>OX454269.1:6580375-7180375 GCA_949715065.1 Periphyllus acericola | reverse complement strand
ACCATTTTATAATTTTGTTTCATGAAACCATCACTCGAATCTTCACGCTATAACTATACAATAATGACAAATTGACAAGTACATTATTTACGAACCCGTATTGAGTATTTATTTTTTTTTCTTCTCGAGAAATATCCGATCGAGTGATTTTATCAAAAAAATAAATATCAATATTATAAACATCCCGAATCGCATGGGCAAACACGAGACGAGTGCATTTTGTTGAAAATTATTTCAATATAAGTACGGTCATGACTGATACGTATAGTAATGGTATCCACTGGAGAAGACGATTGTGTAGGTAAACACACCCGAGGGACAAAAAAGTCATTTATTTTACCAACCTATCAACAAAATGTATTATAGCTTGGCTCGCGCACACGACACGAATAATAATGAAATATTCACGATGCTATATATATATATATATATATATATTATATGTATATATACCTACATTTGAACCAAATTGCAGCGTACCGCGCTCGGAATATATATTTTGGCACGCCGACTTTTAATAATACTTAAATTAATGAATCATAATTAATTGTGTAATTGCTCCGGCATCGGGAACGGCCGTTGACGTTTTTCATTTAAAATTATTTCGCGCGCCTTAGACGTAAATATATTATGACAATAATACACGGTCGTACCGAGCCACTACGATAATTAACCGGATTAAACACTGTACGAATGTTGTTCGAGTCGCAGCAGATGAACGCGCGGCGATAAATACTATAAACGGTCGTGACACAATTACGATAGCGAAAACAATAATAATTATTATTAGGTGCGCGCATCGTTTTTTCTACGTCTCGCCGTCGGCACACCGTGGGCAAATAAACTCGGAATCGCGTGAACAGAGATTAACAGTTAAAAGTTCTGGCCGAAGTTCCGTCGGGTTGTCGCGTCGCGCATAAATAATAATATCGTGTTATGCAGATTTAAACGGGACCATAACCTATACCCGATCCGAAACTTCGGCGATTAAACGCTATTAAGTACTCGCGGAAGTTTGGCACCGTAATGTATTGTAATTGTTGCGGTCGCGCGTGGAAATGCATTTATTACGGTCGGCCTCGACGTAAAAATACTGTCCGTTCAATTTTCTCTTTCGCAACACTCGTCCGGCGAGAGGCCGCGGTGTTGTTAAAGTTGGGTCACGTTAGGCGACGGATAATTAATTTCTATTAAAACTTTTCTTTCTTTTCCCATTGTGCGGACTGTCGGAGAATCGTTATGGGTCTCCGAGAAACCGTGGATGTGCTGTCATAAACAGAATTACTTGAAAAATGGTTACCGTAGCTATTATTCTTCGCGATCCGAGTCCCGGGGATCACATCCGAACCGTTGAAATTCGGCGTATTCCCTTTAATACAATCTAATACAGCACCGCGCCGTTCTACACGAGTGCAACGCGTAACTCGTTTTTCTGCATCTTATTATTTACATCCGACCACAATCTGGAGAAATCGACCGAACCGATGGCAGCATTTGTGCAGCCGAATCATTTTCCTATACCAATATTTAGACATGACGTATTGTTGTTATTATGTATTCGGTTACGAATAATAAATACGAATTACTCTCAAACCACGCGAAAGGATGTTGTTAAATCTAATACGAGTATGTTATGTTCAATCCAAAAACTGAAATACGATATTACGCGGTCACATCGTTCCAGATGAACCACCCGATAACATTAATAATATTACGTTTGCGTGTTCATTAGCCCATTTCTAATCAGCATAATATTTGATTTTTTAGAAAAAACACGTCCTATTATAAAATCATTTGCTGATAAAACTATAACGCCAGTTTAAAATGTAAAACTGTAGTACCGTCTGAAAAATGTACGCGAATAATTTATTCATTTTTCCCACTTCCCGTTCGATATACATTTTAAATAAGGTATATCGTATTTTTTTTTTTTATATATATAAATGTTAAGATTATTGTTAGAGGTGTATGTTTTTTTTTCATTTCAACGATTTGTAGAAATTCGGTAGATTACCTATTCCGATGTATTTTCCCTTGATTTCCTTCTCAACGATAATATAAAATATTATGTTAAATACACCACCATTATTTTATGGAATTTCCACTTAAGTAAAAGGAAAATAAATCAAAAATTTTGTTACGAAAAATGTTCGAAATTGAACGCTCAACGTGAAACTGCCTTATAATATAAAGTTATTGCCTCGAATGTAAACTATATAAAGTCGATTTTCAGCTCATATTATAAATAAAATATGTATTTACTTCAATTTTGTTTCAAAACTATTTATCTATGTATACAATTTAAATTGCACTAACTCATCGCTCACTGATCTCAACAATGACGAAACGTACGAACTTGAAATTTTGCATTTAATGCAAATTAATGCAATTCCTCTAATACTCTAGATGTGCCATAAGAATGGATTTTAAAAACATTTTGGCCCCAGTAATGACTTTTTTGTTTGAAGCCGATAATTCAGTGTAAGTCCACTACCATAAGGATTCATTTGAAATGTTATGGAAATATAATGATGTTACACATGCACCACGAAAGTATATTTCGAAAATCGTATTTTTAAGAGTCGAAACCGTTTTGGGCCTTGGGCAATATTATATATTTTTCAGTTTTTGGATACCTAGGAAATATTTTATTTTGTTAAATATGTTAATTTTTACTATAGCCATTTGGATGTATGTAAATCAATATAGTTGAAGTAAATAAAAATAAAATTCATTAGAATATATACGACAATTGTGCGCTTTTTCCAAAACATTTTTTTTTACATCAAAATAGTTATTTTGGCCTAATCTAGAACATTAAAATATATCCCGGACGCGAATGGGTTATTCAACTATAATATATATACTGTAAGACACAATAAATTAATCATACAATATAAATGGATGAAATCCGTAATAATTATTGTAAAACATAAAGATATGTGCCTTGGATTCGAAACTATTCAAAACACGATATAAATTTTACTTACGTAAGTACCCTCGATGTGAACAATTCTATATTAATTTATTTCACTCGCAAATATAATACTTTTCTTCTGAAGCTTTTATGAATGTTATATTAATTTATAAGTTATAAGTTTACAGCGCTGTAAAAACGATTCAAAAATAAACTTAATAATAGTTATTTTTAGTTGAAAGGTTTCAAAATAAATTCAAATATTTTATACAATTATTTTAAATTTATTGTTATAGTGTTTTGTTATTTCTTATTTATAACCACTCTTTTAGACTAACTATAGTAAGTAAAAATGCGGACAAACATATATTACCACGTAACTGCATTAATATTATATATTCCTCATGTGAAAACATTATTTTTGTAAATCAGTTTTTCACAGGAAAAAAATTTTCCCTTCCCTCGAACCAGCTTATTTTTTCTGTGTCGACAAAAAGAAAATAAAAATGTTATTTTTGAACGAATGCGGTACTTTCCGTATAATGTAAAAAATAATCATACGAGTACGTAGGTACTCATGGTAAAAAACTTGTAGCTACCTATAGTCTTCAAATCACAATGGAGATGATTTCGATTCTACTACATGGACAATTTGGTCGCTGCTATTGTAGACGCAATGTATTTTTATGCTCAGCACGTGAACAGAAATTCAACATGATCTGTAAACGATTCAATAGTATAATATGTCAATTCGAATTCGTGTTCGGTATATTTTGTTTGGATACATTTTATCGGTCGAACAGATTTGCCGAAAATATCATACTCGCTGCGGATAAATGTAATTTTAATGACGAATAATCGATGACCTGGACAACTAGAAAGTTTCTACCGTTCCTAGAGGTATACGATATTATTTTATTCGTGCACACAGTGTAATATTTTAGAATAATTACTATTCTTCCTACAAGCTATTATCCTACAAAGTATTTAGGCATTCATAGTTAAACTGAGTTTAAATCTTATTTTTCTTTCAGTTAAACAGTAAGCTCACTATTTCTACTGAACTCGATGTAACAGTCATATTATGCGTTGTGTATCGAAATGTTGATTTTTGCGAGACAAAATTATTTCAATAGTAATGCCGGTTATAAACTTCAAATTACCTACGGAATGATTATAACAGTTTATATTAACATTTTCGAACAACACAAAGAAACAACTGTCGTTAGCCGTTGATTAATATTAAATTGTTCTTAAGTAAATTAACTATAAGACACCGTAGGAAGATCAATAAATAAAATGCAGAGGGAAGTAACAAATTTTGCAGCAATTTTTATTCACTTGTAAAATTTCAATGAATTTTATTACGGATATAATAATAATTTTTTTGTAGCACTTACCTAATAGACTTCCAAAAATTAAAACGATGTTTACAAAACGTGTTTCCCGCAACAAGAGATTGCGTGAAGCCGAATAATAAAAAAAATCTACTGCACCTACTCAAAACTGAAAACAAACAGATAGAAAACGAAATTGTTCCGCTTTGAAAACAGCGCAACACGATAATCGAATAAAAATGTTGAAATAGTGTGCGTGAGTAATATAATAAAAAAATGTTAGTTGGTCGATTATAATACGTCAGTTGATATGTTCTACGAGATATGTGGTGTGAATTATTTTCCATGTGTTTAAGCGCTGAAAACATGTAATTTGTGAATAATTTATACTGATTGTTTTGTTGTGCGAATTCGTCGTTAACAATATATTAATCGACAAAAAACTAAAAATTAATCAAAATTATTTCCGTACACGTATACTGAAGATTTTTCCCAGTCAATATACAAAACGCTCTTCGAGTAAAACAAAAAAAAATATTCCTTTAATACAACAATATATTATAAAGATAAGTTAATTTTACAAAACGTTACCAGTAATTCCGTATCATATGAGGTACTTACATATCATGAGTTATTGGTACAATGCAAGACGAGGCAACTAGAGACAGTCAGATCAACATTGCGATGTGGGTAGAGACAACGAGAAGAAGAGCACCACAAAAGAGATCAGCAGGTTGGATGAGATTCGGAACGATACGAGAACAGCTTCTGTACGTGTGAAGGTCGTGTTGGCATTCGAGATGTGTGAACGTGGGCCGAATACCCCAAAAATAATCGAATATAGACGAGAGTGAAAATGAGAATCAATTAATTGTTAAAAAAATCAATGTTTCACTTTAATTTTATACATTACAATATTAACTAGTGTGGTAACGCATAATAACGATAAATATATGAAACAGGATTTAAAATTATTTGAAATAATTCATCGCTTCGTTTTAGATATATCAAAGATAATATTAAGTGGTTTAGTGGGTGATACATGTAATTGACTGGTTTCGAATAAGAGTTGAATAGGACATTTTATGTTTTGTAAAATGTGCTAAGTGCTGACACATTAATAGGTACAAAACGCTTAATTTACCAGAATATTTAATGATTTTATGACAACTTTATTTAGTTATTTAATGTACTTCATTGTTATTGTAGCCTTTAGGTGTTAATGTTGTGATACATAAAAATATAAAAAAATCAATATTTTATTATATTTGAAAAAACAACTCTACAACGCAAAACCGCTGAATATATTCAACATAAAAAGTCATACTTTAATTTAAATGTTTTGCATCATTTTGAAAATTGTTATCCTAAATGAAAAAATATTAAAATACAAAACTCACTTATAATATAACTACCTTTTGTGGTTTTTAATTAACAACTAACCATCGATATCTGCCCAAACGCGCCATCAACGTCAAAGCGAAATGTTATCATAAAATATAAACAAAAAACCCATGTTAATATTGCCTAAGGCCTGCAAAATAATGTTGACAATATTCTATATATTTAAATTCTATTATTCAAGATTTCATCGGGTCGAAACCGAAAAATGTATTTTTAACTACGTAGTAAACAGGAAATTGGTTTTAACCATCAAACACACACAGACACACACACGCACGCGCACATGAGCTATAATAATATAAAATATACATTTTTGGCAGTTTAATGAAACTCTGTGATGTAATTTAAATTTTACAATATCGTGCTCGTATATCTAATTTGCTCAAGGGATTGAAAAAAAATATTTATAAAATAAACGTAATGTAATAAAGCAATACCTATTATGATACATAGTGCACGTGGTGGAATACCAATAATTTGGAACTAGAACGCGTTCAAATTATTTGCGGATGACTGAATATAATTTTGGCGGGCTGCGGGGCTGGTTATTAAAACGTGTCGAAATAATTATCAATATGAACGGCACGGGACGCGTGACGTATCCACGTGTTATTATTAGTATTACAGCGCGATGTGTTAAACGCGGTGCACTGCACAATCGCTGCTTCGGAAATCGAAATGGGCGAGGTTTTAACGTGTGAGGCGAAAGACCGTCGAAAATTACTATTCATCACGGAGCCGTGAGTTTATCGCAATGATACACCTAGTTTGGAGGCGGGGCGTTTGACGTGATCCTCCCCGCTTCTCGAGCAGTGTGAATTCGTACGATTATTTTAACAGTTTACTCGTTTTTGTTCCTTCGCAAAAGGATAAAACACATTTTCACTGTTTTTTAACGATCACGGCCTTACCTACGTTCCCCTTTCAACCACGGACGATTATAGTATGCGGGTTTTGAGGCTACTCGAGGAAAAAAAGGCACACACAGCAGTAAAAGCTGTAAAGGTACGGTAGGAGTAAAAAAAGCACAAGTTGCTACTATGTGGTAGACACTGAACTTTCGGGTTGCATGATGGTCCTGGTCCTCTGATCCCAGCTCGGCGTGACTATCAACATTCTATATCCATCTGCTGGAGATATATCGTTGTACAGTAAACGGTTGCCCCGAGAACGACATTTTGAATAGGAAAAATTTAGAACGTCGGTCAGTCTTCTGGTCAAATGTTCGGCAGGTAAGCTAGTTGAATGATCCCTTGTTTTCTTGATACAAGTCCATGTGGAGGTCCTTGATAGCTCTTGATGGCTTGAGTGTGTAGAGGAATATGACGTCTCGCTTTTTGCTACCACAGTTATACGACCGCGGGTCTTTAAATATACCAGACTATGTTGCCTATCCGAGTGGTGGAATTGATTCGATTAATTTTGTTGGCTGTTTTAGATGATCATAAGTTGTTATGCCTGTATATAAGCATATATATGTTGGCCTCCCGGTCGTGTTTGATTATTCTGACTTTTCAATCCTGTAAAATAACACTTTAAGCTTACTTTTATATCTTAATAACATGTCATTTTACATCGTCTTATTTGATTTTCCATAATTAAATTATGATATATACCGACATTTGGTTATAAGTATATTATCTTGTTTTCGTGCCATCGGTAGCGTTATCGTGTGGAAGTATAAAATTATGATGAAAAACAACAGTTTAGAATTCATCAATCGTATTAATTACATCGAAACTAAAAAACGCATCACGTGCGGTTAACACTATGTTGGCAAATAATTATTATAATATTGTAGATCGAAAAACTAAATTAGTAAATGCACGAGGTCCAGTGAAAAACATTTATACCATTTCATTATTAACTAATCATGAATACAATTTTTTTAAGAAAATTATGATATTATATAATATTTATACCGGCCAATTAACGCCATTAATCAAATAAATGTTAATTTTTTTCTTCATTGGGTCATCGATATAAAAATCTTGTGTAGCTACGACAGTGTAAGATTGTGTTGACGCGGTCCAATTGTCTGCCTTTCGTGGTCTGGATTTGGATCGCGGTCCACCAGCTGCCGACCGTTGAACTATATGATCATAGTAGTCGAGCGGAAACAATAAAGAACGCAATAAAAGAGCTTCTCGTCTTATACATGTTACTGCAGGGTACTAAAATTTCGTGGTTCGCCGGTAATGGGTTGAAACTTTTCGAAGTAATATTAGGAGATCGACCTCTGGTCCTTATATTTCCCTACGTCAAACATGAAAGGGTACGCGTACGCAGATGGTTTTATTTATGTGCATCATAGCGCTTTATATTTTGTTGTATGATTTGAAAGATTGACGCATGACGTGCATCTTCATTAATGTCGTGTACGACCACGGTCTGTCAACTTTTGAATAATTGGCTCAAATCCGCGCGGATTAGGTGTATAAATCCGAATTCACATCAAGTCCGCAACCTCTGCCGGCACACACATTTTACATTTCTCTTTCTCTCTCATTTCGTCCCGTCGATCGCGAGAAACCAATCAATAATTATATTCTTAAGCCTTTGTGATTGGTCGTACTACGTACATCTGTACTGTTTTATATGTTATAAATGTTATAAGCGCGGCCCTGTCGCCGAGACGATTTCGGTAGGAAACGTGGAAAAATATTTGAGTGCACGTTCATTATATTTGAAAACTGAAACAATGTAGACAATTTACAGTAAAAAATCATCATCCACGTGGGTACTTGTTTCTAGTTCTATAAAATCACTGATGAGCTTTCAATACATATTTAAAACCAGACTGATGAAAGGAATTCGAATTGATTACTACAAACGACGAGTGAGACGTTGGCTTTATACTTAAAAAAATCGGAAAATAAATCTATGTATATATAGCGGTGCATTATATATATTTTTTTCTTCATATTTTCAGTACTCTTAAAAAAAAATACGAATGGACACTCAATAGAGGGTAGAGGAAACGGAAGTTTTCGTTTAGGGTTAGAATTGTATTGTGTAGATGTGACGACCCGGTCAGACGTTTGCCAATAGTGATAACCAGGTAGCGTATGTATTGCGCTATTGGTAAAATTAATTCACACGGAGTAAAGGATGAGCATTTCTTCTGTCGAAGAGTAAAGTTATAGAGTATGGATTTGGATTCGTTTATTTTCCTCATCCCAGTCTTTGTAACATTTATCAAGGAGATCGAGTGTTACGGACAATTGAGAGAGCCGTATCAGGGTCACGAAACTGTTATTGTTACTATTGTTTTGTCATCGTAAAAGTTACCAATAATTGTGTAAGATAAAGTTTGTAGACTGGGTAAATGAAATTATAAGAAAAAAGAGGAGCTGTGACTGCACTTTGGGAAACCTCTGAATTAATTCGTTGAAATCATTGAAATGTTGAAGAAGTGGGTGAGTCGTGGCCTATCGAGAAAAAACAATCTTATAGGTAGGATTTAAAGATAAGGTAGTAATTAAATGGTAGGATAAGCTTTAATTTAATCGACGACCTGCGTGTCAAATTTGGTCAAATGCTTGGGAAATACTAAAATTAATATTAAATTCGAGTGTTTTGAATTGTATATTAAGATTTGATGGTGTAATCAAAACTTATTTTGATTAAAAAAAGAAGTGTAAGATGTTTTTGGTTCACACATGATACTCGTCATTAAACTTATGTAATTAGATAATGAGGTATATAAAAAATAACAAAAAATAAAGTTTTTATTAATCTGAAACAATTACAGTTGTTTTATATTTTGTTTTTCTTAAAATACAAAACATGAAATTGCAAAGTTATTAATTATTTCATTGGAAAAGTAATGGAATGTTTTACAAATAAACATAACAGTTAATGTTTACGTTTAATTAAAAACATGAAATAATAACCGTTAGGTAATATTATAATGATTTATGACGTAACAACTAACAAAACATATTTTTTCGAGTTCACAATATTCATTTGTTGTATTTTAAAAATATATATTTGTTTTTAATCATGTTTTATTGACTTGAAATGCAAATCAATCACAATTGAGTAGGATAACAACCTTAAAAAATTATTTTATTTGTTTTGTACAAACATTTATTATTCAATAATTTACTTAAATTATAATTCCGAAACAGTTAATTATACATTCAATTGTAAGTGCTTGTTTTTTTTTTACCTTTATTTCATTATGTTTAGGCTAATACCGTAAAAATCTATATACATAAATGTGAAATAGTATTTTGTTGATTACGGGTAATCTCCGAAGCTACACATCCAATTGTCATGCAATATAATTGAATCTATCATGGTGAAGGTTTTAAAAGCATAGAATTTATTGAGTGATTTCGGAGATCACCCAAATCAAAGAACGGTTATAGAAGCGCGTCATTTTTGCCTAGGTTCTTATGACAAATTAAAATATTCTCGGTATGTTTGATGCCCACCGAGAATCTTAATCTATCAACAGATTTCGTTGTAAACGAAGCCATAACATTTTTTGTTGAATTTCTGACCTCTTTGAACCCATCTATGCTTTCTCCATATAATAGTTGAAGTTAAAAGTTGGTACTCATGTACGATGGTCTTAATACGCAAATTGAATGTACCAAAAATGTTTGGTGTCACAAGATTTAAGATAAAGTTTTTGAAAAACTGATCGAACCTGAAATTTGAACTGACTGTGCAAAATGTGAGGTTAATACTCCGGGAACTCCAATGATAACGATGGATGTTATTTCGAATGCAAACGTTTTTAATTTTCTATAACAGTTTTCTTTGCGAGTAGTTCTATCAATAAAGGACAAGGTCAAATAATAAAACTAGAAGACAATGACCACATAGAACTACAACTTAAGTTTTCAATTAAACGATTGTAAAATTTAACCAATTATAATATAGGTATAATATATAATATAGAATATCCCATGGTTTTTATATACAAACTACATAAATTTCCAACAAATGTGTATTATTATTTTTGTATAAATCATTTTCTCTGTTTGATTGACATTTAATTTTATACACTTTAATTTCAAATGATGTGAAGAATAATATTTTTCTATAAATAAATCTTGAATAGTAAACTTGGACTAAAATGTTCATGAAGCAACTGTTTTCATTGACAATTGGGTAATGAAGACATTTTGTTGTTACCGCTTTAAATTTTCCTTTGCAGTTACTTTGAGAATAAGGAAACAAAATATGAAACTGCGAAAGACATATTACTTTGAGAAGTTCAGTTAATGCTATTGATTTAATTTTTTTTATCTTTTTTATCCTTGAAGGTTATTTACGTTTTGTTCAGTTGGAAATTAAATCGGTGAATTCAGTCAAACTTTATGTTACAGATATTGATAAATGTTCATAGTTAAAAATTGTATTTTACTCCTCTATGGATCAAATAACTATACACAATTGCGAACAGCTGAGAACCACTGCTTATAATAGACTTTTGCTATAGGATACCTTGGATTTCTAATAAAAGGATAATGTATTGATTTTCCAAGCTTCCATATATTTTATCATATAGTTTTAATATTTCATTCCGTTTATTATTATTTAAGAACATATTTTAATTTAATTAATTGTCATGTTATCAGCCTTTTAGCAAATAATTGTAATCGTTTTATCAGTCGGTGATATTCTGATTTAAGCTGCAATTTATTGAATTTTCGATTCTTATCGCTTTCATGTTTCAACAACACGATGGGTTTATAAACAATTGATTTAAATTTAAATTTGGTCTTTTATACAGGAAGCTCGATGAATCAGCAGATGTTAAAGAAGACATTATTGCCGCGTCATTGATTCATTAACAGCTGCCGAAACTTTACATATTGCAGCAAGTCACGCGCTTTTAATCTAATAAATTAATCACATTCGAATAATTGTTTGCGGAATTTTTATGCGATCATCCGTATGAAAAATTTCACAAAAACAGAAAGATAAAAAACATACTTATTACCTTTATGTACTATGAGATGAGTGAAAAGGTAATTTAATTAAAATATATACGTTTGACGATATTGTGCGTATAATAAACGTTTTAAAAGAATTCTCGGAGACCTATAGTTGTATATTATTTATTTGAATTACATTTCCTAATATCAAATAAATGTGAAAAATAAATGTTTGTTTCGGAATGAAAAATAAAACTAAATCAATCAATTATTATAATAATAGTTTATGACCAAGAAATAAATACTGTAACTATGTTATTTTATTTGACCGGGTTCATTATATATTATTTATGGAAATGTAATTTGATAACATTTTAAACTTAATAAAGAAGCTTTCCGAAGTAATTGATAATTATATTCTTCTGAGTATTTTTTCGACTTCAAAGTTTATTTCAAAGTTTTTTTATTATTCTTGAGATCCATTTACTTACTTTAACTTAAACAAAACTGATAGCCATCACATATAAAAATACAATTTTTTAAACTACTGTTGCTCGCTAATAAACTCATTTATATTTTATCGAATGTTTATCTTTCTCTTGAAACTAATAATGCTCGTTAGTACAAATAATACTCAAGTGTACACTGAGAATTCTGAACTAATTTGTGTCCACTGTCCACCTAGAAATATTATTACACAATTTGCGTACATATTTCGATGAACCTAAAAAAGAATTTAAAAAAAATATAAAATTATGCTTACAAGAAAATGCATAAGTCTTAATTAGTTGATTGTATTGTAAATACACCACTGAATAATAAACAAATACATTTAAATATTTATTTTTATCGACATTATACCAAGTTTATATTAATCATTAAATTGTATGATTTATTGTATTTTTTTTCATAGACCAACTTAATTTTTTTTTTTTTTGATATTGGTAGAAACTTACTCAAGCTGACCTACTCTGAGTATTATTATTTTATTCAAAAAGCAAAAGTAATTTTTACTTAAGTTATTTGATCCTTATCATTTATTTTCTACCAAAAAAAGTAACCTTTATATTTTTAGGTTAAACATATATATATTTGATATAAACATTTGTATCTTATACCCCTGAAGTATCTAAAGATGAGGATTGACAATATAAATGCGTGCCCACATACTCATTCATATGCCATGCCAAACTTGGGAACTTATTCAACGAGATGCAAAGTAACGAATAATCTATTTTATAAACGAAATAATTAAAGTGTATACATTTAAGTCAATACCTATTGTCGTACATGAATAACATAATGCACCCTGAAGCATTATAAAGTCTAAGGGTTTTACACCAGAAATTGTTTAACTTTTTAGCTTTTCCTGTTACTCGTACTTAATATATTATAAAAAAAATTGGCCGAAAATAATGTTTTTATAATAGTCAGTTATAATAATCATATATATATAACATTTATATTATATAACAATTTTTTATGAAAATAAAATAATGGGACGATATGATACGTATGGTAGAACAAGGAGTAGTTCTTGGTTATTAAAATTTTATTTTTGAATGAAGTCTAACAGATATTAGGAGTTTAAAAAAAAATACAAATATCTTATTTTTAGAAGATGCATGCTTTAGAATTTTCACGAAGTAACTTTTAAGAATACAACTCCAAAACATAATTTTCATTATTAATTTACTATTTTTTGAGCCCATATTATACAATAATAAATCGTTAGTAATTTAATTTCAAAAATGATGATTAATCATTGTATTCTTAAATCTATTTCTAGTCAATCTCGAATTGACTGGAATTAGTCATGATATTGTTATGTAAGTACTTGTTCTCTTGCATTCTTCCGATTCTTTCTGGTAAGAAAGTTTTCCACTGGGGCATTTTTAAAATAATTTTGATGCACAACTGGTTGATTGATCGATCTTAGATTTGTAAACAGTTTGTTGACCAAGAAAATCACCAGCTCTTTATTCCATTACTTTGTATATATTACTCAATACTATCAGTGCTGATGATATTGAGTAATCACGTATATATCATAGTTTCTGGTTTGATTTCTATCATGTTCGCGAAATTAGATACAAATTAGGTCAGTTATTTCGAATGGAAATATTCCGAAAGATGCGCTACTCATTACATTTATACTAGACTCAATAAATTCTAAGTTGAACGTTGAAATGTTTGATGTTCACCAAAGATACTTGCGTGAGAATTGGACTGTAATGCATTCGATAGTCTAATCTTTGTATCGAAAAAAATTACAATTTTATTACAAGGTACATTCGTATGGTTATTAATTATCAGAATGAAAAAATAACAGTTGTAATTATAAAATAGTTAGAGGGATTACTGGCAGATTTAATGCCTAGCTAGTAATTATTTATTGGTGTGTGTTATTTACAGTGGCATTGATTTGTTTGTAATAAATCATTAAATGAGAATCCCTTTATCATACGTTCGAAACGATACGAAATACTGTTTTAACGTCGATTACTCTTTTGTGTTATGGGTACCACAACAACATGAACTACACGCTAATTCTAGGAAAATTTATTAAAATACGACGTTTGAATAACATTTTAAATCATCCGGCGTAATTTGGGTTGACTCAGTCAAAATTATTACTAATGACGAACGAGGTGTGCGCGTGCGTGTGTGTGTGCGTGAGTGCGTGCTTGCGTGTGTGTGAGTGAGTGTGTAATTGGACCAACCCAATATATAATATTCATTTTTTTTGCGTTTTTGTAAATGTAGTACGTTATTCTAGTTACGGCTGTACACGTTATACATTTAGCATGCTACATAATATGCTTACGGGTTATTCATATTTCTGTTGAGTTTTGAGCTATAAATTTGGTTTAATTTTCCATTTTCAAAATAAATAGCTACTTTTTGACATATCTTAAGTAATAATATTTGAATATTGACAATCAAATAAAAATTTCCTTTAAAATATGATTATTTTTCACTTATTGTCAAAACACTTATAACTATTCGAAATCAAAGAACTTCATTAAATACCAGTGATCAGTATGAAATAATAGGACTGGCAAATTCCAGTATTTCTATTGGATAAGATAAGTTACGATATATAATTAATGATATAAAATAAATAACCTCTTGTTAAATGTGTAGCTATATCTAGGTATAGTTATCAGAATAATACAAAATAAAACATCAAACGAGTATTTGATTGAGAGACCACATGATTATTTTTGAATTGTTGATGATATACATTTTTATAATACAACGTTGTAAATATGAATTTACCTATTACTCTCATTAGGGTTATTACTTATTAAACTAAAACTTTCCTCTTTGGTTTCGGCGTGCTGTGGATGACTTTAGGGTTTCCAGTTTGGTAAACTAAACCGTAGTTGGCATCAGTAGTTTCAAAAATTGACCGTGTACCAAATGTTTCAATCTATGGTATGAATAATAAATACAGGACCGTGCAAAACTGCTCAAATCTTTAATGGAGTAATAATAAACTTCTATCTGTACATATAATAAAATATGTATTTCCTAACCACAATAAATAACATACATTATAATAATAAGTATATGATAGTCATAATCTGAATATCTCTAGTGTATATTATTAACAAATTTTGGTATTAATTGGAATTTATCATGTTTTATTTTTGAAACTACTTGAATTATATTCATCATGATTCTATTTAATATTTTCATATGTGTGTGTGTGTGTGTGTGTATGTGTGTGTGTGTGTGTGTGTGTGTTGACATAGACAACTTAAAATAACGAAATTATTCCTATGCGAAAATAATTTGAATATTTGTTTATAAAAGATCAAATATATTACAAGATAATTTATCAATGCTTTATGATTTCAAACATTTAATGTATATATTTTCTGATCTGTTTTAGTGATAATACTTTTAATTATACATTATGGTTTTATTTCATATTTAATTACAACCAATACTTTCAAAGATTTTCTTTGTGTTTATAAATTATTAAATACGTATTTCTTATTGTTTTTGTTTACAATTTATTTCAGTCACTATAAGACTTAATATACTAAACATAGATATCAAATACGATTTGACTTTATGTAATTTTATTGTGTTGCACAATTATTTGTAACAATATTACAATCTTATCGATTAGTATCATAATATAAAATAACTCAGTATAATATTAATATGCGTGATTTAAATTTAAATTTTAAAAAGAACAAAGAAAATAATATCAACACATAGTGAATTTATAATACTAAATTATATTTTCAGCTTGTTTTACAGAATTCTTAAATAAGAACGATTTTCTACTTGCGTTGTATACTAAAAGTATCTCGTACTTATTGGACTAGTTCATAACATTTAGTTCCTGAGAACATATTTGTTTTATATAAATATACAATCATGTATTAAAAATGTTTTTAAATAATCTTTTTTTTATATATATATATTTATCTCATATAATGTAAATTCTGTTTATGAACCAAAAAATGTTGATGCACCACACATATTAAATGTACGTTTTACATATACTTATATAATATAAAATATAACTTATATTATCAAAATCAAGCGCAAATGTTATTCTTATAATTGAATGCTATGAATTTTTATTTCTATTTTTCTTTTGTAGATAAGCTAAAAAACCTTTTACAGCATACGATTATCGTTTATTAAAAATTAGATATGAAAATAATATCTTAGGATTTAAATATATAATGGACCATTAAATAAAGGTATTTTACTGAGTTTTAAAAGTTCCAAAAATTGAAATTGATTTTTTCAAGTATTTTGACTAGGTATGTAGTATTTATATTTTTGTTTTCAAACTATAACTTTCATCTTACATTTGATAATTTTTTGAGATGCAATAGTATAAAATACTCCGTAGTTATCCCTCACTCGGAAACGATGATCCATCATGGGTTTGAAACGTATTATGTAAATAATACGACCAGTGAATAAAAAAGTTACACCGAAACCCATGTTCCGTTACTTTTGTAATTTATAGTGTTATATTTTTAAACCGAGGTGTCTAAACACATCGAAATCGTCCATTGGGAAAACTTTCTTTTTTATTCTCGTTTACTGGTATACTCACATAAACGCTGATCAGTATAAAAAATATATTGAAAGAATATTTATTGATGACGGTTACATATGGATATATTGCTCGGTATGATGCCAGAAGACACATAATAAAATTATAAATATTTATAGGTCAATGAATAAAACAACATATTGAACGATATAGAAAAATATAACATAAAAAAATGCAGTAATTATACCTACACTGCTATAAAAATGATATCGTAGCTAGTAAACCGCAGTGTTTGTACTATTTCCTTGTCATCTTGAGAACTCGTTGAACTTAAATATAACATCAATAACGATAAGTTTTATAATGATGACATTTTCATTTGAGCGGTAAAAATCTGAACGCGAACGAGAATCCGTTTTCGTTCAATTCTAAAAAAAAAGAGAAGAACAAACCCGAAGATAATGATCACCGCTGATGAGACGTATCGTTTTTTTTTCTTTTTCTACAATGGCGTACGTTATATTTTAAGGATACATCTTATTATTTCAACACAACCACGTCAAACGAAGAACAATATTATTTTTTTCCTCTTCAGAAAGCATCTCGACCAAAGTACAGTTATTGCCTGCTGTGTGAT
Source organism: Periphyllus acericola (assembly GCA_949715065.1). Taxonomy (NCBI): domain Eukaryota; kingdom Metazoa; phylum Arthropoda; class Insecta; order Hemiptera; family Aphididae; genus Periphyllus; species Periphyllus acericola. The sequence continues at coordinate 7,163,148 of OX454269.1, read as the reverse complement.
TCAGTGATCGATGTATTACGTTTTGGAGAAAAAATGACACAACCCCTACTAGATATCATAACGAACTAATCGTTGATATACGTGGCGTTATGCGTACATTATGCGCTACTTCAGTGACGACATGGATGACTTTTGACGTGTCACTCTCGAGTTTGGCAGGAAAACGTATCTCGAGAATTCGAGAATAGGAGTGGTGGGCGTACGTAGCATGTAGTTCCAAGACGAAGCTTTGACCCGCGTTTCCCTTTGAAATAAACTATGATGCAATATCGAGTCTTCCGTGTACGCTGGGCTCAAATGGTATTCCCACGCGAATGTTTGGCAAACTCTCGAACACTTGTTTTTAATAAATTCGGGCCGAAGGGTGTTTGTTTTTGAACTGTTTTCACGCTCATGGACCCGCGTACAAAATCGTCGACTTGGCTCAGCGTTATCAGTGGTCCGTTATCCTTTCGGGCGTCGATACGTTTCCCATACCCCATACACTTCCGTTCACCGCATTCAAGTGTTCGAACGTATTCGAACGGAAATCACCGTTGGAAAGGTAGTTATATCACACTGTCGGATAACCAGGATCGCCTAAAAAGTATCGTCCGACAGTGAAACACACAAACGCGTAACATTGTACTGCTACCTGGCCCACGTGCGTGGAAAACATAATATTACCCATACGACCTCGGCTGGCCAAATGTAAATCCCTATACGATTGAGCTTTTTACCTGACCAAAAACGTTGACGTTTTCCCCTGTACGCGACTAACCTTTTAACCCGACTAAAATAAATGACTGTGTCGGTGTCTTAAAAATGGCAGTGTTTTTATATACTGTTAAATGCCGTGTGCGTTTATATCTGTATTTTGTTTATTCGAGTTTACAGGCTTCTACGTCCAAGGACTTTGTTCTGGTACGGTTGTTTTTGTTTTTGGGTTTTTGTTCCGTGTGATACCGCGCATTGGATGGGTAGGCGCTTGCGGTTTTTTCTCTATAGGAAATCGTCCAGTCCAGAAACCAAAACTACCGGAGACCAAGTTCGAACAACCGACTGTGCGTTTTTCCACGGACACCTTATTCCACTGGGCCTCAAGCCACGATTTTTGTTCCTAAATATCAATAAAAAAAATTAAGAAAACGGTCACTTTCTAAAAATCCTAGTCTGATTATCTGTATTACAGGTATATGGATATTGAAGAATAAAAATCATCACTTACTTAATGTCGCGGTCGGGATTTGAACCGAAAACATTTTTAATTTAACAAAGCTCGCGGAGAACTTATCACTATATGTCTCCGTTGCCGTTACTGTAATATTTCAACGCTCGTTGCACGGTTTTCAGTATTATCTTATACGAGACGTAGAGAAACCACGTTTTTTTTATTCTTACTATGTCACGTGCAAATTTCATGAGGAAACATCTTACCAAAACTGATTTCGTACGCACGGCGTCCGATCTAGGCAATTTCACACCACGGCAGTGTAGGTGGACCACGGGCGGTATTCAATCGGAACAAATGCTATCGTAATTTGTATACTACGCTACCACATATTTAAATCTTCAAATATATTATAATATATTATTGATAAACAATTGACAGCACATAAACTCGCTCTTCGTGAATAATATTTTGTAAAGCTACTGTATGTTTAAGTGATCCTAGCATTATTTATAAGAGTGACACAAAAAGCCCACTTCGTAAAACATTAGATTCCATTAGATAATTAATCATTCACAATGTTCGCTTGAATAACGAAAAACATTTGGAAATAGTATGTAAGTAGTTCAGTTCCGTAATGAATTTGAAAAAGTATTATTTATTCTATGATTAAGAATATTTTATTAATAATTTTTTTCTCTCGACTTTTTGTACGAAAATTATAGATTTTGAATATTGGAATGAAATAAAACTGGCCAACCCAATAAGATACCATAACATTTTTCAAATCATTTTTTATGTTTTAGAAAATATATACTCGTGCCAAATTAAACAGAAAAAGAAAAACCGAAACAACCACTATGGTGTATCCAGAATGTAAACTTTCCGTTTCCATTCAAGTCTAAAAATAGACCGTCACATTCGGCACCATCTTATTATAAATATCCCTGAAATAATGTGTTACGAATAATATGTATTTAAGTTTTGTTTGAACAAAAAGCGGCACACTATGTTCACTGCGTAGTAGGTATGTATTTTCAGTGAAATGTCAAAGTACGTCAAAGGAATTTTACAAAAATAACCGAAATAGTTTTATGGCTGAAAAATGCATTGCATGTTTACTTTTGTATATTTGTATGTTTCATCGTTCACCGTCCAATATTTAAGAAATTGGCTATTGTAACTTACCGCGATTGAGTTCTGTATTTTGCATATTATTCGTACAGATAAATTAAATACTTTCCGATATGTGGGACGATAAATAATCAAATATTAAAATAATTCGTTATGACCTTATCGTGTGTCAAATTTGCTTGCCTACGGTTTGACTATAACAACCGTAATCACTATTCAGACAGTAAAACGGTTAAGAATCGGTGATCATGCTTCCTATTAAGATCATATATGTTTAAATTTTAACAATATACTGATATTTTATTTTATATTTTTATGCATACATAGTGTGTTTCTATGTGTATACAGGGTGTCCCAGGTCTATTTGACTAATGCAATAACTTTTTTTCTATTCAATATTTTTAAGTTTTTTTTTTTTGTAATGATTTGTAGAGCCCTGCGCTATAATTTGTATATCTTATACTTTATTTTATTTTTTTACAACAAAAATAAATAATTTAAATTTTGTATTTAATATTTTTCTAATAATCCAAGATAGCTATTTCATAAATAAGTATTTAAAAACCATTTTGGCGTTTAAAACTTTTAATTTGGTTAAGTCGTTAATTTTTAAACAATTTTCAAAGTGTGTTAAAATTCAAATTTATTTCTTGCTAATCACTGTTACTGCTGTAGTCGATTTTCAATTGTTTTCTTCCAAGAAACAATAAATTTGTTATCATTAAAAGGTTGATAATCAATATTAAATACATACACATACTAATACGTATTTTATCATAATTTAACATAATATGATTATAATTTATAACATGATGTACCTACTATTACTTATTTTAAATCATCATCATTCATCAATATTTTATTGTTCAATCATTTAAATACGTTTAAACAAATTTAGAACATTTTGATTTTGAATTATGAAACAAATGACATGTGGTTTGAATATTAATTATAGTTATTCTGTAAGTCCTTTTTAAATTTAAAGTTAGGTTAAGTTGATATTTTATGGATCAAACACATTTTGCCGTAATCACTAACAACCTTAAGACTTGTCTTCTCATATTTTAAGACAATTCTATTGTATTAAATTTATGAGAAATACCTAGTAATACTATGGAATTATCAGATTGAACATAATTCGTAGAAAATATTTTTGGAAATGCCTTTGGACACAGGTACATATTATCATTAGTTTGCAAGTTAAAATTATTTTATTTTAATATCTTTATAAACTTTTGGTAACTAGATACAAAAAAATCAAAAATTAAACATACATATAATAACATTTTAAATTCTCAACACTTCAAATTACTATTATCAAGAAAAATATTCAAAATTAAATATTATGTAGATTACCTATACACAGTACTACAATTGAAGATTATAATTTAATTTGAATAGCAAAATAAGATTTTTGTTAAAATGTGAGTATCATTTGTATTAAATTAATTTATACTTCAACCTAACCATTTTAATATTAATATTAACATTTATTAATTTATTAATAAAATGAATTAAAATATTCTCACTGTTAACGAAAATATTCTAGGTGGATGTCAACATTAAAAGTATACATATTTGGTGAGAGTTCAAACAATTTCATTTTCAATCACATGCAGTTAGTTGTATAATTAATGCTTTGTACCTTGCTGTTTTAATACTACATTTGTATACTTACAATTGTAACTAGTTGTATGTACCTATACATAAAACCATCAGAAGTTAAATTGTAACCAGTTCATCTTAAGTATAAAACAACATGAATCAAATGTTTCATTTTATTAAAAAAAAAATGTAAATGGTAAAATTGTAGATCATAAAAAATATTGTTAGCTGTAAGTAGATGAGTAGATATATAATATTAGTGTTTTACATTTAGTCATTTAGTTCATCAGGAACTTTATGTATTCAATATTAACCATATTTATAGCTCTGTTTATATAAAAAAAAAAAATAATATTAATGTAAGAATTTAATAAATACCTATAACAACTAACATAACAGAAAAATAAGGGCATTCTGAAATAGTTTTGATTGGCTTGAAAGTGTGTAGATAATTGTTATGGATAAACACGTTACTACCTATTTCTTTAGTATTTCTCTGAATATTTCATAGTGTGTTAGTATGTTTACATAATTACTAAGAATAAAAAATAACCCATGAAATAATTAAGTTAATGATTTGAAATTGTTAGAATAGGTATTTAATGTCAACTTGTCATGTACTTTTTAAGACTAGGGACTTCAACCTTTGAGAATTTCAGAATAAAAGATAAAATAAATACTAATTTTCCTTAGTTTGTTATTCATTAATAAATAAAACATAAAAAAACATTTTAATACTATAAATTAAAAATATATCTAACATTATCTTGGTTTTTATATAAAATGTAAGTTGTAATTTATTATATCTATTTTTATTTTTACTATAAAAAATTATAGAAAAAATATAGTTGCAACACTTAATTGTTGTTTTATTGCAGATCTCTTTGTATTAGAAAATTAATACAAAGCTTAATTGAAATCCCTTTTAAGATTTATATATTGCCAGAGTTCATGTTAATAACAGATAAAATCAATAATTTTCTACATGACATAATATGTGACATTTAATATCCTTCTGATGGTTAAATTGTTTGAAACACTTAAGAGTGTATTGTTTTATACATGAATACTCTGCTAGTTGCAAACCGTTGCGTAATATTATAATTATACTTTTATTTGTTTTGAACATTTAGCCAACAAATTGTTAACTTATATTATAGGTGTCGGTTATTTTTTTTTTCTTCAGCTAGCGTCACTAGTGAAAGAACCTTATACATACATGTATAGCAGAGAATGTTATTGAATGTTATAAATCATTTTAGTTACCTGAATATCGTTCAGTTTTTTAATATCATCCGACAACTGACTATTGTTTAATTCTAATTCATTATTTTTTAAGCACTCCAGTTCATATTGACGAGATAAATTTAAATTTTTCTAAAAGTAAAACCAAACTTTTGTGATTGTTTGAACTTAAAAACTGTTATAAATTAATTGTAACATCCTATGTATAAAAGTAGTTTTTACAGTTGCTAAATACTTGTTTAAGAGATATGTTATTCATACAATATTTTTTTTTAATAAATTTGTAAATAATTGTTTAATATATTACCTGTTGTAACTCTTCATTTTCTAAAACCAAATCCCTGCACATATCTTTATATTTTTTATATTTTTTATAAATGTCTGTTTGGTCACTTGAGTGTGTAGAGCCCAAATCGGAGCGAGACAAACGATAACTACTCATGATGAAAGTATTTATTAGTTAATATGAAATACACTGTAGCTCATACAAAATGTAAACCTCGAATGATCAATTATAATATTATATGAATTGGGAATTACTGGTTTTATACATATTGTTTCATTAATTATTTACATACCTATTCTAAAACTTAACTATTTTAATGATCTTAATTGCATATTTGAATAATCTATAAATATTTTATAATTAAATGTGATGTTAATGGGTATTAAATGAACCAGTTTATGTATGATTTTTGAAATATAAAATTCAATATTTTTTATTTTTATCTTTCTTAAATATGCCTACTATTTATAGTAATTTAGAGTACCGTGATATGTTAAAAGTTTTTTATGAAAGTGGAGGAAAAAGTACAGTAAAAGCTTCTCGTCTGTATTTACAAAAATTTCCAGAAAGGAAACAGCTATCTAAAAACACATTTTGTAATATAGAAACAAAATTACGTAATACAGGTAAATTTTTTATTATCAATAAAATTTCCTATAAAATTAATATAACAAATTATGTACCTAAAACCTAATACATACATGTATAATTCAGTTATTATTATACAAATTTTAAATTAAGATATACATTAAAAAATAGTCTTTTTAGGTTGTTTTCCAAATGGTTTCAAACCAAAAAAAATTTATGTTATTGATGAAGAACATACAGTGAATGTCTTGGCAGCTTTCAGCAGTGATCCTCATGCATCTGTCAGGTCGGTAGCTAAAGAAACGGACATCAGTCGTAGCTCTATACATCGTATATTGAAGAAAAATGATTTCCATCCATACAAATTGCATTATGTACAAGGATTGAAACCTTCTGATCCAGATAGAAGGCTTCAATATATTTCAAAAATTATTTGCCTTCATGACCACAATAATATTATGAAAAAAATATTATGGACCGATGAAAGCTGTTTTAATAATAATGGTATTGTCAATCGGCATAATTCTCATTACTGGAATGAATCAAATCTATTTTGGACACGTGAGTCCAATGCACAAGTTCGCTGGTCTACCAATGTGTGGTGTGGTGTAATAAGTGGTTATTTGATTGGACCTTATTTCTATCATGGCACACTAACTAGCCAACGTTATTTAGACTCTTTGACTAATACACTACCAATGTTATTAGAAAATATTCCATTAAATCTCCGAGTAAATATGTGGATTCAGCAAGACGGTGCTCCACCACATACTTTGAATATAGTCCGTGATTATTTAAACACAAATTTTCAATCGAGATGGATAGGAACTAGAGGTCCACTAAATTGGCCACCACGATCTCCAGATCTAACACCACTCAATTTCTTTTTGTGGGGTTACTTAAAGGACAAAGTATACTCCCAACAGTCAACGTCGTTAGAAGATTTAAAACAACGCATAATTGATGTGTGTAACTCTCTTACTTTTGAAATGTTGGAATCCACGACAACTGGAATGCTGGAACGGTATGAAAAATGTATAATGAAACATGGCGCACACTTTGAAAATTATTCATAGTTACTACTTACTAGTTACTAGTTAGGTATATTGTTCCATAATATTTAATTTGTTATATTATTTAATGTTAAGAAATAAAACTGAACTTATAGTTGAAAAATTAAATTTACAGAGTTACATTTTACTATTTCTTACAATTTAGTAGTGATGGGCAACGATATAATTTTCTGTATCGATATCGTTCAGATTTTTCCGATATTATATCGCGATATCGTTATTTCTACGATATCGATATTCTCCTTAAATGTGTTCAACCCCGATAGCTGTATCCTAGAAAATAAATTCATAATTATTTTATTTTAATATTGTCTTGAATTCAAATTTGAAAAATTAAAATGTATGTTCTTACCAAAGTGTGGTCTGACGTCCTAGTGGATTTATAATAAGAGTTCAAAAAGAGAAGATTGTTAACTCGATCTGGAGATAGTCTACTTCTTTTCTTTGAAGTTATATTGCCAGCCTCACTAAACAGACGTTCACATGGGACACTAGTTGCGACTATCGACAAGTATTTTTTTGCCAATTTTGAGACTTCTGGATATAAATTTGAATTTTAAATAGATTAAACCAATTTTAATTCACTCATCACTAAAAATAATGTTGTAATTTGAAAATAATTATCACTGTAGGATAAATGACAGAAATATAACGGTCAGCGGAGTACGTAACGGACGTTTACGCCGCACCAACGACACAAATTAGACTGTAGATTATGGAATATCCAGTGGTACTATACCGTGTACCTCTTAAAAGTCAGCAAAATATTCCTTTAAGATAACATTATAATGGATTATTAATACTTAATACTTTAATAGTGTACAATAATTGACATTTCACCGGAACACGTGCACCAAACGTTATCAGCTAATGGCTATTATTATTTATTAATTTATTATAGCTTAAAAACTACAAATATCAAATAGTAAATACCATGTATTTTTCTTGAAAAATATTATTTTCGATATCGCGATATATCGTACAATACAAAAGCGATGTCGATGTCGGAAATTTGTCACGATATCGATATCGTATCGAATTATCGATATCGTTGCCCATCACTACAATTTAGTATCAATTGTTTAGTATCAACATCAATGGTAAGCATCACGTGACCATGTTTAATAATGATAAAATACAATAATGTATAATAATATTATGTAATGACTAATGACCTACCTTTTAATGATAACAAATTTATTGTTTCTTGGAAGAAAACAATTGAAAATCGACTACAGCAGTAACAGTGATTAGCAAGAAATAAATTTGAATTTTAACACACTTTGAAAATTGTTTAAAAATTAACGACTTAACCAAATTAAAAGTTTTAAACGCCAAAATGGTTTTTAAATACTTATTTATGAAATAGCTATCTTGGATTATTAGAAAAATATTAAATACAAAATTTAAATTATTTATTTTTGTTGTAAAAAAATAAAATAAAGTATAAGATATACAAATTATAGCGCAGGGCTCTACAAATCATTACAAAAAAAAAAAACTTAAAAATATTGAATAGAAAAAAAGTTATTGCATTAGTCAAATAGACCTGGGACACCCTGTATATAACAAACGCATTATTCGTGAATCAATATTGTACGTAAAGAGCATTATGCCATCATGTCTGCCACATATTCCTCGGTCAATATAAAATAATCGTTTCCCAAAAAAAAAAACATCTGAACAATATAAATTTGTTATAACATTGTGGCCGCTTGATTGTGAAAAAACTCAAAATGCTTTGTGAGCACGGAAACAAATATAATGTGATTATTTTATATTTCACGGAATGATTGAATTAGAAGTCGTAGAAATGAATGAAAAATAATTAACCGCTGCAAGCTGGCAGTTTTATTCGGATAAAGCGATATTGTTAAATTAAAAAAAAAAATTCCACAATAACAGCGCTATACCATTATTATTCTAGTCCAAAAAGTGGATTTTAAAATGCAATGTTGAAAACGGAATTTTCCACGAAAAATTAATACGCTTCCTAAACAAACAGGCACTATATTTCGCGAACACCGAAACACGTATTAATTGAACCATTCTCGGTATTACACCGCAATATGTGTGCAAATACGCATCAATATTCGCGTGATTGTTATAAGTTGAAATGAATACTCTATGATTGCAAGCAGATGATTTTATTCGGACCGACTAACGTAATGGGAAGGTGAACTGTTGTGGCCGTTGTCGTATTGTAACACGTTTATCCGCGCATTGTGGAAATAACGAACAAAGCCCTAGGGTTTGAAAGTGACCAACATTGTTCGGCTGCGGAAAATCCTGGAGATTACTATAACCAGGACACGCACATACACACACATACACATTCGCACACTCGCACACATAGCCATGTACTTTGCATAATATTGACAGTCACGAAATCTGAGTACCTGTAAGATTCCGAACGGTGTGCGTATGAATATATATAAATATATACGCTATATATTTCTATCGGACCGTATTTTGCGTAGAGAAATGTCGTTATTGTTGCGGATCAAAACGTCAGATGACCAAACGGGTTTCAATAGAAATATCCCGTAACCCGTTTCAAGGTGGTAGAAAATAAAGGATTATCGCGAAAACTCGAAAATAATTAAACTTATAACCCAAAATGCTCCTCATCTTGATGGAGGGAGAAAGGCCTCGGTTTAGAAAAATCGATATCTTTCTTAAAATCTCGAGTACATCATTCTTAAATACTCGATTTGTCTGACATAATTAAAGTGGGTTTGCGATTTTATTGTGAGGTTGTTCACCGTACAACATTTTACATGTTCTTTCGAGAAATAACGGACAATTTCGTACCCATTTAACTATTGTTTTTTTTCTTCGAAACTTTATGTTTGTTAGTATTGTTAGTTTATAAATATACATTATCAGATCCACAATAGCTTGCCAGACGTAAAATAAATGGACAGTGCTATTATTATGAAAATACATAATGACTTTACAAATTACTTTTGCTCTCACTGTTTAAAACCAAAAAAAAATATAAAAATAATAACTAGCTGGACAAAAGCTTCTGTTCGTGTTGACTCCGAAGACAAATATTCTAAAGGAAATCATTCCTGCCTTAAGATATCCGAACAAACAATGAAACCATATAAAAAATGAATAAACTTTGTCAAAAGATACTTGTCCAAGCGTCCTATTAAGTACATTTCGTTAAGAATTTGCGACCTTTTTTCGATCCTTTCTTACTAAAAAATGATAGTGTAATGTATCATTTCAAAAAACCGTCATAACTCACATAATTAATGAAGTTTAAATATAATGGTATTATTTATTATTCTACAACTTAGAGGTTTCTTAAGAGAAGGGATTTAGATTAGGAGTCGCTTACACGTTAAATGAATAACATTTATAAAGGTCTTAAAAAACTCGTAATTCCATTAAACGTGAGACTTACTTGGTTAGATTATCACATAGTAATTAACTAGATATTTTTGACGAGTTTTGTTTGTAAAAAAAATATTAACCATTTTAATCGTTTTAATAATAATTAATTATGTTAATTTGTGTCATTATCGAGAGCAATTTTGTGTTTTTATAAAACACGATCTCAACAGCCACAGATAATTTAAAATTGAAAATCAAACAACATACACGTTCATAACCAAACATTAAAACTGTTGAACCCCTACATTTTAAATAACCGCTATAACGGCTATACATCTAAAAGCAATTAAAAAAAAAAAAAAAAACTTTCCAATGTCTGATAATATCTAAAGCTATCAATTAATGATAAAATGCTACGGCTGGGCACTATACTTTATAATTGTATATTACAAATGAAAATGTGTTGGTATTAATTTTTATGTATAAAACAAGTCGTACGAAAACCGTTAACTAACATACCACACACTCTGTACATGATACTAAATTTGGTTTGTTTTATTTTTATCTTTTTACAGGATAGTCTTCGAGCCATGTTTGCGAGGGTTCGATATGATTTCAATTTCCGCCGCAAACTACTTAACGCCTAGCCCAAAATGATAAGACTTATAGTTGCCTAAGAAACTTTATATAGATGAAACGAATATGTTAATACTCAATTTATAACTGGTAATTAATTTTAAACATACAATTATAACTATAATGTGTAAAATTATATTATTATAATAATATTTGCTACAACTCATTATAACTAGGTACGTGTGCTGTGTGTAAAGGGAATTATGTTTCTAATAAAATTATCTATTTCTATAAATAAATTATTACGCTGTTATGTATACTTACATTAAAATACTTCTTATTATTTAAAATATATAAATAAATATACGTTAGGTAGTTGCTTTTGAAATATTTATCGGTAGTTAAGAACTTATGTTGTTTATAATATTATATTTGTACATAGACTATATTAATAGTATGTAAGACACAAAATAAAAGATCAATTAAACCTGTAACTATCTGTTAATAGTCTTAAGTGTAATTATATTCGTGTTGTAGTGTTACGTGATAGAAATTGATATTAATTATTGTTATTATAATTTTTTTTTTTTTATCTAATCTTCATATTTTGTAAATATGTTTGTGTCATGCAATTCATGTAATGAGCCCACATGTTTTGTGTCGCACAAACTATTGTTGATTAATATAATTTATCCTCTGCCTTTTTTCTTATTTTTCAAGCACGGCAATAACCATGGTTTTTTTTTATATGAAATAAAAATGTTGTTTTGAATTCACCAAATTATGTTGTATATATTTCTTATAGTCATAAACTGCATAATGAACGTACGCAGATACGATGGTTTTTTATGACAAGAGACGATCTTGCGAAAAATATTTCATAAAGAAAGGTACCGAAACCGATTCGATGTATATATTTATCAAAAACGAGTTTGATGATAGTTTTTACGCGAAAAAAAACAATTCCCCAGTCTGTTCATAGCGGGTAAGTAATTTAAATAATCAAGAACTTGAGAGTGAAAGGGAGAGAAAAGTCACATTTAAAAAAAATATACCAGATTATAATATATAATTATACGTGATGCGATGACACAATTCCGAGGGCTGGAATTAGAAAAGATTATCTGATAACAAAAGTTTTCTTCTATTTCTCATTTTATTGTTGAAATTATTATTATTTCGCAGCAGCACTTAATTGTAAGGATCTCCACGACGAAGTACTATCAAAATTCTCGTGGCATCTTTAAGTAAAAGCCTATTGTCGGTATTAAACATTCATGGCGATGGTGTTCAACCGTGCTGCTACAAGTTTGTTAAGAATGTTGTTTCTACAACTTGGCTGAGAACAAACGAGTTAAAATACCAGCCAAAAAGTGCACCTTGCTAAAAACTATTCCGTAGTAACTCAAAAATACACCAGTACGATATGAATTAATATTAATTTTACTACTTGTGATCAGAAATATACGACTCGTTTCGATATCTATTGTTATATTTTAACTTAATACTTAACGTCTGATTTTAGTTCATTTTAATAAATGATCTTATCTAATATAAAACTAATTCTTAACATTTTATTACCACTATAATTATTATTACTATCATTTTTATTATTATTATTATTATTATTATTATTATTATTATCATCGTTATCATTATTATTCGCAAAACCTACAACACTTGTTTGCCTGTAATAACGTCTCACTCACCGCTTGTATACTCACACTATTATTCCGGCAGGGTTTCACTTACAAAGGAAGCTCGCTTTGTACACTTGACCTCCTTCGATCGTTAAGGGACGTGCAGGGTTTTTGGTGTTAAATTCCATTCTAACGTCTTATCTACCTCCAAGTGTAATATTTGGTTATACGTTAATTTACTTAATTCTATAGTGTAACGTATTTGCTCATTTTTTTTTTTTAAGGCGATATGATTATGTTATAACGTTCAGTTTTATCCGTAGAATTTGATTTCAACAAAATATTTTCCCTGGCATCACAAAACTTTACTAGTAAAATAATTAGAGCACGCTTTTCAAGAATAACTTATCTTTAAAAGAACCAACAATAAAATTAAAGGATAAGTAACAACTATTATACTTAGACAACAAAAAACACGAAACGTGTAAAATGTATACAACTATTTAAGTTCTTGTGCGTTTTAATTAAATTTATTATGTGCACATATTCACATATATTTAAGCTCATTATTTGGGTGATTTATAATCATACGATACCCAACTTAACCTAAGTTAATTATTTTTATGAACTCAATTTAAACTTTAGATCATTAAATCCCACATACTTCAAATTACAATAAGTTTTAAAAAATAGTAAATATTCTTTAAAAACATGAATATATAAGTTTAAAGTAGTTTGATAAATGGAAAGAATCGTAAAAATTAATTTAAAAAAAGTCGTCAAAATTTAAGATTGTTATTATTTAAAAACGTATACCTTTGTCAGTGATTTAATAAACTTTGTCCAAAATGTACATACAAATTGCCACGTCCTTGGCGTAGAAGCATGCAGAATGTATATTATACTATTTAAATTAAATACCTATGTAGTATTGGCCAAACCGGACTTTTATACTTTATCAGCATTATAACCATATCTATACTTTTATAGTAACCAAATTGATACTGAAATTTAATAAAATCATCTACAAAACGCAATGGAACAAACTGAGGATATTTATAACAAATATGTAAGTATAATAAACAACTCAAAAGTTAAATGATTCGTATGTACCCTATACATATAAAAAAAAGTGAACAATAAAGTAAGATCCAATTATAAGCTTTTTATTATTTTAAAAATTGTTCAATCATACATAACTTATAATTCGCTTCATAATATCCTATTACTATAACAATAACTACTCTGGTGCGAACACGAGTATCGATTGTTGCACTTGCAATACTATACACTTATATATACCTAAACATCTACTCAGAAGAAAGAAAACTGAAGCCAAGAGTTCATTAAATTTATAACTTTTAATAGTTACTCAACTTGATCCTGGATTTAAAATGTGCAATAGTAGAAGTAAATACTTTATATAAGATTTGTTCTAATATATTTTGATTACTCGGAAGCTATTTCTTATTTATTATGTAGTGTATTTACTGTGTAGTATAATCATAACTTCTTATCTACAACACAAGAGGCACACCCTTTTAGGTTGGAGGTTGGTTAATCAAATTTGTTATTAAGTATAATATTTAATCTTTAATAAAAAAAATATCTAGATATAAAAATATGTATAATTGAAATGAAGTGTAGAATTACTCACTAATTAGAATTCAGACCTTATTTAGATTAGTTAAACTAAGTACTTTCAATTTAATTTCAAATATATATTTCTTTCGTATTAATATTATAAGTAATTAATATTTATACTTTTATTACTTAAAATTTACATGGTTATCTTAATACTTACCAATAAATTTGATCTGTAACATAAAAAAAATACATAAAATGTAACGATGCAAAAATGCTTACACTGGATAAACAGAATAATGGTTACAGAAATAAATTGTATATCATTAAATTTCAAGTATCAACTGAAAAATGATTAAACATCACATAAAAATTACAAAAATAAAAAAAAGTTTATACAGAACAGATCATTTTCTTGAAAGTTTTATGCAGTTTCGGGGTTAATAAAAACCGAGGTAAGATGATTGGAGGAACAAAGCAACGAATAAATTAGAATAGTTTGTCACACAGCAGATTGAAACCATATTGCACGGGCCGGATGCCGGGAATATTGTAATATACGCGCTCCGGACACCTAACTTCGTATGCACCAACTCGTTCGGTCACACTGAGTGTATATGACATAAGTGTATTAACATTTTTAGCTCTATCATAGTGGTTGGGTTAGCCGCGCAAATATGACGAGCTAGAAAATGTGGCATGTTTAAATATATTTTTGTGTATGTGTATCTTAAACAAAACAAAGGGCCGAAACTCTTAGATCGTGTGAGACTCCACGGTCAAGCGAGATATAGGGAGGATGTGTTGATTGCTGTGTTTGTCATTTAAACTTGAGACTAATCTACCGTTTCTCTCAAAAAAAAAACGATTCTGAGTGAAAGAGGTGGGTGCATCAGTTTCAATTTTAAAAGTTGGTTTATGCATATAGTTTTAGAATCAAATATCTTAATAATATAGGTTTATAGGTTTTACGGGTACCTATCGAAAACCAGGCGAATTAATTAAATTATATTCGTAATATGATATTGTATTTATATTAATTTTGCCATTTTACATAATTTATTAACTCTAATTCTAAAATCATTAAAATAAGTTTATTTATAATAGATTTATACCTATAATCACAGACTCTAATCAAGATTCTGCCATAAGAATATATCTC
Source organism: Periphyllus acericola (assembly GCA_949715065.1). Lineage (NCBI taxonomy): Eukaryota > Metazoa > Arthropoda > Insecta > Hemiptera > Aphididae > Periphyllus > Periphyllus acericola. The sequence goes on along the minus strand of OX454269.1, from coordinate 7,147,757 downwards.
ATATACTTAAATATGTATAAAAGGATCCAAATTGTATCCAAAGTCCCGGGTTGGGACAGATATGACGGTCGGGCGAGATACAGAGATAAAAAGAGAGATATTGCGACTGTAAGTCTCACTTTTTTTTAAAAGTATGCATCTAAAATGCAGTTCTATTTGAAAAATAAGTACCAATGAGGTATATAAAATGAATTAAATGAAAAAAGAAAATCGCTTAAACAGTAAAATCTAGCTGTAAAATGTCTTCATTGTATATTGTGCAGCTTCTGTCATAAAATATAAATACCTATGTAATACGTACAAAGTATATTTAAAATATTTTATGTGCTGAAGATAAGTAAAAGATAAATATAAGATCATACGTTCTTTAAAATATTCCATTGTAAAAGAATGCTTTGGTCTGTCATAAGCATTCTTCTTTTATAGAATGCAACATAATGTCTTTAAGCCATACACACTACATTCAGCTGTAACTGAGTATTTATTGAATTCGTATAAAGCGTAAAGGTTGAATTTTTAAGGTGACAGGTGTATACTATTTGAAATTGTATTCAAAGCTCAAGCCTTATTAAAACTAGTTACTTGCTCATTTATAGTTACACATAAACGGTTGACTGTCGTTAAATCCGTTTTGAATGCAACATATATTATATCGAGTGAAATAAAAACAAATTATATTATGTATAATCGATATATATATCAAAATTTTGTTATAATATATATCTACTATATATAAATATGTATAAAAGTGTAATAATCCTAGGTCGGGCGAAATATAGAGATCTTATTGCATTCAGCCTAACATTTTTTAAAAACCTGCATCCAAAATGTAGTTTGATTCGTTGATTACCTCTTAAAAATACCAACTAGATGAAATTTATTTTTCAGAAAAGTATACCAGATTTTTATACATCGGAGCAATCATTGTGGTTGAAATCAAGTACACAGACACAAAAAAAAAATAAAAAAATTGAAAAAATACACATCATGATAAAATCAATATATTCCACGTTTCATTCAAAATCTAAAAGTAAATGAATAGTTACTGAGGCAATTTTATGTCTGGTAACTGTTGGGTAATGTATTTTTAACAAAATAATTAAAATAAACAGTACAAATAATGCATTGCAACATATATATATCTATACTTTAATATTATATTTAATATAACTCGCTAGTTCAATGATTATAAAATGATGTGTTTTATTAACAATGCAATCAAAAAAAAATACTTATAATAATAATAATCTAACTGTGCACTTTGTTGCGTTGACTAAGTATATAAATTATAAAAAAAATTAGCAAAAGATGAAAAAATGGGGATTAAAATAAATTTGCTTTTACAGTCTAATACCTAGGTGCGGTGCCACAAAATTGTTGACCAAATTTAATATTTTTTTTTTTGTACAATAACTCAATTGGTTTTATTATTCATTCACAATACAAAACAATTGTAGAAGAAATGACTCGCACAACTTTAACATGGAGCGGAGAACTGACCAGTTGCTCACCTAAAATATAAATCAATACACAACAAACGAAAAAAAACTATGATAGGTAAATGGTAACAGAATCCGCCTTATGGGCACGATATAAATTAACAATGTAAATTTGAAACTAAATAGGAACAATAATGATAGGTATGTGCGAGAACGCGTATTTTCGGACTTGACTATTGATATGAGAAAAAACAATTGTCAAAACCAGAGATATGCATAAATATAGGAATGATCACAAACGATGTGTGTGCATCGACAGTTCTTACGACACTCGCACGACGTAAAAATAATGAGCTTTTACATTATTACGAAATTATATTATATTAGCTTAGCATATTGTAGCGGCGAACCATGCCACCACTCTGATTGAGCTAACACTCGCATGTACAGTGTGTACGAAATTAGGTGGTGTCCGTATTGAGCATATTATAATCTTATGCACCGGGACCGTACACATATGATTAAAGTAGTATACGAGAATACAATAAAAAAAAACTGGATAATAACTGAAAAACCGAAAAATGGCTTTAAAACATCCATAAGACTAAATATAAACACGGCAAGGCAAAGTTACTGGGATTCGGTCCCGTCGTCCGACAAATTAAAAAAGAGATAAAAAAATTACCAAAAGTAGGTCATTAGAATTGGACATTCATTTTTAACACACGCATTCTTGATTAGTAAACAGTCCAACATCCATACCATAAAATTCCTAAATTGCCTTACTAAAATTAATATTGTAAGCCACTTTTGACCACCCCATATCAATATGTAAATAAATGTAAATACTTGTACCCTTTAAATTAAATTTTCTACACAACGTAGCATGTACACAAGACTGTAATAACTTTAGATGCTGAAGCCTTTCTTTCTTTTCAATAATAAAAAAAAAAACAATATCTTCAGCCCATAATAATTATGTTTGAAAATTCTATTCAATTCTTTGAAATTTCTATTGAATTACCTACAGTATTTCCTTTTGAATATCTTAATATAAACTACTTATTAAGTTTTTTTATAAAAACTAACAAAAATAAATATATTCATTAAAACCTGGATATTTTTCTTTAGAATTTAGATTTTTACCTGAATGTCTTAAGAATCTTTTAGAGCTCAAATTGCAATGCTCAGTGGAAATTTATATACATTTTATCTAAGCGCAGTTTATGTTTTCAGTCTGTTGGGCTCATGTTGTTTTATTTGAAAAAAATTTAGTAAATCATTGTGGCAAATATCTGGCGGCTATTAAAGTTCAAAATAAAATACCGTTACCGTATTCTTTAGATTCTGAGTGAAACGATGAGTGTATTGGTTTTATCATGATGCGTGTTTTTTATTTATTTTTTTTTATTTTTTATTTCTGTGTGCACGATTTCGACCAGAAAGATTGCTCCGATGTATATAAATCGGGTTCTTTTCTTAAACGAAATTTCGTCTAGTGGTATTATTTCAAAAGTCATTTTTTAAATTGATCAACTTCAATCGAGATCAAGAATCTAATCCTGTCTAGTATTTTCGTCACGCACTATCAACTTGTTCATTTTTCATGAATTCAAGATTTTTCAAAAGATTTTATTTATTTGGTTGATTTTCTATGAATATTAATCGTAGTGACTCGGAAAATACATTGATCATAAATACTTAACTACTACAACTACTATAATACTTATAAGCTAAAAATAAAGTACTCATAATCAATATTATATTACATATATTATCGATATTAGCATTTAAAATAAATCTTATAACTTTCAAAAGATTTTTTTTTTTTTTGCAAAAATAAGGACTATAAAAATTTAGCTTACCTTATTAAGAAATATGTATTATTTTACTATTATAACATCAACGACCATCTTTAGAAATATAAACTGATTCAACCGATCTCTTTCACTCAGAATCGTTTTTTCGAAAGCAATGGTTCATTGGTTTCAAGTTTAAATAACCATCTCATTTCTCAATTGACCAAGGAGTTTTGCCCGCATTTAATATTTGTATTTTCATTGTTTGTAATTGTTGAAGTATGACATTATAAATTGGAGTCCATGTTTTCTAATTTAAATTGTTATATTTTGTTTTCGCAGTGAATATTCTCTGTGACTACATTTATTAATGTAATTAATGTTACATATTTTCAACAATCAAATTTTACAAAGGATACAAAACAGCTCGTGGCTCTAAAGTCCAAATAATCCAGGTGGTTGATATAATTGTTTAATAAAAAAAAACCTTACCTCAACATCAAACGTAAGTAATAATGCCGGTAAAAAATAATTAAAATAATTTCAAACATAAAAAAAAATGTATAAGCTATAACACCATATTACATAGAATCAAAGTAAATTCGGATTGTATACTGTGTACGTCGCGTCGGAGGAAGAGTATTTCAAATAAGGAAATAAGTAGAAATACAGTGAACTGTTAAAAAAATAATTATTAATTATCCTTATGATGCATTTCATATTTAAGAATGATTGGTTTTCTCTTTTAATTCAGTTCAGTGAGTACACGATTCGTTCGACTTTGTCTACTATGTCGTCGAATATCGTAAGAAGCAAGTAAGCTACTGATGAACGATGCAAAAATATGATCCATGTTGTTTTTTTTACATCAAAAGCGAATTTTTAAAAGATTTTTTATTGAAGTATGCACTTGACCGGGAAATTAACGTTGATAATTAAATCTCCGGGCACATCCACATTTCGAAATTTCCATTTATTTCGCGAGAAAATCACAAACAACAGCAAGTTATATCTTTACTATTTTCAATTGTATGTCGCGTGGCAAAGGCGGAAAGTGAGCAATTTCAGTCGCTGGCGACGTGTGCCGCGTTTCGCACAAGACTGAAATTGCCTTTTCGCACGAGCCACGCATATTAGTTTTTGTCACGCCTCCTATACTCACTTAATGCGGCTGTAGTAATGATCGTAATAACACCATCACTGTTTGTTTTGACTACGAATATTGAATACGCGAACGCATGAACATTGATAGTGAAAAACTTATAGCTAGCGCCTTTTCCGCCCGCTGGACAGAAAACAGTCACTTTCAGCCGCATCTGGTTGCATCGAAAATTAAACTTTCGGTACACGCGTGACGGAATAGTATATATCGTATACTTTACGTGATTAATACCTTTAAACTTGTATTAGCAACGCATATTCGTCCGTTATCCGTGACTTTTATCAGTTATTACCGTTGTGCTACTGATTCGGAAGTCGTAAAGTGTAGCGATTTGTTTTCAAACGAACCGAATATACAGAAATTATAATTATGATGAGGACCGATCGTGATTTCCTACACAAATATAATCCTGCACTCGTGCTATATTCGGTAAAAAAACGTTAAGCTATCATTTCGGATGCAACCACGTGGCGTATTACGCAAGGAAATTGCGTCGTATTAATGTAACACACTTTGTATATGCACTCGCAATATATTTGCGACAGCAAGCTAAATTCAGATGCTTCAAACATGAACGTATACACACACACATACGCATGCGCGCGCACACAGACACAGACACACACACACATACACTGGCACACACAGGATGTTTTACTGTAGAAGCGTGAGCGCTTGCAACGACCACAAGCATTAGCCGTATACTTGCATGGTTTAATAATATGTACACTACACAGGCGCATTTTCTGCAGAATTAATTCTGTAGTCTCCTCCCTGCAATAGTTCTGATTGCTCTACACTGCTCCTCGCCGGACCCACTCCACTGGAACTGATAAGTGAAGCACAAACACGTGAAAATTATCTTCTTAGAGAAGCTGGTACCAGTTCTACTACCGTACTCTACACCTCCCAAGTGACAAGTTATTGACGAGAACTTAACGGTCGTTCCAATGAAATACAAATACGGGAAGACTACACCAGCGCATGTAGATCCTAAATTATACGAGCCACAATTTTCTAATGTCACCCCTCGTCTTCTCGTATCCGCAGACACCTTTACCCTTTTGAGCCACGCAAAACGTGATGTAATAAGTTTGATGTATAGTTATAACATTATACTTATATATTAATATTATGTAACAATTAGTAAGATTTTATTTTTACCATGGTGTATCACTGATTTCTAATAGCTGATATTATTAAAATGTATTCCAGAATTTATATTAATATAATATTCGAAACGTTGACCGAATACAAGTCAAAACAATTTTGTTTATTCCGATACCCGTGCATTTAACCACTTTTTAATCAAAACGAAAACGCTTCTCTTGAAAATAAAAAACATTAAGATGACATTAAAAATTCTGAGAATAACAGGAGTTTATATTCATTTTCGATCTATTATACTTGACTCGGGTTACTGAGGGTTCCTGTTGCCGAAGGTCTAGAGATAAACGACTATAATCGTTGTATATTAGCTCCTGAAAGTACTAGTCCATGAATAAGTTACTTGGGTGGTTCGATTTGCACCTGTCTGCAGTATTTTTGTTCTTCTTTCCGAGAAATTGACGTAGTTGGGATTTATTGTTTAATAAACGCAGTCGAATGAAACATTGGAAATTTCGCAATTCCTACGATCAGTAAAATGAATCAAATGAAAATGTTCATTTAGGAATTGTGTGTTTGGAACTTATGTTTGATTTTACATCTACGAGATCGTCTGTGTGACGAATTCTAACAGTGATCACATATTTGATTCATGTGCAATTTAAAATAACGGGAGTGAAAAACCATTTATAATATAACTTTGAAAACAATAAAAATATCTCGTACTGTTTTCTCCGAATGAGAGTGTTTCGTTGACAGTCTAAAAACAAAAAAATATGAAACGATTTGCATACATTAAACATTTTTATTTTTCACAAAGTTCTAAGTGCGATAAATGTATTTACTATTTTATATTTTAAAACTTAGTTATTTGTTACAAATCGAAAGCTAAAATAATTGAAAATGATTATACAAAGGATATTATGTACAACAATATTGTTGTAAAAATAATAAAACTTTATCAAATAAATTATAAAACTGAACTATCTTATAAAACATTTGATTCCCGGATACCTCCATAATAATGTTACATTAAGTTAGTGCATTTTTCAATCATAAACGTACTTTTAAATTGGATTTAATTTTATTTAAACGTTAATTTATAAATCATATTACGTTCATCTGACCTAGTCCTAGTGGAATGCATGTTTACTTAAATTTTGAATGCAAATCAACAACGCATCCCGTCTTCGAGAGCTCTACATAATCAAATATAACAAATTATTATTTTATCAGCATATATTAGAATATTAGATAGTGTGAAACGAGAAACGAATAGGTCTTGACATGATAAACGTTTTTTTTTTTTAATTTAGATTTAACTTTTTTTAGTTACTATAAAATAGTAATAGTATAATAGTTTTATAGTGAACTTTTGTTAGCTAAGGCTTGACAATTGTACTACATTGTAATACACCAAAACTAGTTGTTTTCACGTAAAACGATGGTTATTTTATAAATGTATTGTACCGCCTTCTTAACGTTCTGTCCACCTAAATTTTCTCCTCCATTTCACTTTATCTCTATCATTTTCTATATATAATTTATAACAATGGCGAGTCAAACACTCTTTGAGTATCAACTCACCAATGCACAAGGATAATTCAATTGCAAGGATACACGGTTTTAAATTTATGCCTAAATAAATACCTTTGATAATTGAACACTTCCACAAAAAACTTTCAGAACGATTTGGTTAATATTCTGAAGAACTTGCAACTTCCGTTACGAATCGCGTTCCAATATTTGCTTCTAGATTTAATTAAATTGTACAAGTGCTTTTTTTACTGATGGTGTAAAGATAACGATGATGATGTCCCGTTTCAAAAGTATTGATTTTTAATCTAAAACCTACACCCAATAAAAGAGTTTCATTTACGCAGTTATACCGTACACATTTATTATGAACAAAAAAACCCAACAACAACCATTTCCATAAAATCCCTCTTAGGATTCTATATCACGTATACAGTATACCTATTATATTATTATATCACTGGTGTGTCCCTCGGACCGCTCGTTGCAACTTTCGCTGCTATGGTTACAAATAATATCATTTCTGACTTCATGAAAAATAATAATAATAATATTTTTAGCCTACACATATAGTAGTATAATATATGATTGTCTTAAATAATGTTTTTTTTTATACTATTACAGTTGGAGCTTTTGCATCTAGATTATAAGTTTTTGTTAAAATTATAGTCTATACAAATATCATCAACACGGACAGAAATGAAATAGACATTAAAAGTGTTAAAAAGTGGAGCATTATTTTATTTTTCAATTAATAATATTAATAGCTGAAACACGGGTTTCTAACATGAAATCGATCAAAATATATTTTTTCTGAAAACTGCATACAGAAAACAGCACACTATACAGATGATTTTATCGTGTTCTATACAATTAATGTCAATTTATAACAAGTATTGATTGGCTTAAACTATTTGGTAGCATTAAAAGGTGTTTAAAGAATCGTCAGAAAACGCGAATAGTATTATTTTATTATAATCGTTTTAAAAATACATGGAAAGTGTATTTTATGAAGTATTCTTTAGGTGGCCGAATCGTTGTCAACACCGCTCGATTCCACTTTTTTTTTCATATTTTCATGGGACTCTTTGCGCACGCATACGTTTGAGTAAACAATATTATTCACGGCAACGAACCTCGTGAAACAGCTGTGTTCAATGGCGTGTTTCGGCGCGATAGCCGACCCGTGCATATTGAAAGGTATGCTTCGGACAAATAACTCTTCTTCTTTCACATCTACCCTCGTCAAACAATAATGCGTTTAACATATTTTATTTTCCCAGGCGGCGTCTTATGGTTTAATTGACTGCGCGGTGTTAACAACTATACTGATCGTAATAAAATGTAGACGTGACGAAACTCCTATAACTCGGTTAGCGCAGTTATTCCACGACAACATGATTACACAAGGTGAAATAAAAATATATATATTTAAACACGGTTGAAAAATAAATTGTTTTAAAACGATGAGCCGCGACGGGGAGCGGCTGTCCGTAAAGTGTGGTGGACTGTGCGTGTGTTTTGTCATCGGCTTCAGATGTGGCGGTTCCTCGTGCACCAGTATAAGACTGCACATACTCGTATGCGGAATATACAGTTGTTGTGAAAGTTATTAGTCGAGATAAAAAAAAGAAACCCTCGTACTTCAATAACGGACAAATAAATAAATACACAATGAACCTAAAGTGGGCATTTGTACTTTCCGCAGATAAGTCATAAAACTTTGACGCACTGCAAAATCCACTTCCCGACTCATATACCTTTGTACGATAAATATGCGCCATATGAAAAAAGTGTCATCAAAAATTTTCACACACACACACACAAGGATGCGTATAAAACTTTTCTGGAATCATGAATAACAATTATTGAGTTACACACCTGGCCCAATACAGCGGATCGAGTGAAATAATATCGTGGAGGAGCGTTGAAACACTTTTATACCAATATATATTTTGATATTGAACAAAGTTACACCGTGCAGTAGTGCTGCAACGCATAAATCATACACATCGCCAGCTTCACGAGTGTATTTAGTAATATACGACCGGTATCATATATTTTTTACACTTTTTATCTAATCATATTGGGAGCACGGGCATTTGGTTTTCAGACTTACATACGGCTGTGTGAAAACTATTTTACGCACTACAACTCGCATTGTTCAGTGTTGTTTATTTTAGACAAGTGCCGAGGCCTCCTCTGCCGGACAACCAATGCATTTCCAAATGTCCACAGCTCTTTTGAACACAATCCAAAAAACCAAAAAATTGAATTAGACTCGAGTGATTTTCTCATACGTCATTTGAATTATGTTGTGATGATATTGTGATGACCATATATCGCGTAATTGTTTACGAAATTAATACAAAATCTTTATCAGTGGATTAACCTATAAGTTTTGTTATTTTAGTATTTTACCAATTTATCGTAGTAAGCCTTACACCAATAGCTATGACCCACGGCCGCATCATACAACGTGTTTGAACATTTATTGATAAATATAAATATATATTATTTTAAAATATACACAGTGTAGTGTTTTTCGACAATTTTCATTCGATCTAGAAGTAAGAAATATGGAGGGAATCAGAAACTATTTAAATTTCTCGTTTTCTAAAATTTGACTCAAATTGTAACTTTTACCCCTTGCACCATCGACATTTTTAAATGCCTCCTGATACAAAATTTCCGAACGAAACACTGGACGTGGCGCGTGACCACATGGGTAGACGCATCTACACGGCTACAGCACGAGCGTGTTATATCGTACACAAAGGTATAGCCGGTATGTATAGGTACCGAACAGCGTCATGGTTGTCCGCGGATCCTTTTGGTTATTATTATTATTTTCCTACCCGTGCATCGGACGAGGAAAAATATTTATTGCCTCCCGTGGTGTAGATTTTCACGCGTCTTTCGACACGATATCAATACAATATTTTATAAATTTATATATATATATTTAGGTACACGCTCATCGGCCGACTTTTGTTCATCCGAACGATTCATCATTCTTAGCAGAAATAACGCTCTAATTTATACGCCCCAGCAACACATTTTCTACGGTGTTTCTTCAATATACGAGTAGACAAATCGTGCACGTGTACCACCTATACATGTTATACGACCCACGCTCGCGTTTCGGTTTCTTATTACAGCGCGTAAAACCAAAAGTATTATGATTATTTTTATTATTATTATTATTATTGTTATTATTATTATTATTAAATTATCGCGTCTTATTGGTTAACGATACGTCATGTATAAAACATAATCCCTTTTGTTTCGTGTTTTCCCTCCTCGGCATCCTACTGCATTGTAATATATATGTAGTTAAGAAATAATATACCATGGGATGAATACGATGAAATTAATATTAATGATCTCGACGGATGGAGGGATGACGGTGGAGGAGCAAATTGTTTTTCTCGCGCGCACAATGCAGTCCGCCTACATATTATATGTACTGTTATATTATAAGGGTATACGGTATAATAATATCGTGGCGAATATATTTTTGATTTTCATTCAGAAATCTTACACGATCCGTGCTCGTGTTAGTTGAATAAGAGTAAAAGTGTGCTAGGTCTATTTTGTACATTGTCGACGTCTCGTACGCTCGATCGGGAACAGTATTTTTGCTTAATTTTATAGAAATAGATAAGAGCAAAAAAAAATTAGAATCGTAGTTGCAGTACGTATCTTCGTTACTTGATTGGGTTCTTGGTCAATAACGTTCCAGTGTTCTCGGAGGATTATTGGAAAGGAAGATCGAACGTATGGGTTGATTTTGTATTGATTTTATGATCTCGCCTTATGTTATTCGACCACGTGTGTAAGATATAACTGAGGCTCGTGTAAATAAGCACGATGCTATTGTCATTTGATATGTAAGCAAGCGATGTGTTTGAGATTTTTGGGTTGAAATATTTTTATCATTTTTTGTGTTTTGTTTTATCACTGCAACTTAAAGAGATATCCCGTTACTATGTACCTATCATATAGTATTTGATAACGAGGAATAGGCGTATCGAGTAACACTGTAATAACAAAACGTTCGAATTCCGTTGATCTTTGACGAACTGTCAAAGCGTTAAGAAAATGCAAGATCGCGAACACCTCATTATTTTTTTAAAATGTTAATCGTCACTACGCTGCGATTTTAAATACCTATTACCAGCGTATTACCAATGCATTTATATTCATTTTAAATTAGACGAGAAAATGGCTCTCTTTTGAAAAAATTTCAACAACAATATTTCTCTGTTTATTTTGAAGTATACGTTTAAAATTGTACGAGTAGCTTAAACAACATTATACAACTTTTTTCACGCTGCAGCGCATTTATGTTATGATATTTCGTTTTAGAATAATGAATTTTATTGATGAATGGTCGATGAATGTAGTAACTGTTCATTTTACTTGGAGATCAATATTTACGTTAGAAAATTTTATTACTGAATTACTGAAAGAATTCCACAAAACTACTGTAAAGTTGTAATTTATTTTTATTTTTTTAAATGCTTTTTGTTTAAAAATCAATAAGACGTGATTTTCAGAAAAATACGACAAACTACTTTAACTGTATCTTTAAAATTTTAAAACAAAAAGTATAACAGTAAAGACAGCAGCTGTTAATAAATGATTAACAAAGCACCTCGTTTATTAGATTCTGGGCGAAATGGAGAAGGTGTAAATAGGTTTTACTATCGTCTATTTTTTTTTGTGTGTCCGTGTACACGATTTTAACCAGAAAAGATGCTTCACAGAAGATTTCTGACTGGAAAATATTATGTCTAGTATATAATATATTATTACCCTACTTTGTATTTTGAAGGAGTCATTTTTTATTAATTTCTCAACAGTTTGTATTGAGAAAACAGACGAACAATTATTGTAAAAAACTTCAACCGAATTATTTCATAATAACTTTCGAAATATTTTAATGGCATTTGGGATTTTTGTAAGCACTAGAAATTGTCGGTTTATTGTTAAACCTACCTTATTAAGAAATTTGTTTTACTGATAAATCGACCATTTTCAGAAATATAAGCTGATCCACCAGAATCTTTCACTCAGAATCGTTACTTTCGAGACATTGTTTAAAAGACTAATGCAGCAGTATTATTTACTAGTCCTTGGAGTATGGCATTTTTTTTTTTATAATTTTTATTGAACGCGAGAATAATCGACTCAAGAATAATAAATCAAAGACAATTGGATGAAGATTTTGTTTTCAAACTCCTGCGTTTACAAAACATCGTATTTGCTAAAAAGGTGTACGTCATATTTAAATTTGACAGTATGTTACGTCGGGTGATGGATGAATATTATATTTTCATTATCACTTCCCGCTCGTGTGGCCTTTTAAGTGTCTCGAGTTAAACAGATTATAATATATAGTAACACATGCAGCTAGCACATGATCATTTAAGCGATAATTGTTGTGTATTATAGTTTTGTACCCGGTTATTTACTAATTGTGTTCTCGGGTAGTTTTTTTTCTCTCGTACATAAAAAAAAAAAACGGTTAGTTTACAGTTACATTATAGAAACGTCTTGTTAAACCGTACAACTGAAGTTGGAACGGTACCAGTAACGATTATTTTATGACCCGGCCGCCAATTAATGTGAAAAAAACTTATATTACAGATAACTTGAATAATATACTACTTAATAGTCAGCCGTTTACTGTAACATAGCATGTACGTTGAGTAATAACCGAAAATACGTATAATTACATCCAACGATAATGCATCTCAAGCGCATTAAGTCGACGCATCGATTGTACTTAACACGTATACGGTAATAATATAATTTTGAAATATATGTTGTTATTACCATACGAACGATACCACCATTGCTAAGACCAAAAAAAAAAAAAATTGTATTCATATATAAGTGAAAAATATTGTGTATTCTGTCCGATGACTGATCTTATTTTAATTTAAACAATACAACGATGAATCGACATTTCAAGTGGATGAACATTTATCGAAAAAGGGCTCAAGTACGGATTCTCAAAGTAGCAAAAGTGATCGCTCTACGTCAGCAAATAACGTTTTGTTTCCGGGAGCGTCAGTCACGCGTCTTGTTTCGGGACGTCGCGTCGCCAACTCTCCGGCCGCTCAGAAAATATATACCTACCCTCTTCTACCCCGACCCCCACTCACTAACAGTATATCCATCTCTCTCTCTCTCCTCTCTCTCTCTCTCTCTCCTCTCGAGCTCTCTTCCTCTCTCTCTCTCTCTCTCACTCTCTCTCTCTCTTTCACACTCTAATTTTCCCTTTCTATTCCCCTCCCTCAAACACAAACACACACGCGCGCATTTTTTTCTCCCCGCGACCATAGCCACATAATGTATACAGCGGCATTATACCTCTCCGCAGTTGCACAGTGATAGTGGAATACCGACAGTTCTGAACAAACAAAAAATATTTTTATGAATATCCCAAGCAACGCAGTAGTTGCACGCTCATCGTTATGCAATATACAAGTCGAGTGTAGAGCTGTACATCATGCATGTGAGCAAACGGCGAGAAAAATAAGAAAATAATGGTTTGCTCTTGTATCAGCATCCGTTTGGCAGTTCGGGCAACGACATTTATATAATATTTTTTAATATTATGTACGTAACAGTGAGCACACACCTGGCGCCATGGGATCTTTAGTGGTATGAGGCGCCGCACAACCTACAGCGGGCGTGGCGCGGAAGATAAGAGTGCGTCGAAATTATTGTCACCACGCTGAAATGACCGTTGGCCTACGTATACGATTCGGGCGAGTTGTTCCCGACTGATGTTTCTTCGAGATGTCTTGTAAAATACAATGACATAATAATATACAATGTGTGTACAGGAGGCATAGGTGTAGGGACCAAAAGTAAAAAAAAAACTACAGTTAAAATGCAAAAGTACAATCGCACTGGCGTATGAATGTCTATACTCTACGCATAAGTTTATAATATAAAATCGTAAAAGAGTTAGGTATTTGTAAAACATATCCATCGTTTAATCATTACACACACATTTTACTGTAATTCGAGTTTGAATACTTTATTCGGAAAGTGCACCATAAACTCGGTATGAAACACATATTTCACACCGTAGTCGTTATATAGAAAATACTGTTTTTGGTTGATTTCAGGATGTCAGTTTTTTACTAGTAGTAAAAATAACGCTGTAAAAAATATGCTAGATAATATGAATTTACTCAATATTATATCAAATAACTAATAAAAAGTTTGAAAAAAAATCGCTCAAGTGTATTTGAAGTTTATTCAAACAACGATAAAACCTGTATAATCAAACACTTACAAATGTAAACATCACATACAAGTGTACAAGTACAACTATATAAGTCAGTTATAACATTCGACGAAAGAAACGTTCAAATAATATTGAAAATAAAAAGAAACTAAGAATTATATGATTATTTAAGATTAAAATTCAAAATTATATATACAATTGGAGACATAAATAATTTTTAACAATGTTCATTACCGTTCTCAGATTTTGAAAACGTGAGAACAACGTTCAAAAATCTTTCCAACGACTTGTAAACATGTCTGATATTTTCCATGTAATTCAATTAATCAATTACAAATTTATTACAGATTATTTTATATGTTAGTTTATGTGAAATTTTTAGAAGTTTTCAATTATTTCCATAATATTAAAACAAGATCAAATTATGAATAAACTATGAACTCTGACAGTTAATTTATAACTATTGATCGCACTTCATCAAAAACGTGTTAAGCAAATTAACCTAAAAATTATGTTATTTATTTAAGAAATTACCCACTTATTCCGTGAAATGAGTCCCTTCTTTTATATTATTAAGGTTTAATTCTAATTTATATTTATGAGTTTCAAATGGTCACAATACCAAAATGGAGAACAAAAAATCCGAAAAAATGTTAACACATAATAAAATTTGTGCAATAAGACTTAGTTCTCATAGGATTTGCCCAACAGTTTTGACTGTATAAAATATTGCAATATACTACGATAAATTAAAATAATTAGAAATACTACAAGAAAAAAGAAAGTATGCAAACCTGATATTGATTAAAAATATAGTTTTGTATAAAGGTTTTTCACATTTCATTTTTTGTGCAATTTATAATAAAAACCAATCTAACATTCTACTAGGTAGTTTTAATATATATAACAACTTTATTAAGCGGACTGTATAGTATTATAAATATATAATTATTACTTTTGGAATCGACCTTAGGTGATCGTCATTTATTATCATTAATCGGTTAAACATTATCAAACCCATGTCTGTTTTTGTAAATAAATCAACTGAACGATGTTAAAAAAAAATACAAGATTTTTCATAATATTCATACAAAAAACAGAACCCCCTTATAATTATGATTTAAAGGCGGGTAGAAAATTAAGCCATAAACCATGTAAAAAAAAAATGTGCCGTAAATATTTTACAGCAGCCAAAACTATTAATTACTAAATCACAATTACACTACACCCTATATTCTATAACATTAAACCATTTCAAAGAAATAAATATTGTATTAGAACATCGTGTGTACACGTTTATAATTTATCCGCTAACAAATAAACTTATAATATTTTATCAAAATCTTCAGGCCACATAATTTATTCTAAAATATTTAGAGTACTATTTCAACAATCGAAATGTTTTAATTTACCTGGATGTTTAAAAAATAACGTTCATAAGAGCATTGCCGTTAATAAAGACTCTCGGAGTAATATATATTAAAACGTCTAGGATAACAAATGTATTGCTTTTTAAGCACGTGATTACGGTACGTACGTATTAAGTTAGATTATCGCATGCGATAAAAACAATGTAAGAAAAGCGAGTCTGTGCCCTGTGGCACGGTGGCGTATATAAAATATGTATAGGAGATACGGAGCCATCTGGACCGCGGCCAATCGCAAAATTGCAGGTGAACCAGCCGTGAACAGTTACTTCAATAATAATACGTATTTTGAAATGTATTAGGTTATAACACCTTTTTTTTTCAGCAACACGGGTGCAGTATCTACAGACGGATGCACGAATGAAACAATATTCCGTGTACTTATCTTACAACCCTTTTTGATTAAAATATAACACCCCCGTATTTCGAGCAAGTTGTTTTTTATCCTGTGGCCCAGTGCGAAACGCATATATACACGCCACTGCAGTACGGCCGAGCAGACGTCACCGGATCGACACTTCAGCAATGTTCACAATATTATATAAAACGCTTTATGATCAACGTGTTGTGGCGATGTGTAAGACGTCCGCATACGAATAAAACAATTCCAATGAAAAAATGAATAAATATCACAATAATAATAATAATAATTATGACTAAGTTACGGACTCCGCTTTGAAACAACGTTAAAACAATATCCCACGGCCGGCATTATTCTCCGCGAACAACGAAACGATTGATAGTTATTATTGTTGACACTTCACCCCGAGAATAGGCTGCTATTCAGAAGCTAGGTTGCAATTTGTTGTAGCGAGACGACCGATTCCAGCGTGTCCCTGACAGCTCCATTTCGAATTCCGGTTCCTGACCCAGGAGTTGTTAGAAGTGTTCAATATAATAAAATGCGTAATATACATAAATACATACATTTAATATTGCGCTCCGGGTTCTCGTCGTTTATGAAAAAAAAAATCATTTTCATTTTTTTCCAAAATATTAAATAACTCAATCGATTATCCCGTGTTCCTTTCCCGATCAGATTTCAAAGTCCTTCCTCGTCATACTAAAAGCGCCCGCTTCTCTTTGACGTTCCTTTTTCCTCATCAAACAATTTATTAAACTAACCTATGTATCGGTCTTATGCGTCTTGCAAATGAAGATCTCGCCTACAACTACCCCTGAATTATCTCTGACCCGGTCTCCAACCCATTTTCACCTCGCTTAATATGTTATGTATTTCATGTACTTGTGGCTTTTATTGTTTCTATCAGTTAATTATTGTCACTTTGTTTCTTGTCATGGCAAGAACTGTTATGAAAATAAAATAAAATAATACGTATGCGCTATACTTGGTGAATACAGAGATCTTATTGCTGTGAGTCTCACTTTTTTTAAGCCTAAACCTACAATTATGTATAACATTTGAAAAACAAGTATATTATTATAAAGCTTCTCCTGGAAATTATATTACAATAACCATACAATTTGAATATCGTAGGTTCAATTCTCAATTTTGAATGAAGTTTTTTCCACTCTTTTGCTTTTTTCTAAACTCATCGGAATACTGTTGAGAAATTTAAAAATGTCCACTCCTAAGTACCAACTCGACAATAATTTCTTTTCAAAAAATTAACTAATTAAATCAAATTTTGTATACGCCGGAGCAATCCTTCTAGTCGAAATCGTGAATACATCATGATATAACATCATTTCACTAAGGCAATAAAAACTACAAAACTAAAAACATGTACGAATTGTTTGTATTGATAATAATAATTGAATAAATCTATTTAAGATATAAGTACAGTTGTTTTGACATTATATTACAACCCATAAACATTATCCTGTATTGAAGTAATGATAAAACAAGAGTGGTTAATATTTTAAAAGTTAATCAGACGGCTTATATTACACTTTAAATTAAATATTCAGCATTGAAAAGTTTTCAATTCAATGAGCTTCGGAACTTTTTAAGTTTCCTAAAATGAAGTATTTGCAAAATTTTCAAGTTTCTGAAAGTATTTATTCAAAACTTTTTAAACTTTCATCTTTGAGTATGCATGATAGTCATTAGCAAAAAATAACAATTTTTTTTTCAAATTAAATAAATACTCCCTCCCAAAAATATTAAAATATTAATGAATTTTTAAAAAAAAAGTTTTTATCAAGGAATAATATGACTTTTTAATTAAATAAGTTTATTTTTAGCCGGACAATATATTTATTTCATTGATTATTACGACCCAAATTAATAAAAGGTAATGTTAATAAGATTAAACCATTTTCAAATCGGCTTTGACCGTTATTGCCATTGCATTCAGATTACGTATAATCGATCAAAACGTGTTCAAAGAGCCAAGTGTCACCTACGTGTTGCAATAATTGTCGTGCTTACGAAACTAATTTATCAAGAATTTCTTTTTTTTACCGATAAAACCGTGTAAAATCAAACTGTGTATATACCTAATTCCTCGTTATCTCAAAGCCATCGTAGGAAAGAAAAAGCCTGCAAACGATTCCTGTTACCAGATGTCGTTATGCTCGTCTACAAGCTGATAACAACATAACTCTGTGGAACGTCCAACGCAACTACAATATATCAGGACGTGAAATAATAAATCCGGAAACAATTCAAAAAGGTTCACGTGTTTCATTTTCTATGGGGCACGGCGAGATCTTAGTGCTCCTGGAAAGGATATTTTACACTTCAACTGACGAGTTTGGACCAAATGTTGACGTGTGGTGGAATAAATGACCTGGTTATTCTCAGACGAAAACTCAAGAAAACTAAGCAAAATGTCGACGTCCGTCGAGGGACGCGGAACCGTTGGTTTACTTACGCTATCCTCGTATACGTACCTACTATTGTTATTTGTAGCGTATCGTCCGTTTGAATGGCTATTGATGTACACGCACTATACATCACCGTCGAAGACACCGGAAACACCGTAAAAACTCTAAGACAGTCGGAAACAGTCGTGAAACAGTGAGTGTGTTATGAACGGTATACCGTGGGATGTGTATACTGTATATATACACTTACAAGTGGTGTTCGTTTTTTACATTTTACGAATATCTTTTCAAAGTACGCCCATCTACCCAAAAATGAACGCCTGCAATGACTTTATCAGGGAGGTGCATAATGAAATCAAATACTATAAATTACATTTAAAAAAAGTTCATACATCATTACGAAGGTCTGCTTTGGTACATGACGAATGAATTGTTTTTTTCTTCGTAAATTTAAAATTCTTAAATCTATACTAATGTAGTAATTATCAATGTTTTCTTAAGCAATAATAAAAGTTCAAATTTTCAAAATTATATATCATATTTGAAGTCCATTGGAGGAAATATCCCGTCTTAACCCCTCCCCACCCTCTGAGTGCACATGCGTCCAAGTACGTACGATTATGAATTATGACTAATATTATCAAGTGAAAAAACACCTCTACCGTTCCGGGCGTGACTAAAGATCACGTAAAAACATGTTTCTTCAAAAATGTTGTAACTTGTTTGAATGATAAAATTTATGTCTGACTATATAATGATCTTAAAGTTTTCTCTGAATGGAGTTTCACTAAAAATAAAATCATGAGACACCTGCAGCAGTGAAGATAATATATCATAAAATGAGTCTTATCTTCATTAATTTTCATTGAATAACCAGTGCTTGGTCCACAGTGATTTGTAATATATTTGAAGACTGCAATTAGCGCTTCATGCATCCTTTACACTTCGTGATAAAATATTGATATCACAATATTTGTGAGCTTCTATCTAAGCTTACATGAAGAATATATTTAAATTATCATTTATAATACTGCCAAATCATTCCTTGGTAGGTGCCCTATGTATGATTATCTTTTTAATAAAACTTAAGTATAAAAATTGCTTTTTTTAAATATTTTAAGAAATTTTTGTTAAAAATGTTTAAACTTGAGTAATTTATTGTTTTATAAAATGTATGAGAAAATATTTTTTTAATTTTTGTAAATTTTTTGATTTTTGTGTGATACCATTAATCATTTTTATAAAGAACAGTTTATTTTTTACTTTTAAGAACACTTTTGTCTTCAAATATTTTATATACACACATTTATTTTATAAGTACGTATATTATTCATTGTTGTTTTTATATAAAATCTAGCTAGTAGATGAATAAATGGATTGCGTCGTTATATTAAAATGAAAAAATAGTTGAGTTGCTGTGTTCAATTCCGTTGATTACCGTTTCTCGAAGACTAGTTACGCCTGTGATAATATTTTCTAGGATTAAGTTTTTTTAAATTAATAGTAGTTTTCTAGGGATGAAGTTGATAAGGGGTTAGAAATTCTTATTAAGTCTTACGCAACAAAGAAAAAATGGTCGCTATGTGTTAAATTCCGTAAGATCTACGATTTTTTAATTGGAGGTGGGGTTGATATAATTGTATACTTAATTTAATTAAATGCAATTTACTCGTAAACAATCTATCTGGAACATTTTTTAAATGTTTAACACTAGAAAGTACTTCTAATACTAATAACACAACTAACACTCGGAAGGCTTCGAAATTATGGGTGGGCCGGATTATTATTATCATTATTAATTATTGTACTGTCATGGATCCTTAACCTCTCTGCGAAATTGCACCCATCTAGGTCACCAGATAGGGGGTTAATAAAGCTTACTAGATTTGATGACACCCGGACTGAAAACTGAACATTGTGAATTAAAGGAAAACATGTAATAACAATAATTTGTTACAAATGTAATGTCATTACGCTGATGATTGTTGTCATTATAAATCACGGAAGATCGCTTATCAGTTTGCGCTAACGATGAATCTTATACAAGGCTATTCATAAATAACAATATAATATATAAAATAATTTTACGCACTATCGCTACAGCCATTCGAGGAGTGGCGGTAACATTTCTTTACATCTGATTTGCGTTTGAAGAAAATCGGATGGCCAAACGTTCTGTGCTGTTACTTTCAACGGAAAATAACTGCATCAGGTTCTATGCGATATAATATTTTACACTATATTACACTTTACTACCTACTATATAATACACAACATGATTATTTTGTGCGCATAAAGTTTTTCATTCAAAAAAGTAATTATTTTAACTCAGCAGACCACACTGACTGCACCACTCTCAGATATAATTTCAAACAAAATATTTTACTTTCGAAAAGATACGCGCAACAGACAACCAAGTAAACCGAATACAGTCGAGACGTATAAGTTATTTATTGTTAATACTGAAAACTCGTTAAGTTCTAAACAAAGTTTTCGGATTTCAAATTAAACATGAAAACTTTAGCTGATTTACCTTTCATTCAGTCTATGACATCAGTTTATAAATAAAGTATGCTTTATTGACGTTCAGTCCAATATGCATGGTAAACAACAAATGAAAAATGTGTCTAATTGCGTTCTACTCGTTCTTATTGTGTTGTCTACAAATTATAAATAATAATTGACAATAAAGCATGAGTTGTGATTATCGACCAGACGTATAATAAATTATAAATGTGCTTGAAAGGAAGTATCGAACTCGAATTTTGCACTCGTGAGTATTATGTGATGTTCTTATTCTTTGTTTTTAAAATACAAATTTGAGTGTGCTTATCTCTCGACACAAACACTTTTCGAACTTCGCTTATAACTTTAACTATTTTTAATTACGACGTACTTCTGCTATCTACGACTGGGCGGAGAACACGTGTTCATAACTTAAAACATGGCGGGACAAACAAAAAAAAAACAATTTTACATGAAACATAAAAATATTAATGAGCCTTGAAACTATAGAACATCACATTTTTATATGTGACCTAGATTCGCGGCATAATAATCAGTAAATTTTCATTTTTCTGGCATTGAATTCTTATAATTAGAGTGTATGTAGACTTTTCTTAAAAAAAATTGAATCAGGTATTCTTATTTAATATTAAGTTAACTCACTTTCTGAGCAATAGATCACCCGTGCAGGTATGATTTTTACAAGAATCGTAGTTAAACACGATCGAATAATATAATGAAGCGTTTTGATCGTTTTTTTTTTTCGATAAAACATTTACTGGTGGTCCCCGTTTCCCTGATCCGTTACGTTCATAGCATCAAGCGCATTTGACACGTACGTGCGGACGGATCAATGCAAATCGGTCGATTATACGACTTTTTCATGAATACATAATATGTCAAAAATGTATTCGTCACGTACGGAGACCAAGCGCGTTCGCAATAACTCTGTAAAATATCATCAGAGAAGCGGGCGTGTGTGTGTATGTGTATGTTTGTGTGTGTGACAGATTGATGGAGATAATATTATCGCCTTAGCGTGTTAGGCCGGGGGGGGAGGAATTCGATTGTGTCGTGTATAATATAGTTCACGCAGACGGCGTACTTACGGCGGCGTCCGGGAACCCGGTCACTGGTAATGCGGTTGTTGTTATTCCGGCCACGTTCCTTCGCTAATTTTCCAATGACTTATCTGCCCGTTTTCGTTCGGCGCTGCAATATATATATATAGTCGTACGTCGCGTCAGACTCCGACCAACCAATGGGGACTAGTGTAACAAATGGTCCTCTTTTCGGGCCCTGTACCTCTGCCGGTGTTACTAGAACAGACACATTGCCGTCACCGTGAAATATCCTCGGCGCTAAATCAGCTGGTGACCGAAAAGGGTCGTTTCTATGGAAGCTTAGACGGTAATAATAATCGTTCCCGTGGCAGGTTTGAAAAGGGCGTTTCATTCGGACCCGTTTTTGATCGTGTAAAAACAAACCGGGAGAGGAAAAAAACCGGGACCCGCCTGAAATAGGTGTTTGCGCGTACGCGATCCGGTCATTGACGTACCGCGAGCGCATCAAACCACCATCCATTCGTGTCTACAAGTTAAACTTGGCTACTACGCACCGACCAAAAAAAAAATACGAGAAAGTAATGTTCGCTCGACACTTCGCCGATACGGTTTCGCTTGCACCAACAATAAATGTATGTGTATAAAAATAAAAAATGCAATTTTTCGTGTACCTAACATAACCTAACCCGGTACAGGACCCAGTGTGTTATCGGAAGATGAAGTTTAAGTGTAACTATTACATCAAACACGTATTTTCTCACAATTAATTTTAAATGTAGCTTACGAGACGATCCGTGAACATCAGTAAAAATATGCTAGCCTTGTAAAATACAATAAACTAAGCTTCATTCAGGTTAACAGCCTAAATGAAAGTGGATACTGACTGAGATTTGCGTTGAACTTGAATACTGCTCGTGCATCGTAAAATCAATTTGTTTAGTTTCACAGAAGTTCAACATTGTGTCGAGTTCCAATTCTACTAATTGGGTACCCGTTCAGGAAATGGTTTCCATCAATAATCTGATTCTCATATTTTTTTTTTACAAACTTGGATTCCAATTTTGATATTACACAATTTAAGTTGTGTCTTGAAAAATTCTTTATTTTAATAATTTCGACATCCCTAACATTATCATTACTCGTCACAAGAGGTGTTACATTTTGTGATTAATCTTCAATAGCGACATTGCTAAAGAGAGAATAATTGATCGTAAATTGTCATACACTTGGGATTTGGCATCTCAACGTGAACATTTGGGATTCTTCCAAGTTTATTTAGTATATTATTCAAATGCGAAACACCATCGCATAAATTCACGACTGTCACGTGTTTTTTCTTTCGAAAATAGTACACTAGATAACATTATGGCAACATTGCTTGTAATATTTTTTCGAATAAAATATGATAAATATTTCGCAGTGGAATTTAAATGCGCTCGGTGTGTAACAACCGTGATGCGCTTATACGGATTATCCGTTGAGTTCACTGCAAACGTGCGTTTTTTCAGCACAAGGCTTAATCGTCGAAATCGCCGGTCGACGGATTGTACTTATGTATTGAACGCGGAAGAACGACGAACGGGGAATAGCCGCAGACGCCAGCCGATATTGCTTCTGCGATCTTGAAACCTACATTCGACGATACATACGACGACCATATCGTGGCTTTTGGTACACGTCGTTCGTGTAATCAAGTGGTACAGGTAAACGCGTTGGTCACAATAGCTCGGTTAGAATAATGTGTAGAACAGGTTTTGTCATAAAACCTTTTTTTCGACAGTATTAAAATTTTTAGCGAGATATTTTCAATGCGTTGGAAACTTTCCGCTCGTGAAGATATAATGTACAAAGTGTTCTACAAAAACCGTGTTTAAAGTGCGTTGTAATATTATTGTAAATAGTTTCGATATTCAATTTTATCATTTAGAACAACTTTATATATAAAATTTTGAAATACCTAAAATTACAGTCAGATTGTTTTATGGATTTATTTTAAAAATTTTATATTATTCATACTTACATTTTTTACAATTATCTGCAACTCTTTAGAGACTCAACGCAAAATCTACAAAAAAAAAAATCTACCAGCCCAAAGGAGATCCTGTACACGGTACAACCAGACATCGGCAAGCATATTTTCAAATAATTAAGTGGCGTACAAGCACTGACATTTAATTGCACTTTTCTTACAACGATTTAATAAGACATACCGTAGTTTTCTGCTGACAATAAATGTTATTATTTTGTGATTATTAGTTATTACATAACATGAATTATCATGATAATTTAATGCAAGCAAAGAAAGATTTTTATAAAAAAAAAAAATGTTTTCCCATTGGATTTGAATTCGTTCATCCAAACCGAAACGAAATAAGACGAATAAAGTAACACACTATCTAGTATTATATTCGATGCGGTGTTACTTATACATAATTTCATTACAACATTATTGTCAAAGGGCTGAAAGTTTGTGCAGCAGGTCTTCTCGAAGCACACCATAGTTCAATGAAAAGATGATTAATTGAAATGCAGCTATTTGCGTTTACCCTATTGTTTAAAGTTTAAAATTAATTTTGCATTTCGTTTTGAAAAAAACATACAATTTATAAAAAATTTTTTTTTCAATTCCAGATGTGATTTTTTAATACTTAACGCGACGATAATGTACACAGTATACAACAATAATTTACTGAAATTAAATTATTCACCGGTACCTATCTACTTTGTTTTAATTACTTGTTATTATTTATGTTGTCCATTGCAAACAAGAGTAAATCAATTAATAATTTTATGTTTAGCTATAAAAATATTTGAAAAAAAAAGAAAAGAAAACTGTTATTATGGTGCATAATTAATTCTACTCACATTCTTCTTTGTTATTGTAGAAGTAAATAGTGCTTACGATAAAATATACTATAAAAGTAATATTTATAAAATTATAATGCATAGAATATTATTTTATACAAGACATTAAAAGTAATGGACGGATAAAAATTGAAAACTGTATACTACCAGCTGCGTAATTAATATGAAAATTATGTTTATTTTTATCGATAATTTATATTAAAATTTATATTTTTTTTTTTAAAAAAAAACATGTTTTGTTCAAAAATCATCTGTCTCGATGATGCGTAAAGTAAAATAATCAAATTTTCCAACAAAGTGTATTTTAATTGCTTTGTTTATTTTATGATCGTATTATACGTTGGTAACGTCTTGTAGATGAAAACTTATAACATTACTCGAAATTGTAATAGCTTTTTTGTCGACGAGTAAAGGTTAATTAGGAGTATACGGTTTACTTCAAAATAATTTGGGCTTTCCTTAATTAAAACCAAGTAATATACTACGATCTCTGCTACATACATTTTTCAAGTTTGAATGAATTAAATTTACTTCAAACTTTTTGTTTTATTAATCATGTAGTAACTTTACTTCCTTCGGTTTCGTAAAACTTTTTGAGCACGGCCGGAGTGATAGTACATCTGACATTATTATATAATATGTTTGGTGTGAAGAGTTTATTTAAAATACATACGATATTGTAATGCGACGTACTATATTATACTATAATACTGTTATGCAATAATATGTGATTGCTCAGTTTTCACCTAGGCACTTGATTAAATTTATACATGAATACATGTAGTTTCGTTTTAAAATATTTATAATGTGAGGTTTATTATACTGAGAGTAAGTTATATTTTTTTTAGTTTTGAGGTCGTTGTCGTGGAGTATTAAATATTTTTCCATCCCAAATCACGAAGAAACGTGCTTGAATAAAAGTATGTAATTTCAATCGCATGCATTATTGTAGTACAACATTTTTAGTTAAATATCTACAGTAATTCTAAACTTGGAAAACTTGATGAGTTCTGACGATAGTGGAAATTCGTTCCAAATAACTATAAATGTTAATTTATTTTTTGATCCAAACAATCAATTTGTCAATATCACGATCTAACGATCTATACTGATCGAATAATACGACGATCTGACATTCGTTGACGATTTGTACATACTTAAAAGTACTTTTAATCCTTGCCGATGCAATAACCCGTTGGATTTTCGAAAGGTGAGAAGAAAATTTAAAATAAATCACACCAATGAGTTCTCGATTTTCCGAGTTGTATTACGGCGAACAAAAGTGGAATTTATTTTCTTACGAACGATCGTGGATCCACCGTACCATATTAAATAATAACAATAACAATTGATTGATTCTTCTACAGTTCACCGAAAGCATTGTTTTATGATTGAAATAATTTATCACTTCACATTTGTAGTAAATTGTACCTACATATTGTTCACTAAAATTATCAGACATTTTTTGTTCGTGTGTTTACTTATTTTACGTGTAAATGTAATTAATACTTTGCAGCAAAATGATTACAGATTTCGCTATATCTTGATAAATGGACTACAAAATAAATAATGTGCGAATAATTTTACTTACATATTTATTTACAATAATAAAATACAGACCTTAAACAAAATTGGAGAAGATTTATGAAACAGTAAGCTACTATTTGTTTTGTTAATGTTTCTTTGCTTTTGTGATAAAGAATAAAGACAACATCCGTTCGTCTGGATGCCCTTGTTATTGCCTCTACGTTATCGAGGCTAAATTCAACTGGCTTAAAATTCTCGTTCGTTTTCGAGTACGTACCTATTAATCATTTTATATTTTGATTGTTATACTTATAACTTTTGTGCGGAATCCTATTTTATTTTCATCCAACTGTTAGCGAAATGTTTGAATGCTTGTTTAATTATTGCGTTAAACACAAATTTCCTTTCACAAAAATCAAACACTTTTTCGCAAAAACGCGTGTGACAGTTACTTTATCGCACATAAATTGTCTCATTTAATCACTCGTACGCACAATATAGTATAATTGAACATTTAAAGATAACTAAATACCTTTTTTGTTTTATCCAATATATTATGTGAGGTGTTATAAGTGTAATAAGTAAGTTTGATGACGATTTAACACGAATACACGATCAAATATAACTTCACGTTAATCGAAAAAATCATTGCACCAATATCTGACCAGAAGTTAAAATTTCAGTTTGTACATAAACCTCTAATATAAGATCTTTCCATCCTTACACTCTCAAGCTCCCAGGAACCCTATCCGCAGATTAAAAAGGAATTAGTGGTGTCGTGGTATTTGACAAAACTATAATGCTTAATTAATGATTTCTCAAAAAAGTAATAAATAACTGAAAAATAAAAAAATGTTTCCACCAGTTAAGAGTTACTGTTGGGTGACTTGATACCCCCTCGTCTTATAATACTCTCGTAATATAAACTTATTGTGCTTATTGCATAGATTACTTATATAAAATAAAAATATAAGTAAAAAAATGTGAATACATATAAATTTTATACATTTTTCGCGGTGAATCATTTCTGGCCGTGATCATAATATTTAAAAAGCGATATAAGTGAAAAGTGTTAATATTTTATTATAAAGAGTAAGTTAATAATAAGTGCGTAAGAAATTGTTAATAAAAATAGTGTTCGACGCAATTATTTTGCTGGTATTTACATCGACGTATAAACCGCAGTGATCTCTATCTAAAAACCACTTATATGTGAAATTAAATATATGTGCCGAGTCGAGTAGAAAATGTTAGAAAATGTGTTCAAACCCACCCCCCCCCCATGGTCGAAAAAATCGTGTTTTTCATTGTTGATCTATCACCTTTATGTAATATTTTCTAATCTTATTTGTAATAAATAATAATGCATAGCATAATAGTACAATACTATAATAATTTAATATAGTGTTGTCTTCGCGTTTGGTGTTTATCGACTTTCATCATAGTTGCCGTTATCGAAAAAATATAATGACAATACAATTTGTATTTTATAGTGTTGTCATAAAACATTTTTAATATAGATACTTATAAGTTATAACATTAATAATAAATATAAATATGTTATAATACTATTTGCTAATTATCGATGTATCTGTGTTAAACATTTTTTTTTCAAAACACCCCCCTTCTGAAATCCTGCACACGGGCCTGGCCTAGGTACTCGTACAATGGAAAAATAAAACAAATTTTACGTATGAAATGGATTTATAAAACAGTCGTAACTAGCGAGTCGCAATTGTGTGTTTTGTTTTCAGCAAAAAAATATATTTTACGAGATAGTAAGTAAATATTATGATTTAGATTTTTGAACGATTTATTGTCCATATTTTATAGAAATTCCAACTACATACATAGTACATCTTGTTTTTCCTCGCCAATGTATACATTAACCCTCAGTCTATTTCAGTTTAAAAATATTCCATTCACAGTAAGTTTATCTTAAGTGCTGGTGAACTTTTGCTTTCTTTTTGCAATTCCTCGTTTTACCGAAATCCACACTAAAGGTTTATTTATAGAAATGAAAAAAATATGTTTTTTTTTCTTACAAATAATGAATGAAAAATGCTGTATAAATATTTTCTCTTCTCCGCAAATTATATTCCACTGGCAGCAGTTGTTCAATGGTTCTATATTGCAATAAAAAATGAATATTTATTTACCTCTTTATTATTACATAACGGATATGAAATTGTATGGTTTTTTTATTTGGGCTGGTTTCGATTTTTAGTTTGTTCTGAAAATAATTTCAGGAATGCATTTTTGAATGATTATATTGAGTACCCACGGGAAACCGTTCTACCTTGTACTCGTATAAATATTTTATTCCGTTCATAATTCCTATACTTTCCGGTATTGATATTATTTTAAACGTATAATTTCATTCAAAATATGGAATTTGAACCCTTTTATTATTTAAAACGATATGAGTTACTTTATTTTAGTACTTTAATATCTAAACAGTTAAATTAATTATTAATCATTGCTTTTATTTGATTAGTGTACTAAAATGTTAAAACATCCTCAAAATGGAATACACATAATTGTGAGTTATTAACGTAGGTGAATTATTTTCGTCGTTTATATAATAAATACGCGTTTAACAGTTTTTTTTAACTTTTAATTAAATTATTCTTTAATGAGCAAAAGTTGAAAAATTTCTTTATGGTATATTATATAAATGAAAATATATTGAATAAGACGATAGTAACATAACATGTAAATGTTGTTGTTACTTTGCTACGATTTATTTGAATACTATACGAAACATCGACCGATAAAATACTAAGATATATTGTAGTTTTGTTCAGTGACGTATCTTAGGGTTGCTGAGGGGGCTTCAGCTCTGCCCCCTCCCCTGCTAAAATTTCAGGATATCCTAAACAACTATCTATATAATCTCAAATGTACAGTTTATGGTCTTAAAATTTAAAATAAAGTTCTTTTTATTAAAAATTTAACTATGGGTTTTTTTAATGTGATAATGGTGATATGTAAGTGACCAGCCCACAAAAAAAAATCTGGATACGCTACTGTTTCTGTTATAATTATACTCACGAGGTTTCACTTAGATTTCCATTGCAAGACAAATTCAAGTTAAACTTTATCCATATAGCTCGTGAATATGATTAATCCCAACCTAAAATGTAATGACAATGTATTTGTTTTTCATATTTGTTAAATGTATTAATTATAAGAAATTATAATAGTATACATGGTATTTTTAGAAAGTTAAAATCTTTGTCGGCGCACAGTGCACACTATTATAGATTTATTTACCATCTGTATTTTATTCATAAGGGGGTGCCGAGCTCTAGAACGTACCAATATCAGATAAGTTTTAACTTTAAACCCGATCACAGCGAGCACCTTTACATTGGGTTAATTTTTAATTGAGATATTGTACTGTTTATTAAACTTATAATAATTTAAACAAAATAAATCAATGATTACTCTCAGTCAAGAGTTTATTATTAATTCTTTTTTTAAAATACCTTTCCTGTAACTCAATCAGTTGGCATGCAACAAATAAACATGTATACCATAACATTAAACTTGCTTACACCATACTCCAGGTATTGCAGGAGATGGGGGTTGGGAAATGCTTAGTGACTTAGCCTGCCTCTCATGATTTCTGCATTTCTGTACTTGTTTTGGGTGTTTCAAGTAAAAAAATGTCTGATTAAGATTTTTATTGACAATTCTTCAACTACTTTTATAGAATAAAAAAGATTATAAATTGAAGAATTTCACACACATCATAGCGATGTAAAATACCAGTTATATCCAAGATTGTAAGCGGAAAACTTAAAATACAATAAAATACAAGATAATAGAGTATTTTTTTAGAGTTAGTATTTTACAAATAAAACACAATACAATTGTCTAGCTCTTTTATATACATTATAAAAAATATGAGATGCAAAAAAATTTTATCCCACTCACAAGTAGAAAGTGAAAAACAGTTAGCATACATAACACAAAAAATGACAGCCCACCAAGTCAGCTCTAAAATTTTTAAATTTAGAACAAACATGGTAAGAACAATTAAATTAGTTGATTTTATTAAAAATCTCAACATTTTATAACAAAAGTACAACACAATTATAACTTTATAAATACAACTTTTTTTTCTATGGACCTATAGTAAAAATGTACAAATCATTGTAAATGTATTTTTAGCTTATTTTCAGTATGTACTTTAATTAAGCTTAATATACACTCTTTATTTCATATACATACTGAAATTGTTTTCAATTAGTTTTTTTTAAAATACAAAGCCGTATTTTATAGTTTTTAATTAAAATGCTGTCATTTTTTTGTGGGTTTCTCTATACGTATGTTCTTTTTGTATTGACTTATCTTCAGCTATTAAGTTTGTGAGTTGATTGTTAGCTTCACTCAGTTTCTGATTGACCATATTAAATTGCACAGAACCAGCTGTACACCTGTTCAATTTGTAATTTAATTCTTGTATAATAACTTGTTGTCGCTTTATATCTTCTTCTATTTTTAAACTTCGAACATTCAGGTCATGTTTGGTAGAACTTTTTAATTTTTTCTCATCAATCATGTTTTTATTATCTTTCATACTTTTAGCATCTAAAAATAGAAAAAATAAAATAATAATGACTTTGATTTCGTTTTAGCTATATATAAAACTTACTTAGTTGGTTATTAAGAAATGTGAAAACATCCGGTGGCTTTTCCAATGATTTTTCATAAGATTTCTTCATACTTCGTTCTAATCTCATTTGTCGTCTGTGTTTTTTCCGGGCATCATGAATTTGTTTTGTATTTTTAAAAGTCATACAGTGATCTGACGTCAGAAAAACAATTATTAAAATCTATTATCAGGTACTTATTGAAGCACTATAAATATTTTAATACTTGCCTAATGATTTTCCCTTTGGTAATACTGTGGCTTCTACAGGGTTAATTCGGCCTTCACCATTTTTACCCAATCCTGCTCCCATTATATATCCCATTTTAGCCATTAATTTTGAACCAATACCCTAGAATAAAATATTATAATTTTGAAATAAAATAACAAAATATACTGTAGCTCTCTAAACACACAAGTCATAAAAGCGCAATTAGGAGTGCTTCTAGATATTAAATAAATGAGTAGTTATTAAAAAATATAATAATTGATGTTATTAGTAACAGACAATGGTATTTGCTTAAAATAAATTGTATTACTTATTATATTCAGCAACAGCAGATATTTCATTCTGATTGCACTAATGATATGAGTGAAAGAAAAACTTCAATGGTTAACTAAAATTTAAAGATGTTTAACACTCAGTAGTGTTTTCAACATAGTTTTTACTAACCCGTTCTGTCTAGATTAAGGTGACCATACGTCCCATTTAAAATAGTATCATCCATTTTTTGATCATCATAACTCGTTGTCCTGACAAACTTAAAACGAGACGCTTTTTATCCCGTTATTTCCATATTATTAAATTATCAATAAATAAATATAACATTACAACCAGCAGTTTCAAGAATTATTGAAATGTATTCAGCTTTAAATTATGGTTTTATTTCATACAAAGTCAATTGAAAATTGTGTATGACATTATAAAAACAATAGAAGAAGAAATTATATCTGTATGTCATGTATCAGAAGAATTAGAAGTACTATGTGGAAAAAAAAAATAACACAAACATTTTTAGGTTTCAGTGTAAACTCACTACGTATTCTTAAAATTAAAGACAAAAAATAAATACAAAAAAAAACAATTTATAGAAAAAAATAACCTGTTTTATGACACATTTTTGTTGTATATTGAAAAGTTCTTTTGAAG
Organism: Periphyllus acericola; assembly: GCA_949715065.1. NCBI lineage: Eukaryota > Metazoa > Arthropoda > Insecta > Hemiptera > Aphididae > Periphyllus > Periphyllus acericola. The sequence goes on along the minus strand of OX454269.1, from coordinate 7,115,450 downwards.
AAATAAACTATTTGGTTAGATCTAACTAATAAACTGTCCAACATGGAATGATATTTAAAAAAATATAATTTTTATTTTGTGAAATAATAAGAAACTAACTGATTGGAATGAGGATGAAGATATTCTTTTTGATGAATATGACTAAATAGTTAATGTTATAAGTCATCCAAAAATCGTTAGTCCCATTTTTTTTATTTATATTAATGGTCACCATGTCTAGATGCAAAATATAAAGAAATAGTAAAAAATTACTTTAGTGTGTTTTTCCCAACTGCCAAGTGATTGCACTGGATCTGTATTCAATAATACTTTGTTGACTATTGCTTCATCACGTTCTATAATTTTACTTTCTTCATCACTGTCCGATGAAATATAGTTCAATTCACTGTCTAAAATTGTATTAATTGTAATGCATTATACTCTACAAAAATACATTTAAGTAAAGCAATACCGTTCCCACTTAAAGGAAAAATATTTTGCATTGGAACTTCAATTTCTCCAAGTCCTTTAGTTTCATATTTAACAATACACGATCCTTCATTAGTTGAAGTACCATGAGTTATGTCCAAGATAATAGCTCTTGCCCAGAGACCACCTTCAGAAGATTTTGCTAGTACTAGATTTCCAACTTTCAAATTACTAAATTCAGGTTCTCTATACATTAAAATCATAACAAATAAAAATAATTATTTTATGATATTAAATTGTTTTACCATAAACCAATTATGGATTTACTTGAACTCTGAGAGACGTGACAGCGGAACTTGAGTTCCATGTGAAAAATAACATTGTTCATCAGAAAATTTACATTCACCACTTAAAAAAAATTGGCAAGGTAACATTTGGTTACATATTGGGTTTGTATACAATACAGTGACCTAACAAAATAAAATTAGAAATAAAATAAATTTTAAAGTAATTTAATAAAACTTACCATTATGTCATCCAACGATTGTTGATCTGTGGAATCATTAATTTTGACAGACATAATGAGTGCATTATGATAAGTTGATGCTTCATCATAATCATTGTCAAATGGAGCTTGACATTTGGATCCTTGTAAATTAGCCAACTCTGTCTAACAAAACATAAAATATATTCTATAAAAAATTAACTTATTAGTTTGACAGAAAGGAAACAGGAAATCAACTAACTTCGATTCCAGTGGTTTCACGGTGGTCATCAATAATTTCACAAGAATTTAGATCTGAATCTGAACTCAATTCAATTGGTGAATGAGGAACATTATTTAACTGAAAACATTAAAATAAATTTTACTAATATACAGGTGAAGCATTTTAGTATATTGCATATACATATAAATACATATATATATATATATATATATATAATTTATGCATATAACTTGAATGTATTTATTTTACTTATATTTATAGAACTTGAATGTTTTTTTTTTAATTCTTCTTATTGTCATTATTAAGCATCAGTTATGAATGATGTGATAATATATATAATATATTGAAATAAAAATATGAACAAAATATTTTAATAGTAATTATTTCTTGTAACTGTATTCTTATTGATTTAGTTGAGACAAAGAAAACATGGAATGAGCTCATATTAACTACAAAATGATAAATTACAATAATACTTTCAAGTCATAGAATAATAAAAATATTTTAAAAATAATGATTATTTTTTTTTTTTAAAAATACAAGAACAACATTTTTTACACTAGAAACATATTTGTTTTGTATTGTATAAGTATAAATGTGTATAATGTGTACCAATGGTTATACATACATCATTATTTTCGTTTAAAATTTCACAGGATGATGACTCGTCTTCATCACAATTATTTGTATCAGCCGTTTCGATTTCTGCCTGTAAACGTTTAATTTGATCATTTGACATCAGAAACAAAAATAGTATGCAGCAAAGTATTCACCTTGAACAGAGCATATTCGTTGTCCAACGGATCTCGAGAGGCCTGCTCGGCTGACTGGCCATCACCAGTAAGCGCAATGAGTTCGACAAGACTGTCTCGCAACGATAACAGCTCGTTCAACTGATGCTCGTTGTCGGCAGACCGTTCGATGGCTTGTTCGACTTGTTTCAGCTGAAAACCCAAATGGTGAGAAACAGCAATGCTACAACCGTAGGCACGCACCACTAACCTGTACCCTGTAATTTTTCGACATCGCTCAGCAAGACGATCGAATTTGCACGTCACAGTGGATTCATGATGACAGGACTTACCATCCAGGATCCAGCACAGGAACTTCGTGAACCGTCGAGTCGTAGCGTTTTCTGCAAGCCGCTCCAGTTTCCATTGACTTTAATCGTCGTATCTGAGTCCACAGTTGCTACTTGATAATGAACAATAATATTTGATATTTTTTTTATAGTATCGGTTGGAACTTGCTGCCGACGCGGAACACGTTCGGGCATGCACGGACAAGTTCAACACGTAAGCAGTGTTTGCAACCTAGAGCAATATTGCAATATTACTCTATGGTTTGCAATCGTCCGAGGGCCGAGGAGCGACTGACCTTAGAGACTAGAGTAATACGCACAAACAATAGAGTGCAGAGGGCTAGAGTACCTAAACCTATATAATATTAATCATACATAGATTTAGTCTATTCTGCGCTACAAGTCTATAAAATAATATAAACTTAGTATATACTTATTACTTGATATTTATATTTACAAACTTCCAACGATGTAGAGAAGATAAAGTAAGTAGTAAGTAGTAACGCCACTCTCGTATCTATCAATGTTACAATCATAAAGTTGATAAATTATCTACATCGTGGTATCTACATCATGGTTACAATATTGACGCAACTATTTCGGTAGCTTCATTAATTCAAAATTTGAAACTAGAGTACGCTACAATTCGCCCGGCATTTGTAATGGCGATTTCCGATTAATTTTTATATAAATTTATTAAATATTGCTTAAACGCAGTGGCCCGGAGTTCGGTTAGAAAGGCGGTTCAATTTTAACCGAGGAACACCCACTCACCCAATTCTTCATTCAAAAAACTGGGGAAAATGTTAAAATACCTCGCCACACGAAGCCTTGTATTTTTCTTTAATAATTTTAGATTGTAATGTCCATTTTATTTTAGGTACTAACATTTTTCTTTTAATTTTTACAACATTTAATATATTCATATTAATTTTTTAATGTAAATACAATTTTAATATTCCAAATATATCAGCTCCCTTTTAATAGTTTAAAATTTAAATAATCAATGTATACATTTACAATGAAATGTACCTATGTTTATTTTTGATGTTATAATGTTATGATATTTACTGATATTAATATATTATATATGTTTTTTAACCTGCAATGAATTGTTATTGCCTTATTGGACATTTATGTATATAGTGAATTTAATCTTGTATTTCCATAACAGAGCGTTATATAATTTCTCTATATAAGGGCAACCAAATATCTATTGTAAGAAGATCATTAAACCTTTTGTATTTAGATATGTCTGTGTTAGTTATATTTTATAAACTTATAACTAGGACTTGGAAGTTGTTAACATTGCATGATTTTTTGAATTGTTGAATTTATTGCTAAGTGAGTTAGAAATTGATTCCAAGACACTTTAAAAAAACATAAAATGTTTATAATGCATATTTTAGGTTATTAAGTGATTTTCAAGATAATTAAGTTCCAAGCCCTAATTATAACTTATGTAACTAATTTTATTGTTTATCTTATCCTTTGTTAATATTTTAACAATAATTCTCATACGACGTACGAGTAGTACTCACAATTGTTACTTTTCCTTATGTTGTTACTTGTTGGTTACATATTCATGATTTTTATAATATATTTTTATATATGTAACTTGAGAAACCAAAGTATGTAATAGACTAGCTAATTTAAAGATGTTCTAGTTTTAAATGTTTGAATAATTTGAAAATTGTTTATTATTAAAAAAGTGTAAATGATTTAAATTAGTTATCTGAAATTATCTTTAAATAAAGTTTCTTAGACTGAAGTTACTTAGATGTGGAGTTATTTCAACTACCTTATTATTTTATTATGCTTCATATATTTTTTTAAACTTTTGTGTTATTGTTATTTTTACATGGTTCGTACCTATTATGAATAATAATGTCATTGTTTTAAATAGCTTATTCACTATTTATTGCATTAAATTAAAACATTGTATATTACTCGGTAATTTTAATTACTTATTATAATGTTTGTGAGCAGAAATAAATAATAAGTGTGGTTATTTAATATATTTTAACAATTTTTTTTCAAACTTGGTCTTTATTTGAGACTTTTTCACAAATAAGGTACCCAGAGTAAATTGGTCACAACTTTAAAGAGAGGTTTCTTAAAATTTAAAATTTTCCATTTTCATTTGCTTTTTGTTCATTACTTAATGGCCTTATTTAAGCCCTATTAACTTTTTTCATTTATATTCAATTTATCTATGTGGAGTTTGTCCTATGCAGGACCTTTTTCGAAAATGTTAATATTGAACATTTTGAGTTTGGAAAAATCATCAGAACTAAATCTATTTTCCAAATACCTTTTATATCAAGTTTTCGACTACACACAATTAAATTTAGCTAATTATGTAAAACATTTTAATCTCCGACATGCTGAGCTCTCTCTTAGTCTAACCTTTTTTCCGGAATAAAATATAAAATAATTGTATTTGGTGGGTTTTTAAAAAATTCAAAATTTTCAATTTTCATTCATGTTATGTCGATCACCTATTGACCCTAACACGTATTTTTTAATTTTAATCGGAGAATAAATAAATTTGAATTTGAAAATAAATAATTTGGAAATTCGTGAATTATTGTATGTTATAATATTGGTTACAAAGCGGCGGCTAGATTGGAGGGATTTTTTTATTGGACGTTGGCGAAAGTGATTTTGGAAATTCTTATCAAATTTTGGAAATTTTTATCTCAGGGGTATCACCGTAGACCGCTTAGTTGATAAGAAATATTTAGTATTATCAGTTATCATAATTCACATTATTTTCTAAATTCCATTATTATTGTTATAGTTGTTACGCGCTGGCGCTAATCAGTACTCACTACTCGACAAGTACCCTCAATAGGTAGTATACGTATACTGCCGTGAGGTTCGGTGGTCGTAAATCGTAATCCGGTAATCCGTTTGGTATTACGATCGCACGTTACGTCATCAGCTAGTCGAAGTCCCGTGTGATCCGAGGAGAACGTATACCACAAGTCGTGCGCACGCCATGTCGGTCAACGTGGAAAAACTCGCTATCGGTAAGTAAAGCACAATCTGTATAGTATTTACGTTTTGAGCGTACCTTGATTGCTGGTTTTCGACCTTCCCCTCAACCGATAAAAATTTCGTACTGCCGAAAAACCGAAGCTCGCATTTGCCCCAGTCGGTACATTTCGTGAATTAAAAAAAACGGAACACATGGTGTAGACGTAGGTTAAAGTCTTAATGACATGGTTATTATTTTATTTTTTTTCAATTCCTCAGTTTGACAGTTCTCAATAAAAATAAAAATCACTTCCTTTTAAAACAGGCTTCAACTCTATCGGAGCAATCATTTTCATATTATATTCTCAAATATATCTTATCACCAGTTCCCTGGACCCCTAGGGTGCTTGGATAAACTAAGTTAGATCATTGTCCGAAATAGAAATTGCTGACCACACTACTTTTTTATTATTTTATATTATCTGCCTTTGATATCGGCATGTTATAGTTATTTATAAATAATTTATTGCTTTTACGTCATATTGTATTTTAACAGACTATGTAATGTTAACCTATTCTGTACACTCATATCTATCATTGTAATTTTTTCTTAAAAGTAGTTCCTATCATTATATATTACTATATTAGTATGTGTATTAATAATATAAAATAGTACATTGTAATTGGGAATATATTATGATACTATGGTAATTTTAGGCGAACTGTACACATCTGAAAAATATGGAAATGACGAGTCTGGAGATGGTACCGAGTCAAAACCATTCAAAAGCATATTGCAGGCAATGAAACATGCTGGCAAAGAACCTTTTCCAGTGATTTATGTGGATTCTAAAACTGAAGGGGAGGTATGTATTACGTAATTTGACATTTTGATTGATATAAATATAGTATTAATAAGTTATAACATTTACCAAATAGAAATTTGAACCAGCTCCCAAAACTCAATTAAAGAAAAATCAAAAGTTTTGGGTTAGAGAACATCATAAAAATGCTGAAAAAGCTAAAAAAGAAGAAGAAGATGCTTCCAAGAGAAATAAAAATTTAGAAGATGCCAAGAAATTGATATTATCTGAAGATCCAACACTCAAAGCTGCGGTTTTAATCAAAATAAAAAATGCTACTGAACATCGCAATACAAGAGTTAAAATTTATGGATGGGTACATAGACTTAGAAGGCAAGGTTAGTTATAACCAAGAGTAATATCAGTATAAAAAAAATATTTAATCTAATTGTATTTACTATTTTTATTAAGTGTTGTACCTTTTCTATATAATGTTGTTAGCTGTAACCAGCCAACTGCAATAACCAAAATGATGTCGTCATTAATTAATTTTGTATAATTTATATTTTACTGTAGGGAAGTCTTTAATGTTTATAACATTAAGAGATGGCACGGGATTTTTACAAACGGTTCTCAATGATAAATTATGTCAAACATATAATGCTCTAATGTTGTCAACTGAATCATCTATAATTCTTTTTGGGGTTTTAAAAGAAGTTCCTGAAGGCAAATCTGTAAGAGCTGTCTAATTTATATATAATTTTATGTTGTTAAACTTTTTTTTATACACATTAGGCTCCAGGAGGACATGAGCTTCAAGTGGACTATTGGGAATTACTGAACTTAGCCCCTCCAGGTGGTGCTGATTCGATTTTGAATGAAGATGCAAACCCAGATGTGTTGTTGGACAATAGGCATATTGCAATTCGTGGAGAAAATGTAAAATTTTGTTATTTAATTAGTTTTCAATTATATTTAATAATCTTTTTTTCTGTATTCTGTAGACGTCTAAAATTTTGCTTATGAGATCTGTGATTACTCAAGCATTTCGTATGCATAATCTAGACAGAGGGTATGTTGAAGTAATGCCACCTACATTAGTACAGACACAAGTGGAGGGTGGGTCTACATTGTTCAAACTTGATTACTTTGGGTACGTAGTTTATTTTATGAAATATAATGTAACTGAATAATCAATTATTATGTTTAGACAAGAAGCTTATTTGACACAAAGCTCTCAGCTTTATTTAGAAACATGTTTGCCAGCACTTGGTGATGTATTTTGTATGGCTCAAAGTTATCGTGCTGAACAAAGTCGTACGAGAAGACATTTATCTGAGTAAGAAGCTCACTTGAAATTTGTTTTTAAATTCACAGTTAATCTTTTTTATTGTTAGGTATACTCATGTGGAAGCTGAATTCTCATTTATTACTTTTGACGATCTACTTGACCGTATAGAAGACATGATTTGTGATGTAGTAAAACGTGTATTAGAATCACCACATGCTGAAATTGTGAAACAATTACACCCAGTAAGTTTTTTTCTTATGAATAATATACACCAAGATGTGCATTATATGTACTTAGTACACCAATCACCATGTTATATAAAAATTGTCCTAATAACATATTAGCACACATTTGACTGCGTATTTTTAATTTTTTAATGCATCAGTGCATATTTTTAAATGCATATTTGATGATATTTTAGTGCATGAAAGTTTTTGCTCTACAGAGATTAGTTTAATAATCTTATCAAATTTGTCTTCAATTTATAATTCTTAATTTATTATATTCCCTGTTTCAAAAATGTAGACAGTTGTATGTACAATTCTATTCAAATTTGGGTTTAAAATGTTAGTAGTTACTTTAAAATTATTAAATCATATATTATAAGTGTTAATCCAAAAGTCTTTTTTGATTACTTTTATGCGCATAATGACTATTATTTGAACAATGGATCATATTGATTGTAAAATAATCTTTATATCAATTTAGGTATGATGAATCTTAATGAAAATATACTCTTATAGGAATTTATCGTACCATCAAAACCATTTAAAAGAATGAATTATGATACAGCAATTCAATTTTTACGTGATAACAACATAACCAAAGAAGATAATTCATTTTATGAATTTGGAGAGGTAATTTCTGTGTAACCATTTTGTTTTTATGATTTTCTTTACCGTTATTCATTCATAAATAGGACATTCCTGAAATGGCTGAACGAAAAATGACTGACTTGATTAATGAACCTATTATGTTGTGTCGGTTTCCCGCTAAAATTAAATCATTCTATATGTCTCGTTGTCCTGAAAATGATGCTCTTACTGAATCTGTAAGTATTAATTAAAAATGTTTTGTTATTGAAGTATCTTAACTGATAGATATAATTATTGTTACCAGGTAGATGTCTTATTACCGGGTGTTGGTGAAATTGTTGGTGGTTCTATGCGTATTTGGGATCATGATGAATTATTGGCTGGATATAAAAGTGTTGGAATTGACCCAAAACCATATTACTGGTATACTGATCAGGTATGTTAAAATATTATTTATTAAATAACAAATGTTGAAAATCTATAAAAATAAAAATTGTATAGTATAATAATAATAGTTTCAAAGCATACCTAAAACATTTTTTTATATTTAGAGAAAATTTGGATCGTGCCCTCATGGTGGCTATGGCTTAGGATTGGAGAGATTCATGTGTTGGTTATTGAATAGATACCACATCCGTGAAGTTTGTTTGTATCCGAGGTTTTTAGACAGATGTACTCCATAAGTATTAAAACATGTATTAATGTGTATTTACTTATTATTATTAATATTACACTTGATTAATAATATTATGTGTCTTCTTATTTTTACTACATTTCTAACAAATATTAAAGTTCATATTATCTATGGTATAAACTTACATTAGTGTGTCAATTTCATCTGAATAATAATTGTCACAGTACACATGGAAATTCTGGAAAATATGGTTACTTTAAAGTAGCTAATTAAATTATGCTTTTATGATGTAAACACGAAAAAAACGTGTAAATATATATTGCTTGGTTTAGAATTGTTGGATTGCTGTTGGTATCATATTAATAGAAAAATAAACACTCCAGAGATTTAGACAGTAAAATAATAAGAACTGAGTAATGATTAAAAAAAAAAAAATAGGTTATAAATTTCGATGAACATAAGAATTATAACTTTAAAGAACAAACAAGCAGATAATTAACTACAAGTATTACACCATATGAAAACATCGATAACAAGGCAAACTATATCTCAAATAAAATTGAACCAATTTTACCAAGGATGGTTGTATAATTTATTATAAAATATTCCAAGTCATACATATACAAATAACCAGGGTAGTAATAACAACGTATATGAATCGATAAATATAGATGAACAAAATACAGTAGCAGGCTGTTATAACAACTTCAATAATTCTGACTATCAATAAATAAATAAAATAATAAAAATGCAAAATAAAGAATAAAATTCATCAAATAAGTCAAATAATATTTCTGAAAATATACAAAAATTATATAACTGAAAGAATGAGTGAAAACCTTACCAATAACACTTGAATATTTCATGGAAAAAGAGGATGTTAACATTTTTTTAAACATTTCTCAATGATAACATAATTTAAATACCATAAAAGGAAACTGGACGTGGAAAGAAATAGGAGATCCTTTTATCTTACAATTCTTACCTGTAGGACACATTATAATATTATTTACTTAAAAACTATACTAGGAAACCGTAGGCAATGAGAATTAGAACAATGTACATGACTTATGACAGCAGACATTGGAAATTTATGTAGACAAAGTAAGTACCTATAAATTAATCGAATAAAAAAAAAATTAGTTGTTTATTGAAAAATATAAACATAATACAATGCCAGATAGTGTATTTAAAATGTTCAATATACAATTCATTTTTTTTATTCTGTGTACAAGAATATTATATTTTTTTTTTCAATTGAATCATACATTTTTATAATTTTTTACTGTTATGAACTCTTATAGGTATTCAAATACAAATACAAATCACAACATGAGACAATTAAAAACTATTTTATGTATTTTTATGTATTATGATGTAAAAGAAAATTTTAATACAACTGTTTAATGTTCTGTGAAGGTTCTGACAAATGTTAATGCTCTGTGTCTTTACCAGGACTTCTTGCTTGTGTTTTTACACCATGCCGCCCAATCAAAAAGGGTTTCACATTCTTTTTAATCGACAGTTGTTTATGAAAAATGTTCAACTAGCATATAGGTACTAATCTTATTCAATAATAATTATGTACAGAGTCAGAGGCTTGTAACAAATAAAAATACTGTCTAATTTTTATTTATAAATTAATGAAAGAAGAGGATATAATGTGTTTGTACATTCTACATAGTACTATCTCAATGTGGATGAGAGTATGAAATTAGAAAAATTAAAATTAAACTTAAAAAAAAACGAGCTTGTGCAACACAGAATAAATAATAGAAGTCCAATTACTGGTGAATATAACTGATAATATGTTAAGTTAACTTAGTTACCTTCCTAACTAAAATAATCATTAAAACAAAGAAATGTACTCCATAAAAATAAAATTAGAGAAAAAGACTATCGAGAAGAAAATTAGATCAATTAGGAAAGCGAAGGAGTTAAATGTATATGAATATTTTGGCAAAGACCTCAAATAAAATGGACGATTTCAATGAACACAGATGGTAATGATGGTAGGCAAGACACGATATATTATATAATATAGTAGATACACCTATTCATCAACATAAAATATGAAAATTAAATTTCCAGAATAGGAATTGGTGAAATAATGATTGTAGCAGCTAATGTGACACCACACTCGTACCACCGAAAGCAATACTATTATGTTTGTATCTCGAAATTTAAATTTCTGATTAATTGCTTTCAAGTCGAGTAGAAAGTTTACGTTATTAACGCATGATACGGCTTGAACGTGTGTGCGACAACATCTGTCGCCGCATCTTATAATACGTGAGCAATCCGCGTACAATATCGTAATGAATACCCGCCCACCCGCCCGCCATCGCCGTGTGCTGTGGCTCACCCGACGCGCGTGAACAATCTCCGCTTTTTAATGTTTGGAAATTAATCTCCGGTTCTCGGTGAGAGCAATGCGTCGACGACGCCAGCAAAAGTACTCCCGGACCTCTGCAGCACCTACCTTACACGTCCTTCGACAAGAATACGTCGTGTTAAGGATTTATCGAGATGGTTGGCCGATGATTGACGTCACGTTGGTGGTCGTTGTTTAAAGTTGCGTGAAGTCCACTTTTAGTATTGTAAATGTTTTGTGACAACTTCCTACTATCCATATGGTAATCAAGAGCGACATAGATACATCGATGATCGTAAGAATAGATTATATATATTATATTATAAGAGTTTATGGTAAATGTTATCTCAATTGAATGTTGAAAAACGCGGCGAGTTAGGTGTACGTCGTTCACTGCAATACATTCATTTTTTTCTCGCTCGTATGGAGGAAAATCAAATATTAGAAGTAATAGGCAAGTAATTCAATTATGGTTCGTTATAATACGAGTATAATATGTGATCAAAAGTGTAATATGGTTTTTGTTTTTATAAAGTATACGATTATTCACATAATTTTAATTGAAAATAATTGTATTACTATAAAATTACACATTTTTACGCTTTGGTAATAATACATAAATATTATAGTCTTGTACCTAAATATTTCAAAATAAGGCTCCAACGCAAGTGAACATTATGTAAGAACCGTTCCAGTGATTATCCTCTTTCCGGACCAATATTAAGATATTAGTAAATCGTGTGCCCGTAAGTAATATTCTGCTAAAATGTCACGATGATCTTTCATATTCGTATATTTTAATTGAAATAGCAGTGTGCAGTGTACACGAACAGCACGCGGTACTGCCCAAGTCTTTATAACATCTGTTAACTATTTGAACCATTAGTTTTCCCGATTACGTGGTGTTATTGCAACAAGTGGGTACTTGGATAATATTGAACGAAAGGAGTGAAGAGCCGTGTTTGAAGAAAAATAACCAAAGATTAATTGGGGCAAGTCAGAGGTAAATGCGGTAAACGTTGAATTATGGTACATGCGGTGTATGGTATAATATATTTTATATTCTATGAATAGTAACAATGCCGGCGCAACGTTTTTCACGATTCGAATATTCTTTTAGAGCGCGGGGCTCTTTATTCATATAGGTACGTGTATATTTAGAAGCGAATTTAAAGGAAATATAATTATTAAAACTACCCTCCTTTTCCTTTCGCCTTCAAGGCTCAGAATATTCTTTCTAACGACGAAAATTAAAAAAAAATGTCCCTCCCAAAAACTTTTTTTTTTACATTATACGCAATGAACCATAATATTATGTATTTTCAGAATTAAATCGGAAAATTCCAACCATTGGTGAAACTTAAAATTTCAATTCCTTTAAAGTTTAGACCAACAGTTGTCCTCATTGACCACTGGAACATCGAATTATATTTTAAGAACAATGGAGAATAAGGAAATTATCAGAGTATTTGCATAATACATACTCGTATATCTGAAAATATGTGGTAATTTGTTTCTTCCTCGAGTTAACCCTTGAATTTTCAAAAACAGAATAAAATATGTGAAACCAAAAAATATTTAGATACTATAATATAATCCGACATGTCAGTTTTAGTAATCAAGGTATGTAATACTAATGTTATTATTATTATTATATTAAATAAGTTGTATACATTTTAAAGCCGCTGAAGTTCACCATCATTTTTATCTATTAGTATTAAATTTATTTAACGTACAGTCCTCATTAATCATCGTATTTTTGAGGTTTCGTGATCTATAACAAGAAAAAACTTGTGGAATATCACTGTGATACTCTTACACTAAAATTTGGTATCAATCATTTCTACCTAAAAAAAATAGTGTCATCGGACTTTCTTATGCTGCGATGACTATGCCGGCCATCTGAATACGTGTCCGGACTCCGACGTATACGCATGTTTTTGTAACACTAGAGTCTTTAACAAGCCTTCGATCGACCCACCCGTTTCACAATTCGTGGTGCGAGTATAGCATGTAATTCATTTCAGTGAAAAAAAAAACAATCGGAGGTGCTAGTATAAAATCTGGAGGGTTAAAGGATTCTCTGAAGTTCCGCCTAAGGCGCGTATACTCCCACTGTCTGTATAAACCGTTCTTAAGCCTTTTTTGAGATTTATTTATTATTACAGTAGGTATTACATTGTAGGGAAAGTACAATTTTTACATGTTTTTAATTTAAATTTATATGTTTGTATACTGTCGTATAATAAAATCGGGGTGTGAACCCCCTACGGCATATTTTACTCCTCTTGAATTTCGAGAGCTGGAAATTCCAGAACCCGGGTCTTATAATAATACATATTACTTACTTTATGCGGGTAAATCGTAATGGTATCAAAAACGATTTTTCTTTCGAACATTTCGAGAACACTAATGTATACAGGACCTCTCCCTATCCTGTCCGTTCATTGCAAACACACCCCCGGGCCTGAGATCGCCATTCGTTGCGGGTTACTTTATTTCAAACTTGACGCGATATTCACTGACGGTTTAACACCGCGTACATGAGTGGTTGGTGTTGCACGCATTAAGTTACAAATAGCCAACAATAGTCTCAATATGTAATAATAATTAATGTGTAATTATCCGCTTACCATGTTACGTGTGCATCTTAAAACGTTTTTTAGACGAAATAAAATATTAACAGGGGGCGTAAGTGAGGATAAAAAAGAAAAAAGAACAAATATAAATTACTATCACGTAAAAAAAAAGCTGACTCGTTTTTCAAAAGAATTATCTAAATGTGAGTTCGGTGTGACAGACTAAATGTATAATATTTTGTTCAAGAATTAGTTTTATTTAAATTTTAAATACATTAATCGTATTGAATACATAATATACATACAAGAATGTTCAAGAATGCTGCCGATTTGATAACCTGGTTAGTGAATAATAAAAACAGTTTTATATTATAGATGATACATAATTTATTATGACGATATAAGATATAAAAGTGATTTAATATGATGGATTTTTAAAATTTCACTTTTTCCCACTTTGAAGGTTAGAGATCAAAGAACTTATTCAAATTCTAACTGTTAGAAAACCTATTCGTCCAACTAATTTTGATTTTTTCTATTTACCATAATATTTGATTGTTTTTCTTCATTCAACTTTTATAACAGATTATAATATTGGTTATATAACACAAGTGTTTGGAATTCAGACGAACGGATAGTGGGTGATTCCGCAAAATATTGAAGCACTTTAAGTCCATCCAAACTTGAAACACTGATTAGTACTTTAAAATATGTACCTATAAATAAAATTAAAAATAAATTATTCTGACAAAAATAGGATGATACTCGTACATTGTAAGTGAATAATTTAATAATTTTAATATGCTTAAAAAAAGAAAAGAAAAACATATGAACTTATTCTAAGAATTACTCACTAGAATCTTATAGAATTGATCTAATGCTTGTTCAGCGGCGTGCTGGATAACGTCTGTCGCCATCTAATTGTTCGTTTAACAACTTCGTGAGTCGCAGATTAGAACTTTCCCGAGAACAGGCTAGAATGTTCCTAAATTCTTTCAAAACCGTTTCGACGTAGGGTTTATTTACTCTATTGTTTTTTGCAATATCCTCTTCTGCATATTTAATTACTCCTATTAAAACAGCTATGGCCTCGTCAGGGCTGTTCGAATTATTTAGATGTTCTGTGTAAGTTAAAGCGATTTTCAGCAAGCATGTGTCAGACGGTTCAAAATTCCATTTACATATAGTCAAGGCGTACATATATGCCTTGCTCGCTTGCTCACAAGACGTTCTGTTAGAGTTGACTTTCCAATTGTTCCTGTTAAAAAAAATGTTCAGGATAAGTATACTGGTACCCTATGGATATTTCGTAACAATTCTATATTATGATAAAACGATAGTTATATGTACAGGAACCACGCTAAATGGGTTACTTATACAAGTGGCACGATAAGAAAATTAACCGAACAGTGTGTTATATAATATGGATTAGTACACTTAGCACCGTTTTATAATTTATCGTTGAGTTATATTCAAAGTTTTAAAAAATCGGAAATAGAATAACAGATAGAAATAGTATAGAGTAAGTCATAAGAATTTATGAATACGTATATATCACTATTTTTTTTTTTACAAAAAATGATTATGTACAATAAAAATTATAAATTTATTTTTGAGGTACATAGTAGAATAGTTCTGATACAAATTTCAGAAAATGTATCTTGGACAATCAAAACATAATAATATAATAAAATAATAATAATAATAATAATAATAATATAATCTCGATACGTAATCGTATTGTAATGAATAGTATGGATGTGATCCAAGATCAAACCACCGCTGTGGTAGGTCTAGTGTCGTAGCGTGAAACTGTGTGGTCCCAGGGCCTATAAGAGACGGAGGAATCGCACACGGAATCGTAATATTTTAACTAAACATGGATAGTGGCGAGACAATTTTCACCCCTACCCCCACCAAAAAATGTTTGCTATTTGCGCATATTATGCTCCCCACGTTTACCCATTTTACCAAAATCATCGTCGTCTCGCACACCGACATCCATATATATATTACGACGTCATATCGTACTCCCGCGTCAATAATACGCTACCGCTCGAATTTTTTCCCGTTGTAGCTCATCGTTTCTCAACCGGTTTCCGTTCGCGGGACCAGGGCTTCGTGCAAACCATTTTTTTTTTTTACCAAATCGCCAAATTATGATAATTTCTATTTTTTTTTTCGCGTACCCACCCCCCTCCGACACAATCGCCGTCGCGTGCGCACCCCCTAGAGGCTGTCTGAGCCCGCCGACCCGCAAACAATATTCACCTGACCCCGACACATTCCCGGCACGTTACGGCCCCGTCGAGAATCGCGCTCACCTGCAGTAGTCGCCTTTGAACTTGTAGATTATCGCTCGTTGCCGGTCGCCGACGGCGTGCCAGAGCAGGTTGTTGTGTACGATGTCGGCGACCTCCGCGCAGATGGCCTCCAGCTCCTTGCGCACCCGGACCAGCGACGGCGGGATGAACGCGTTGTGCTTCTTGTTCGCCACCGGCTCGACGTCCGCCAGCAGGTCGACCATTTGCCTGTACTTCGTATCCCACAGGCCGTCGTACGCCACCGACAGCTGCGCCAAGTACTTCACGTCCAACGGCTCGCGCGGGTTATCCCTGATGTACGCTTTGAAACGGTTGATGGCGACGACGTGCTTATCATCGGCGGCTTCGGCGGCGACCGGCGAGTTGTCTGCTGTTAAGACCATGACGGCGGTTAGTCTTCGTAATACGATCGATATTCAACGGTAGGTTATTGATCGACGGACCACTGTTCCTCGCTGGACGATTAGTTACGGACTGAAATAATATATCGTTCGACCGTTTTCGGCATCCGTTGGACAGATAGTAATAATAACAAAACATCGTTTTCGTAAACGTTATTACCTTAACGATGGTTTATTATTGTTTTGTTTATTATCTGACTACTGCTTTGGATATTCTTTAAATATGTTTATATTAAACGATTTCAGCATGGCATATCACGAGCATGCTCGAAAAATCCTTTTAATACTTAGGCATTGCGTAAATTTAAATTAAAAATAAATAAATATATATATATATACAGACGAGTATTTAAATGTATTTATGCATAAAACACGTTGTACATGGCTTAATTTTTACAATATTATATAAATCAAACTATCGGTTAATAAGTATATCATCAACGGAATGAGGGGGGGGGGGGTAGAGAATGGACTTATCCTCGAGCCAAAAGTATTAAATGTTTGTTTTGCATTTCAACTCAAATATTGACTATAAAAATTGTATTGATGGCATTTCTTCAAATACAATAGAGAAGCTTAAGCCCATCGTGTGAATCCAATTGCACGTAAATGATCTGGCTGTATTCAAATTCTTGTGCTTTGGGGAATCTTTTCTCGGATTCTCATATGTTTCTATCAACTCTGTAAATCGTAGAATAGAACTTATCTGAAGAGGAGCTAAACTATTCTTTAAATGATCTGATATCGATTCAACACAGTACGCGGTTTATATGCTATTCCATTATTTTCACGGTCCCCTTGTTCATTATGATTCATTATGAACAAGCTTTCGCAAGTAAAACTTCTGTGACATCGTCAACGTTGATTGCAATGTACAAGTATAATTCAAAGCGATTTTCAGTAAGCACGTTTTTTCATTATAATATAGAACTGTTTTCAATCAAGTGTTTCGTAACGATATTATTGTATCGAACGGACGCTATATATAATAAAACCATGCTCAACTGTTTTCTATTATGTAAGTTACACGAAAGCCAAAATAACGATAAAACAATAATTATTATATTCGATAAAATCAATAAGAATAAGAAAAACTTTGGAACGGTATTTGATTTTTGAAATATTTTGATATTGAACATTTTCGGATTTTATCTTTTCAACTATCAACAATATTTACTAGAACAGGCACATACAATTCTCATGAAATATATAACATCGGCAGAAGCAAGCCCGTATCCAGGAGTTTTAGGGGTTCAAACCCTCCCCCAACATTTTTTAAAGTAGGTATGTAATTATAATATAACTAAGACTAACTACAAACTTTATGTACAATTTTAAAATATTTAAACCCCCCCCCCGAAAATTGATCCTAAATATGTGCTTGGGCAGAAGTGGGGTTACATAAAAATAACCAATAATAATGACGTAGATTTGCAATGAGAGTACGGTTGTAAGTGTAAGCATGTAACGACGTCATTATATCAATAATGTAGATATATCACATATTATTAGAATATAATAATATTACACAGGTATGCATCACCGCACCGTATAGATATACATTTGTAAAGTTTGTATAATTAAGCGCACGTGCGGTGAATCTTTGCCGAAGTTCATGCAGACTATCCGTGTCTGAAGTTCGTCTATTTCTCGTCGGGATCTTGGTGTCTGTATTTGTGCGAACCACAGACAGTTAACTTTCCATAACTAGGAGGCGGTCGCAGACGTCAGTGACTTGGTTGTTTTCGGGTTTCCAATTGTCTGAGTACTGGTGTTTTCTCAACCCTGCCGATCGCTTCCTCTCATTTCCAACAATTTCGATATTCGTTGAAAGTCCATAGATTAATATTAGGTTTTTAATGTTCTGGTTTATCCCATTCAGGATTTTCTCCATGGGTTTTTCTGGATTTCGTAGCTTAAACTCCTGCAGTACCTATATACGCACTACAGCTTCGTTGAGTTCCATGAACTTTTTCGGTTTTTGTATCCGTATAGGGCTGTTATATGCTCTTCTCACATAAGTTCGAGTGCGTAGTTTTACACTGCGCATTCTCTTCCCCCAATCCGGTGTCAAGTGTACGGGATGATTGTATTTTTTTAATACGAAGTCATCCGTCTCGTTTGTCCAGGGAGTAGTCACCAACCCATCAGTCTCGTATGCAATTTCGTTCTGATTTGTGGTCCGTTCTTGTTGTTTGTGAATTCCTTCTTGAATTATTCCTATGAGGGGTCGATCGTTCGTATCCTGTGCCACCAAGTTCAAGCTTCTGCTTGCAGTTGGGTTGCCACTACCTTGACCCATAGTCGTCAGGGCATTTTTTCCTCTACTATATAGTATATAGTACGTATGCCCGTTAACTCTGGCAGTTAATCCTTCGCGCATTGGAGGTTGTCACGAAGCAGTAGATTTGAGTCCTCCTCCTCCCGTATCATTGTGTGGTACATATAATGTGTACCCGTCATCTGTCACCATGGGTTTCTCCAAGTGTCTCCTGTGTGGAACATAAATTCTTGTACTTTCCATGATTAGGAATTTCTCAATGTGACTTTGATTTTCCCCATCTCTGTTCGAAATTGGATTTCACTTTAAGGATAGGTAGATGTGATTGCTTGGAATGCTTTTCGTTACTATTGCGCTCACGTATACAACACATACACACATATACACGTGCGCGCACACACACATAATAAATGATGTTAAACATCGCATCACTGAAACCCCTTTATTATTAATTCCGAACACCTTTTATAAAACAATTATTCCTATTAATAAGTTTGTCCTATTTATAATTATTGATTAAACTAAAATATTGGTCCTTTGACTTAGTTTTAGATGTTAAAAATTGTTTAAGTTCTTCGACATAAATATTATAAATGACATATATTTGCAATTTGATTGGAGAGTTGTTCTAGAGATGACCTACTGGTAATGCTTACTAAAACTATTGCTATTGCCTAAAACTAGTCATCGTTATTAAATAAAATCTCTAAATATCACTTAAAACAAATAGAGAACTCTCCTGTTTGAAATGTTGGATATTTTGAGTTTATTTTAACTCCACATCATTCTACATTTTTTTAATTTCTTAACAGTTTTCCGAATAATTGAGAAAAGCAGAGAGAAAATTGCGAAAAACATCAACCGACATCAAGAATCGAACCCTGCACTGATGAATATATTTATATTTTTACTACACACATAAACTTGTTTATATTTTATGGATACAAGAATTTTCTTAACATTTTCTTAGTACCTAGCCAATAAAATAAATGCTTACCGAAAAGTCACAAAAAAATCTATTAAATATAAGCGTTAAAAAATGAAAATTTGACAAAATTATGTATTTCAACGAATTTTCATTACAAGATATTAGAAGTTATTTGGTTGTTATTCTATAGAAATGAATCGTAGTGACTGGGAAAATTTGCTCATGAGTATTTATATTCAATGCGACATTCTATCAAATTGATATTGTTCAAAACGAAGTAAAATAAATACAATGATTATATTTATGATTGCCACATGTATTGTTCAATTCTTTTTTATGGAAGAGAACAAAACTTGGCAAGAAAAATTAAAAAATTAATAATCAAACATTAACAGTCCAAGTTTATAATCTTATTAAAAATGCATAATATTAATAAGTGTATTTAACCAAGAAGCGAAAAAAAGAAAACCATTGCATATGATTTCTCCAAACTGGTGTAAGAAGAAATAATAATAAACATACCCTTGAAATGTCAAACGAGTATTAATATCATATAATATCCATCCCATTAGGTTAATTAATTTACATACATCTGCGAGTAAGATGTTTATCGATTGCCCTCCCCCGCCAGTTCATGATATCACATGAAATCTAAATAACAGTTTTAATTAGCAAAATTTCAACGCGTTCTAATAATTGAACAATTGCGATCCGTGTTTTTGAAGTCCAGTGTCAATAAGAGAGTTCATAGGCTAATGCGGATTTTAATGCAGCTGCCATAATAAAGTGGATTTTGCGAAAAAAATGTGAAACCTAAATGACGCGTGTTATATATTTTATAAAAGCTTTGTACTGCATTCGAATTATTGTTTTAAATTGATTTTGAATGCTCTTCATACATGATGGTTTTAATATTGGGAATAACAACAATGTGATTATTGCATTTCCAATGTTGACGTATATATTTTTATCGGTTTGAAAAATTAAAACAAAACAAAACCCACGAAGGGAAAAAAGAAAGGCAAGAGGTGATATCGTGAAAAAAAAGAGAAAATAACTAAATGAAAAATGATTGATTGGGATTTTGAAAAGCTAGTGTTTTTCGAAACTCGGAAACGCCATAGAGCTTTGTCGAGATGGTGGAAAAAGCTGAACAAAAGCTCGACCTGTAATAATACTTTCTCCATTGTCCACACCCGAAGCACGGTGTAAAATATCCAAAAACAATTAATAAGGTGTCAAAATTAAATGGCGATACTCTTAAACCCTTTAATTCAATTTGGAAAAAATAAAAATAAAAAAATAAAATGAAAATAAAAACCACTCTCGCAATGCAATGCGAATGTTACCGACGTTATGTAAATAAGTAGATATTTCACGGCTGTTATTGACGGGTCTCAAAATGACATTTCATAAATAAAACTACCGATCGAATTCTTTTAAAAAATGAATGCATTTTCTCCGGGTAAATAAACTGGGTGGTGAGGGAGGAAAAAAATTCACATTTCACAAATCTGACCATCGCTGGTATTTAATTAATATTTTGAAAACAATTTACGACCAAATGCATTAAATTTATTTAAAAATGATTATTTACCGAGTGTTTTAACAATTGAAATTTAACAATTTAATAAACTCCGAAAGTAATAATGCATCAGTATAAATTCTATTATTATCGAACTATTTTTTTTATTCGCAATGTATTGTAGACATTGGTAATGCGATAAATTGTATGATAAATTGGAAATAATCATACATGCTAATTTGTATTATAATCCTGAATAAATTTGTAATAATTCATAATACAGCTTGTTTTATATTAAATCACTATTTCCGGTAAGAGACGGCTAGCACTGTCGTCAGCTAGACTTGACGTTGACACATTCAGAATTCTACATGCATCGTGCTACTATTCCTAAACCCGCGACCATTTGTAGATTATTTTTTATCAGCTTATTTAAAAATCTGAAACGTAAGAGCTACTACAGAAATTGTGTCACACTTTCTTCCGTTTGAGCAGGAAAACCAACTTTTCAGAAAAAATTACTATTTTTATATAATATTCAGTGTATAGCCATATATATACGTATACATTACTACTATAACTCTACATCATTATGGGCTGTGGCAAGGACTAGGCAGATGACAAGAAAAGTAAATAGATAAGTTACGAATTTACGATAGACATTGCGCGCTCATTGACTGGCTCAAGACTGGACGACGTCCGCAGGAGCGTTGGAAGCTGTCTAAATGACCTA
Organism: Periphyllus acericola; assembly: GCA_949715065.1. Lineage (NCBI taxonomy): Eukaryota > Metazoa > Arthropoda > Insecta > Hemiptera > Aphididae > Periphyllus > Periphyllus acericola. The sequence goes on along the minus strand of OX454269.1, from coordinate 7,093,563 downwards.
CGTCCATTGACCAGGAGGGTGGTGGAAAAACAAAGACAACAGCAACGTAAACGGTTTGCTCGGATTCTGAGGGTGCTCAGGCTGTAACTACAGTCGGGAGTCGATTTAGCGGTTACGGTAACTGCTTAGCAGAGTAGCACTTCTTCAAGTCCATAGGTAATAGACGTAGTGCAGGTTCATTCCTGAAATAAAAACTGAATTTGATTAGCACTATTAACACGGGAGATAATAAAATTTGTTTTTTTTTCATGAGCATCCTTGGGCAAAGGAAATTTTGTTCATAATAGCTTGGTAAATATAAGGGTATTATTAAAGAAGTTAAAAAAATTACTATTTATTGTGTAACTATTATAAATTTATAATAAATCCATTATATAGGGCTTTTTTTTCTGAACATTTGACGATTCAATTTCAAATTCTCAAGAAAATAGTTTGTTATGTATTTAAAAAAATTGAAATAATAATATTATTATCCGGAAACTTCGTCGAAAAAATTAAAAGGTAATAATAATTACATTATATCATAGTAAGCTAAAAAAATTATTAAAAATATTTTTCTTAGCGCACGTGCATATACAAAACCTAAACATTTATATTGTATTATGAACGTAGTTTATAAGTAATATAAATATCATATTAATTGTAATATTCTTATCTTAACTTTTCAATTTAAGAAATTTACCTATCTATATGCGATTGGTATTGTTCATTTGGTTTTATACCAAACAAAATGTTATTGTATTATATTTATTCAGAACAAGTAACTTTCTATACTTATATGGGCTAGTATTATGATTAAAAATCAAAAACGAAAAAAACAAGATTTCACAAAGGACGGGCCGATAGAGGAGTTGCTAAGCTGCGTATATGTATTGTAACGGCTCCGAATCGACACCTAATTCACACGTAAACTTTTATCGTGACTTTAACAGTCGGAATGCCGTGTGATGGACCCGTTTTATGGAGATTCACTAGTCAGCTGTAACCGTGACCAGTGATTGGTGCACACGGGATTTTTACCAACTAGTGTTTCCCAACATACTTACTCAACACCCCTTTTAGATTTTAAACACCACCGCCTCCCCAAGCTTGGTTTTTTTTTAAAAAAAATAACTTTATTATTTTTTAATAAGCTATTTAATTAAAAAAATATTATATTTTAACGTTACGATTTAGTTAATTATAAATTTAATACCTACTAATAAAATAAAATTTATATAATTTGATTTTGAATTTGCTAATATAAAACAATAATACAAAAAATACTTATGTGTTTAATGACTGGTTTAATGACTTAGGTGGATGGTTTTCTGCTAACGAAATTTAATCTGGCTCAATAGATGTCAGCATTAGTCTTAAGTCTCCTTTTTCACATATTCCTAATTTGTTTCTTGATTTTGTGAGAAGTTGTTGAACCGCACTAAAGCCTTTTTCGACTAGGTATATCGACGGAAAAATGTAAATGATAGACGAACGCCCACCTTAGCGCCCTCTTCAGAAAAACGCCCCCTTCAAAATAAAAATTCTCTCAAGGGGGTGGTAGCGCCCAAGTTGGGAATCAATCATAGTTTATGAAGTATTATAGAGATACGAAGAAGACATAATGTATTCAAACGATATGTGTGACTAAAAGTGTATATATATATAAAAAAAATAAAAAAATAATTAATTTCTTCTCGATAAAACCCAAACGTTGTAGAACTCGACTAAGATATAAAATAAATGTTTTTTAACCTCTTAGATACGATATTATTTTGTATTATTGGGAATAGTTTAGGGAAAGCTTGAATGAATAGTGAGGATGTAACTTGTGTCCTATAAACGATGATTGATTAACCATACTCACCCTTTTTTGGCTATAAAAATTCTTCAATTTGGACTTTACCATAAAACCTATGTTATTCATGACACTTTTAGTCTTGTGGCGTACATACTTATTTTACTTCAAATGGTTAACGCTAAATTGGAACATGATATGTCATTAAACCATTTTCAAATTTTCAAAAAATCTTACACAAAACGTTGCAGTGTTTATTCTTAGTTTTTCCTTCGTGCTAGGTTTTGTTCAAATGCTATAATTTTATTACCTATGTAATATTTTTTGATTAAAACTATTTAACCATGTTTTAAATCGAAAAAAATATAATTCCATGTGCTATTAAATTCCATGTGACTGCATATCATCGTTTAAATACGACACACGCAATAATGAGTAATAATATTAATGTTTATTTTTTTAACCAAGCTTTAAAATTGTTCCAACAGTCATAATATTAAGGAAGTACTTTCTTGATCAAAACACATTGACCTATACGATAAATATTATAAGATTAAATTAACAACACGAACTTCAAAATAATAATAACTTATTACTAAAGTATTAATATAATATATTTTTTGTTAGTATTCAAATGGTATAGGTTCCGTGGACATTGTGTATTTCACAAACAAAAGGTTTTTCTCGTGAAAGTTTCAGCTTCCAATCACTGTTTCTTGATTAAAAAGTGCTTTAGATAGATATGCATCTCGTTGAAGTTTGGTTTTTAATTCTCAATCCGAACAGCCAGACCAGATAGATGCCAATCAGGTATCGGACAACACGGAGTACCAACAAATGATTTCCGACGTGACTGCTGCCAAGTAAACGATTAGAAAACAGGAGAGCACGTACCATAAATAGCAATTAACTGACGATAATGTGTATTCAGTGCTTATTACTCTAACACACTAGTTACACTACATGATTCACTGACGGAATATCCTACACAGAGTTTTTATAAATGTATACTATATAGTTGAGAACACGATTTATAAAAAATATGTTGACATTATATAAAAATATTATGTTTTTGATATAATATTTAAGTATGAATTTAAAATAACAAAAAGACACAGGTCGGTATGTACGCTTCGTCGAAACGGTTGGTCCCGACAAATATTAAAAATTGCGTCGTACTTCACATTTCCTTATCGTATTGAGATGGACAGCCCCGTGCTCGTCATCGCCTCCGTCTTATGCAGGCGCCCACGAATCGCGATCCTGCTGTCTTGGCATGTCCTAGCTCTGGTTGAACTCGCCTAATTTGTATTTTGTACGCGAACACGGTTCTGCACTCGTCGCGTGAAATAGTAAAATATAATATAGTACAATATGCCAATATATATTGTGACTATTTATAGCTAGTCTCGTTGTGTTCAAAAGTATAATATTATGCGAATACCTCAGCGGGACGTCGCGGTGTTGAAATCATTATTGCTGATTTGTCTGCGTGACGAACCGTCGAATAAACTTGATCATTAAAATATATTAACACCTGTCGATGCCATTATGTGTCCTCCGAGGTGTATTGTACCGACTTTTTATAATAAAATGTATTGTGTTGTGTAATGATTTTATTTTTTTTCCGAGAGAGCGCATACTACAATATTGTTGGCGCGCATGTAATGTAATGTACATTTGTAATGCATCATATTATAAATCAAAGCTTTCGTTTCTATTATTTTCTCGAATACTAAGTAAGTAAGTATGGGAATCGAATTTTAATGGAAAAAAGACATTTTCATTCAGCGATATTGCATTATTCAATAACACTCCCGACATCGTATTGACGCTGTATAACATTATGACACGCCACCACAGTGTGTTGTTACAGACCGAGAAAAAAAAACCCAAGAGTTACTCATTTCAATGTAAAATCACGTCTGAAACGGGCTTTTCACTTTCAAACGTAATGTTCGAATTCAGCGCCGTGTTCAGGATGGTCCCGGGAATCGTTTCAGAATTAATCTTTTTTTAAAAAATTATTTACGGTAATGATTGAGCCGCTATACTTTAATACATTTTAGATTTTAATAAAACAATGTAATATGATACTATATAAATGTTGAAAGTTCAAGCAGAAATGTATATACTTAGACAAATTAATTTGAAAAAATGATATTTTTAATGAAATTAAATGTACGGAGAAGAGAAAAAACCATATTTGAACTTGTGAAATGTGTGTTGTATTATTTAAAATAATAATCTTATTTTTAAGTAATTGAAAACAATAATTATTGTATATATATATTGTATTTTTTTGATATTTATTAAAAAAAAAATTGTAAAAATTAAATAATAAGTACCTACTGTAATTAATAAATATTATATGTATTACATTCGTATGTTTTTGTGTTTTACATTCGTAGCCCAATACCAGCTGGGAGATAAAATGTAAACAAACATTGTATACAAAGTAGCTAGGTAAAATGTAGCCCGATCACCCTACAACAATTCAGGAGATTTAAAAGGAGGAGTGGAATTCAGTAACTCGTGCGGTAAGGGGGCGGAGAGGCTGCATTCTTGCGTATGCCTTATATCTTAACTTGTACTTGGTGACGGACGGTATGCATATTTAAATCATATAAATCATCTATATAATCAATAGGAAAAAAGCTTATCGAGGAAAAGGGGTACAGGGAGAGAGTTGAAATCGTTGGTCCCACGTAACCGGATTGTAGATAACGATACATTATAATTGTAACTTAAGTGGACGCCGGCGAAAATCATACAATAAAGATTAACAGTATCGTTATTATAGTGGTGAACTTTGACTAACAAGTACAAATCGTTCAACAGTCCAATTTTTGGTAATTTTTTTCTATCCATACAGAACATGAGAATCTAGTGCTCAAGTATTATTTATGTCTATACTTATAGCCAGTTGATAATTTTCTTATTTACGTATTTTCATAAATGTTACCTATTTTAGTTATCCTAAACATATGATTTACGAAAAAAGGTCACGAGGGGGAGAACTGCCCTCCCGTCACATAATTGTACAACTGTAGATAAACGTGTACCGGTCTGATAATAATGCACTTGACCGAGAAACTGCTTTAACAATAGAAATGTCAAGTGAAAACAATAAGTTTTTAATTACATTTTATTTTCATAATGGTATTTCAAAAACTACAGTCATTGTGTCTCACGACGGACCATTGTGATCTCACAATAGTTTATATACCAGTTAGTTGCAATTATTGCCAGTGCACTGGTACAGGAACACGGTTTTAAGTGACGAGTTTCATGGAAATCTAGTCATCTCAATTACAATATATAAAATATACCCAACAATCGTTAAAGAAATCTTCAGGCAGTGGTTTTAGTAATCACTTTTTTTCTTTTGTTTTATGTTATTATTATTTTTGTATATAATGATCCACTTTATAAAAATAAAAGTTCACAAATTATAGCCGCGCGGCTGAAGTTTTTTTAGAAAAATATACACTGAAAACATTTCTCAGTCCCATTCTATACAGTGCAAAGAAAGTAAAGTTTATTATAAATTAACTCATAAATATATGTGCCTCGGAAAACTTTTGTTCGAAACAGGATTTTCGTACACTAAAACATGTCTCTTACATTTATTGTTCACTGTGTTATTATGACTATTGCCTATTATTTACACCTTATTCGTTTTTAAGATTTAATTTATACAACGAATTTGTTACCAGCACAAATCGGTTAGGTTAAATAATAATAATAATAATAATATGGTGAACGGTTCAATAATAGTATTGTGTCTACGAGTCACCATCGTTTGTTCTTACCAAGAAAGTGACGATCACAAATACTGCGAGCAAATTCACCTTGGTTTCAATTTATTTTTATTTGAAATGTTAAAATGAATATTTGCCTTTTTTTCCTCGACTTATAAAATAAAATTTCAAGGAACTCAAAGTATAGGTAATACGGATAACTTGTGTGTACAAGATAAGTATATTTTTTTTCCCGCCCAATGAGTCTTTAAGTGTTATTACTATTATTATTGTTGTTATTAAACTTTCTCTTTTGTCATGCGTTTTACGCCAAATGAATATTTGTATACATACATTATTTTAGAAGCGCGTTGGAATTTTTGATGTTAAAAGAATAACGTTTAACAAGAAAAAATAACTGCGAAATAGCTCGGAGAAAAACGTGTACACTTGTGTTGAGCAATAAAAAAAAAGTTTCCCGACAACACCACGGTAAAAATCATTCACTCGAGTAAAATCCTTTGATAACGTCGATGTGCTTTTATAGCGAGTTGTGTTCGATTTCGCCGTTTTTGTACACCGGAAAACGGTCTTGTTTTTTTTTCTACCTATATATTACTGGAGGTTGTAATATCTAATTATTATATTATAAAATAAATTAAAAATATATGTATTAGGAATAGCGTTCGAAATTTACCGTGCAGTTTTTCTGAAAAAATCATTGAAAATCTGTAACAATACAGGTACAGGAAGAGGTACACTCGCAGATAATCTTGATTGGTAACGATGATTCCATATTTTATTATGTTTGTCCACAATATTATTAAATCAATGGTTGATAATAACATCTAAATCAGCCATAATCACTGAGTGTATAATCAAATTTACTATTTTGTCAATTAGGACCTTTATGCATGTCTAATCTACATATATAGATAGCTTGAATAATGACTGGCGTCTGCTATCTTACCGGAGGACAACGATCTCTATTACTATATGATATTAGAATACTTTAATTGATACGCGTATGATACTCGTAGTAATAGCTTCTTCTACGGAGGGAAATTGAAGTAAAATTTCGAGTAAAATGTTTGAAAATCAATCTAACACATTAAACGTCAAATGTTGAGCATTTTTTTCAAATTAAACAACAGTAAATACAAAATATTGCTTTATCTAACGCAACTATAAATGTTATTAAAAATATTTAATAACACATCCGAATTTTAATTTTCTTTTGACTATTATTTATACTGCTGTACAGTGTATACGTTGAAAGGGCACTACGTCAACACATGGTATTCTAACTTCTAAGAGTTCGGCAATAGCGCAAACTACAGGAAACGCGTCGAGGAGAAGTTTTTATCAACCTTTTCGAACACTCCGTATACGTAATATATTAATATTTAATTTTACTGAGAGAAATGCGTGGCAACCCGTTTTATGCATCCGTTGTCATCACAATAGGCAATGTTTTAATATCGTTTAATATTGTTTTGAATAAAATAACAGCACATTCATTGTTGTGATTGTACCAGTCGCAAACGGTTCACTTATTTACATATTCGACGCGTTGACACGAAAGCCAAACTTTCAGCGTTTCGCATATAAAACTGCTACTTGTACGTGCACGCAGCCGTGTGCGAGCAGTGTTTTTTTTCTACTTATTTCGATATCATACAGATCACTGGGTCTCGCTGTCGTCACCGAGAGAATACTCGTGTGATATAATCTGTACATATTATCCATACCGTTCTCCGTTTTCACGAGCTATGGTGAAGACTAGGAGCATTACGAGTGAAGTCATGAGACAAGTTACGAAGACTACCGGTAAGAAGAAGGGCGTCGCGCGCCCGTTGATCGGCTCAAGGCAGAACGTCGCGGTCGTCCGCAGGGACGATGGAAACGGCCGTTATGACCTTCGACCGTTGACCAAGGATTCGGCAAAACGACGCCAAAAGCTGTGGAGACAGTTAGCTCGGGCTTTGAAGGCTGAAGGCCACAGGAAATCTACGTAATAACTTGTACGAGAACGCGAAGCACCGGGGGTTTTTTTCACGCGTTGTCCCGTGCACGTGTTTCTATTCATCGGTTCAAATAACTAATTTTTCAAATAAACATAACAATTTACACGAGTTACTTGTCACGAGTATCACATTACGATGTAAGCACGTCGACGAATAACTAATTGCTTTTCATAAAACTCGCGATCATTTCGGTCCTCTATCATTGTTCGTTTTACCGAAAGACGACGCAGCCGCGGCTGACATTGATTACCGGTAAATAATAATTACACCGAGAGAATGGAAACGTAGAGCCGATTGTGTTAATGCTAATGCCTTGAACTTTTCACGTAAATCTCTGCAGCACCCGCTCGCGGTCTGCCGAGAGTAGTTGCTCACAAGTTATTCAGACCGACTTTGGTGCTAAAATGCGATTGCACGCGTGTCTAAGCGTGCGTACGTGTGTATGTCTGTGTGCGTGCGTGTGCGTACGAGTGTGCGCGTGAGTGCATGTGATCGCGCGAATTATTATACGTTGTAAAAGCGGTTTTAGCGCGCGAAAAGCCGGCGGCGGCGCTGCTGCAGACTTCCAAGTGCGGTATATATATATTATACATGTTATGTTATATACGACGGCCGTGTGCTAACAAATAATCGTGATAAATTAACAATTAACTCGACTTAAAGTGGTCTTGTCCACGTTCAAGTTTAACCGGGGAACGGGTGCGCGCCGGTCGTGCTCGGGCTTGCGTCTCTCGCTCCCCCACGCGCGTGCTGCGGTTAAACTCCTGTCCAAACGTTGATTATTTGCCAAAGTTGAATATCGACGCCACTATACTTGTGTTGTGATACGTGCGACACACACACACGTGCTTATTATTGTCGTATGTCGCTCGGCTTGCACACGTATACTGACATACTTTACACGCATACATAGAATAATATTTATTCAACTGGAATAATAACCATCGTAGCACGTCTTCGACACAAACTCACGGTCGCGGGTTACATCAAAGTCGCAAACAGCTGGATTGTAAGCCGACCGTAGCGAAAACCTCTTGTTGATGACGAGGTGATTATAAAAAATCAATACAATAGCGTATTGGAAATAAGACTTAACTGCATTTTATCGATATGCGATGAAGTGCAAAGATGTCTAAGAAAACCAAATTATATTTGAGATAAAATGCGAAGAAGGATGACGTAGATAATGGAAATGTGACGAAAAATCTCATCTATTACGTCTTATAATGGTTAAGTTTTAACTTAAGTCTCATTTTTTCTATCCATTAGAAACTTAGCGTTTTAAGCTTTTGCTTCTGTTTTTTTACGTGACATGACATTTTTATATTATTTCAATATAGTTATTCAATTTTTTACATTTTTATGTAGCATTTTCAATGTATTTCATGTACTCTCAATGGCATTTATTTATTGTCACTGTCCATTAAGATTTCGGCATGTGGATCTAAACACCCCCATTGTTGGTAACAAATATTTCTTACATAACACACAAATGACGTATTCAACACATTTTTTATCCGTTTTGTATCATGGTTGTAATTCTTTTGGGTACATTTTTTCAATAAAAAATGTAGACATTCAATTTACAATCGATCCGAAATGAAACGCACAATATTTATGTAAAAGTACTCAACTACGTGTGACGAGTTCTTGAACCTTGTGGGTTTACGGTAATTGTAAATGTTCAAATATTTGTTAATCCGGTTCGGTTCGAAAACTCTCGGATTTGAAGAAATCACATACAGTTTCTCATTTACCGACGTCCCGATCGCGTTCGGGTACCATTTCATCCATGATCCTTTATCTGCTCACTCGCGGGAATGGACTCACCGTGCCGGATCGGAACGACAAAAGTCACCCATACAGCCGCACTTAAGCAAATGAATGACGCCGGCAGTCAATTCATCGGAGAGCGGAAAAAACGAACATTATAATTAGGGTAAAGGTGATTTGCGATTGTTCTCGTGACGTAGTCACTCGTAGTTACTCCCTGCGCGAGCAAAAGGATATCCTGTCGATTTCCATTTCCACGAACTCGGAAAGACCCGGTGTGCAAGCAAAGTTACACCATACTCGGGGACCGTAACGAATTGGTTGTCGCTTCGAGTGTAAATTCCGACCGAACGTGTTCCCGGGGGACGAGAACGTTGGAATTTTGAACAAGGACTAAATTAAAACGTCGGAGACATCAACGAAATCGAAAAATAATTGTAGCGCGAAATCGAACTCGTACAGCAGAGTTACAAAAAGACATGTCGATTTGCGTACGGTAAGGAATACAATATTGTAAGCTTCTCATAACCGTGTTTTCCGTGAGAGTAATTATCATAACTTTTCTTTTCGACCCGTGTCGTATACTCATCACCCAATATCAAAATATGATTAATCACTGTCAGACTAAATAAAAAAACAATCAGTTCGCTTGTAAGACCTTCATTGTGATGGTGGTTTTCTAAAATCAGCAGGTGAATCGATTATTAATTGTGATTTGTGATGAAACAAATAATCGGTTGAACATTATTTGATTTTTGCCTGTTTCATTATTGAATAAATACAAAATTATGTAAAATTATACGACAATATTTAGAATAATTTATATGTGACTCATCACCGATAGCTAAGATTTGTATGTCGAGAATTGTTTCTAATTTATATCTTTTACATTTATGCGTTATATATTAAAAGCAAAAAGCGAAACGAGAAATGTAATAACTGTTTTTCTTTGTTTTTGTTTACACTTAGAGGTGTAGTAAACCCATACCTACTAGAACTTTTTTTTCTTATAAATGAACACTGCTTGGATACATATTTTTTCTGTTTTTTAAGTCCCTTGTTATATAATAAGTACTTCAAGTTTTAAATAGTCTTGTGAAGTACAATAATTTTGATTAAAAAAAAAAATTTCTTTCAATCAGGAGCAGGTGTTGGAATAAGTATTTATGTATCGAATTTCAGGCCATATAATGAGATTGGGTTAAAAAGAAAACATTTTACAACTACATTAGTCCAAAACAATTGTTGTGTAATAGTATATACCTATACTATGTATGAGTTTTAATCTCTAATGACAGCGGAAATCATTTTTTGATCTTAAATTACATGCCTATGTATGCTATTTGATAAGGAACCAGCCGAATTTTCAATTAAAATTAGACAGTAACAGTGTAATTAATAAAGTTTTTTAGTTCAATCATCACAGATCAAAAGATGGGGTTCCATCACCATATTAAAAAATGTGTTGAACTGAAATCAACACAAACATATTATAAAAACGAACGAAACTCCTATAGGTCAGGTGAGATATAGGGATGGGTCTTTTAAACTTGAAACCAATAATCGAAATCATTTCGATAAAACATGATTCAGAGTGAAAGAGGTCGGGTGGATCGGTTAATAATAATAAAAAAATGTTTTGAAAGTAAGAAAATTATGAGATTTCTAGATTTTAATTATGAGATGCTAATATTCTGTACGTAATATTGATATATCGATAATATATGTACGTTTCAGGTAGCTGCGATTAATGTTGGAATTATGGAATAACAACCAAATAAAGAAAATATTTTGAAAAATCTTGTATCCATGTGAAATAAATAAGTGGACAATATAGTGAATATCTGATTTTAAAAGGGGAAAAACAGTTCAAGGATAAGACGTTTCTACTTCAGATGTTGACGTTCGACTAGTCAATTATCTTTAATCTGAATTATATAATAGTACCTATGCGGTACATAACTGGTGTAATATTATTGTACAAAACTAAATAAAAAAATAAAAAAAATAAAACAAACAATTACTGTATAGTTAATTTATAACTATGAATATACAGATATTGTAAATAAGATTTTTTTTTTGATTTACGGTTCAACAGAAAAAAATCACCATATTATTATATTAGTAAAATGGAATAAACGACAGAGGTCATAAATTACATTTATCATACTCGTAATAATACATGTAATATCGTTGTAACGTACATGACTTCTCCACGTCGTTTAGTATTTGTCGTAGAATAACTTCCTATTGAAACAGGTGATTTATGGTTCTAGAAAAATGTATTTAAATTATTTATTAAAAAACTATATTATTTAATATTACCTATGGGAGTTCAAAATCATTTGATACAGTTATCTAACAACTTTTGGTACTTAACGATATGCAAATACATTGTAGTTTGAGCTCAAGAAAATTAATGTATTTTTGTTAAATTTTAACTTTGGTCTTAATTGTAATATTATCTTATAAAGAAACTAATAAACACATAATATATAGTTAGAATACGTCTCAGAATAATCATGTACTTCAAGCACTTGGCTTCAGGATTTTTGGTTAAGTGAATATAACAATTAAACTATGATTTACAGGACGTGATAAGAAATCTGATCATTTTTAGAAATTTTTAGTCCATTTTTTAGATTTGAGAGCTTTTTTTCTCATATTTTCAGAAAATTTGATAATATTTATATTGAATTTCTCCTAAAAGAAAAAAATCCATTTTTATACTTTTTTTACGCATCCATTATCTCCATTAATAATTTCAATAACAAAATACATTTCCAGCGTTTTAAATGATTTTTAGGGCATTTTTTGAAATTTGTGTTTATGAGATCACATTTAAATCGTATTTTTAAGGTATTTTTCTTGTATTTTAGAGTATCAAAACTCTAACTATAGACTGATAAATGATAATAATTAATTAATTACTTTACCAGTAATTTGCGCATTCTTCGAAATTAATTGATTTTACCTTTTTTTACCAACATTTTTTTGTTTTCAATTTATCCATATAATCTAGCGTTAATCAGGTTCTATCATATATTAAGAACTGTAATAACGTATTTGTATTTATTTATTAATTTATTTGTTTATTTTTCATTGAAAAATCACATTAAAATAATCAATATTTTAAAACCAACAGAGTAAAAGTATACAAAAAACTATAACTGATCTTTTAATCTACGTTGAAAGTATTCATCTCGTATATATTGTTTGTTTATATTTTAATTCATTAATTAAATTATTATCGAGTAAGAAACTTGAAAGTTGCAATAATAAAAGTATAAGAAATTAAACGTAATAGAACCATGATATATTAGTATTTTATACTGATTAATAAAATTAATTCCAAGAGGAATTATTGGATTAATATGTATCAACAACAGATCGTTTTGAATACACATAGGTAGTTACAGATATGTAGCATGTACATTTTTGTTGATTTGGTACTCGATCAGGTATACGAGAACATCAACATGGTATTTTTTAATTCATACTGGACCCTCAAGCATACAAACCGGTCTCTGCCAAAAACCATTGTCACACGAATTCTAATTTTTGTGACATTTTCGGAAACCCTCAATGTACCGTTAGTTTATTAAAAAATAATCGGACTTCTACAGAACACCAATATTGATTTGACTCACGCTGAAATAATATGATATAATAGATTATATGACGCGTTACACGATGTGTGGTTTACTCGGTTTTTATTGAATTGCGAATATTTAAGACGTGCGATTATACTATAATATTATTATCTCGAAATGATGAACATTTTATAGGGTGTGATAAAAGTGTTATCTCACTCGATACAAGCCCGACGCGTTATGTTACTTATCACGTGGGGGATAGAAAAGCAAGGATGACAGCGTTGGCAGGAAACCCCGGGAGGAATTTGTCAAGGGCGTGTCTGGTAGTGGTTACAATGCATACGGAACGGACCCACCGTCTGAACATAATACACGTCAATATGGCCGATAATAACGAGGACCCCTTCAAATTTGTATCACGTGCTACGCAATGTGTCATGCTTTTTATTCATACTTGTCCCGTAGTCATATTATTATCGCAACTCGCGGTGTTGAAAACGACCTCGTGTAAATCTTATATTATAAAACAGTGAGAGGGAGAGACAGATATCATGGATTGCTCATTAGCTGCTGATCGGTCGCAATAAATGTATTTTACATAATTGGTATACTCGTACAATAACAATATTGTATAACGCGTGACGATGGTGGTCGAACGATTCTGGTTACTGACTACGTCTGCATGACTTCGTATTATAATGTCACTGGGTCGTAATGAAGATGGGGATGAGGAGAATAAATACCCTTCCCCCAGAACCATAATTTACCAATATCTTGCAATATTTTATTCTTGTATTGTATATATACATCGTATCATTTTTAACGTAAATATTTTACCTAAACAGACATTTAATGCACTCACAAAATGCAGTTTTGAGGTGTACCCTATTAATATACATTTGTTATTAAAAATATTGGGTACGCTTCTGGTTTACCACGACCCCTGAACGTATATTCTCTTATAGCTCTTAAAATAGTTAAACGTACCTAACCGTGGAGCAGTAAGAGCGAAGTAAGTTGTTATTTCAATATTGCCTTACATTTTAGATTAAAATACTAATGGTATGAAATATTTTCATGAGTGGGTTTAATAGATTAACAATGTTACCATCAAAGTCAACCCAGGGAATGTGATAGAAGACATATCCGAAAAATCTATGAAATAAGATTGAGTTTTATAAATTAATATGTTCGGGCTTATTAATAATAGTTATAAATATAATTTTATAGATATTCAACAGTAATTCTTTGAATAATTTTGTTCATAATAAAGTAAAACATTTTTGGAAGTAATATAAAGCTTAAAGATTTTTACTAAGCAAATATAATCTCCCACCCCTCTCTCCATCAAGGCAAATTCGTAATTGCGCCACTGTTACGTCATTCGTAGCTCTATCATATACGTATCAGAACGATGGTGACGTTAATTCGAATTCCACGTAATATTTAAAACAAATTAAAACGGACAACAACCCATAATATTAACGTCTTAAAAAGGCACCATACACCCACATAGGTAGGTACATTGTCTCCGTCTAACAAACGTAGAACGTAGCAAATCTGCGTTTATTAGGACCGATATTTGGTCTTGTAAGATTTCGATATAAGAGTAAACTGACCTATTATAAAACTTCCCTTATAAAGGGAAGAACAAGTAATCTGTGTGATGTCATAGGTTTTTTATGATATTTCAACATTGAAGCGAGTTGTGATCGTGTAAAATATTACTGTTTAAAAAAACTCATAAATCGTATCCAAATTAAAATATCGTAGAAAGCCTATGACATGACACAGATAATAAACGTGCTTCCCTTTAAATTTGATTATAGCTACGTTTGTAAGTCGTCCTACTGTGTGTAACGTACTTATTATTATAGTGCATAATAACGACACGTTCTGTATAATTATGTTTTCGAAAACAATGCAAATTGTTCGGAACTCGTTGTCGTTATTATATTTCAGTTGCGTTATGCGGCAGTGTTTTTTATTTCGGTACGATGGTGTTAATTGAAATTTTAATATTAATCAGGAAAACTAGGTAGCAACACCATCGTTGTTACACACGTTTTTTTTTAGGTTCCAACTTACTCCGTTATGTATAATAATACTATACAAACCAACAAACCTGTCGCACTATCAGTAAAAGCTTTAAAATTACTATTTGAAGATAATCGATACTACGGTAAAAAAGCGTTATCTCGTAGTCTATAAGATTAAGATTTAAGTCATGACGAGTAAATGTCCCAAAACTGAGCTTATCATTGTGCGCTGTAAATCACTTTTTTTCATGAACTCTTTAAAATGCAATGTAACTATAGTTACAATCGTTTCGATCGAAAACAATTATCATTTAATATCATAATTTATGTTTAATAAGATATAATCATAAGGTCCAGCAGAGAACCTATTTATATAATTTATTATTTAATCGTCTATAGCGCACAACGATGATGTACAGATTTTAAGTCTTTAGTGGTTATTATTAATACTAGGAAAAGATCTTTTAATTATACGGCTATACAGCTCAGTTGGTTCTATGGGTTGTAAATTACAATATTATAATCGTGGAGAAGACTTGAAAAATAAGAAAGCAAAATTAAACGAAAATAGTTTAAGATGAACTTTAAAATTTACAATAATAAAAGTTTTATCGAGAATAAACATGAAATAATTTAAAAGTATTTTTATAGGCAGCGAACCATATACCTACTCACGGATTAAAATTAATACTCTTCAATTAATTCGGACCCTTGTTATATTTTATAAGTAGCTTAGGAGTTATAACATAATATTTATAGTGCTAAAGAGAAATGTAAAATGCATTACATGTTAGTCTATCAGAATATTAGACTATTACCGAGTAAATATACATTATATGACCTAAAAAAATATTTTTAACAACAACACTAGAGTAGTTTATTTCGTCCTGTGTTCACGCGAAGTATCTAAGCTTGATGTGAAATAACATTTGTCTATAAAACACTTATATAAACAGTATTCCTTTAACGATGAAACATTTTAATGATGTTAAAATAGATGTTGTGGACACAACTTGGCTAGTTCAAGGGTAACAAGTGGTACGAGTATTTAATTACAAGTTAAACTTCATGGAATTATAATATTATTCTGGACTGATGGTTATTTCAAAGACGAGAGGTCCAAAGCAATTTCGTTACATCTAGTTAATGATGAACGGAGCTAACGAAAATCGAAAACAGCGTTGGCGACAAAATGTTTTATTTTAATTTAATGGACGTAACCGTTGCTTTTTGTACTTCACTGAAACTTGGTTTTACTTGGGTCTGCAAATCCAAGTACAAAAATTGAAGTGCTTTAAAAATTTGTTCTTAGAATAAAATAAAATTGTTACGAATATGTAAACGTTATTTTACTATTGTGCAACATTTCAATAGTATATTTCTGACAATATTCATTTATTTCAATGAGATTAAGGGTTGGTTTATAATAGAAGTAATACCTGTGCAACGTAAGTTTTTTTCTATTTTAAAAAACGTTTTATATGTAACAAATAGTGGCGTTTGAAAAGTTGAATAGTGCGTTGTTAGTTGAACATAAAGTTTTATAATTTATATATTTTTTAACTACTGCCCCTTAATATCGCCGTTTTGTTTTTTTATAAAAACGGAAAACATAATATTCTTGAAATTTCATCAGGAATGACGTCGACCCCTGAAAGTATTAAAGACATAAAATGCAAACTTATGAATATTACATATTTTTAAAATATTTATACAGTTACTTTCACAAAATTAATAAATGTCTGTTTTATTTTTATTTTTTTTTATGTCAAAAGTCAAAACGACTATAATATATTTTATGACTTTAAAATACAATTGTCGACGCAAATATTTCCTGTACTTTTATTATTTTTACTTAATATGATATTTTATGGTTTATTTAATAGATGTCAGGGATAATAATTACTATTATTTGCTATATAGCAACAGTGCAAATTTCGAAATGGATCAAAAACAATAAATTACATGTTTAATAATAGATCAAGCATAGCTAGAAAAAAAATCAAGTTTAACATGCTTTAAATATTTTTAAAAATTTTAAAATTCCTGATTATTTTGTGGTAATGAAGTTTTTTTATTTGTTAGAAGAACATAAGTATCGTTTATTCGTTGTTGGTATCAACTTGATTTAACGACGTATAAAAATTGGTTTCATGTCTGAAAAAAATACATTTTTATCACCAAATTGTATACATGAGTCATACTTTACTTAAAATGAATCAAAGTCAATAAGCACTCGCAGTTATTGACGTTAACGATATAAATAGAACACAAAATCTTGAAAAAAGCAAAACCCAGCCTTGAATTTTGATAAAAGCACCAGAAGTATTGTAAAGAGCTATGTGCCTGGATTATTTATTTTATTGTTGATACTGAATAAAGAAATTCAAAAACTCTCTAGACACAAAAATCATTTTATATATGTATACAAATTCTCTGCTTTATGTCAATTGTTATTATTATTACTTTTATTATTATCATTATTTGTTTGTTAAAAAAACTTTCTTTTTGTGCGAAAGTAAACTTTGAACTGGAAATATGCTTATGGTATTAGTAACGCAAATTGAACACTCTTCCTACGTTTCGTTAGGAGTTTTCAATTCTTTCAGACTAAAATACACGTGCGCGCGCATACTCACACTCACATACACACACACACACACGCGCGAGCTCAGACAGACGTAATAAAAATGAAGTTAAACATTACATCATTGAAAACCCTTTATTATTATTTCCGAACACCTTTTATAAAAAAATTATTCCTATTTATAAACAATAGTTTATACAACACACACACACACACACACACACACACACACACACACACACGTAGTTGCGAGAAGAAAAAAAAACTGATCTTCTGCTTCCACAAAGGCTTTATCGTAAGCAATACTGCCTTGTTTTCTGCGTATAGTACTATGTATGGTCTATGTACGGTATAATACTTGTGTAGTGTCCATTGATCAGTTGATACTGAACATATATAAGGTGTTGCAAGTACATGTTTTCTTTTTTTAATTCCAATAATTCTTGATTGACTATCAGTATCACTATGTTATATTGATTAAAGTAAAAACATACAACACTTGAACGAAAATTGTGAAATAATTTTAAAATGAAAAATTATCATTAAGTATTATTATAAAATCGAAATAACTTCTGTTTAGTGATAAGTGATGAGTGATGAGTGTTACATTTTACAGCTGAAGGTAAATAATGAAACAACAAAATGTGAATATAATTATTTTTCAATTCACCATTATCTTGTATAAATGTCGAGCCGTAGGCATTTTTAAAAGTCAGTCTAAATCTCTCCAGATGAAATAGTCGTTGGGGCAAGATAATAATTATGTTGCGATTTCAAACTTTTCGGGCGAGAAGTTAAAATATCCTTAGTTTGGAGTGATTTCTTTTATTCTGTGACGCTAATGTTTGGTATAGCCACAACGCACTGCGTAAAGTTCTACACAATATACGAGTAACTAAAAATTACTGAGTTCATAATAAAGTATTGTTAAAATACCTACGGTTATACATTCCAAATAATATTGATAAAAATAAAACACAAGGTATCAAATTAAAAGTTCTTGCCTGGAGAATCGTTTATGTGTTAAATTATTTACGACTGGTTTCGATTTAAAATAACTACCGACAGGCATAAAAAACACGCACTGTACCTTTGTGATTTTTTTCTTTACCTAACGATAAATTTTTAATTCCAAACTTGTAACACGTCTCAACATAACTCCAGGCAAGAACTATTCCATTTTAATATTCAATGATTATTTCAATACATTTTATATTACATTGTATTCATTAACACTTTATACTTGTTGTATTTCACGTCGAGGTGTTGTCCACGAAATGAGTTCAGTCAAATAAGCGTAACTCCATCACGGTTGTCGCGAAACACCGTCGTTGTCGCGTTATTTATCGAGACCTAATCAATTATAATATATTAAATACCTACCGCGTGGTTATTAATTGTAAGTGGACCGCGAGCACTATACCTATGTATTTTATATACGACGGACCGCGTACAACACGACGAGAATGTGCCCCAACTCTATGTCCGTCTCCGGGGCCATTAGTCAGCGTCCCTGCACCTACCTCATCTGTGCGTAATTATTACGGCGGTTTCTATTATTTTCTCGTTGTCGGCGTCTCCCGTCGGACCGAAGAATGTCTGCGCGCAAACACGCAATAATCGGGGGCGGACTTCGGGTGAAAAAGGGTCTGCGGCTGAATTATACCTGTGTATCCTTATCGTCAGCCGGACAAACGGCGAGCGCTGCAGAAGAACTCATTGTTTTCCCGTTTTCCTCGTAAGTACCCCTGTATGGCTATATATATATCTGGGCTAATGCGGTGCGCCTGCAGTCGTCTCTTTTGTTTGTTTTTTTTCCTAATCTCTCCTCCCCTACACCTTCTAATCTAACTTGACCTAACCAGTGCTGGGGTATAAAACGGATCGGAAAAATGAGCTGACGGCGAAAAGCGGGGTTAGATTTGGTCGTGGTATATCGGGACTAAGTATATATTATATAGAAACGCGCACATACCTATATCGCTGAAGTCGTGCGCCAGTCGCCTTTTCCCTATAATCTCCCCCCTCTACCTCCTCTAATCCAACCTGACCCGACCTGACCCGTACCGCGGTACAAAACGGCCCGGAAGACACTGGCAGTGGACGGCCGGGGTTAGCTTTGGTCCCGGTCTATCGAGAGTATAAGTATATGTATACCAACACACTGCTGAAGCTGACACGACGCGTCTACCTTTCGTATAAATACCACCTATACATACATATATATATACACACACACATATATTATTGTGTATTCAATTCTCCAACGCGCCCAACACGTACATATAGTGTATATTTATATATAGTACATAACCTCTTTCCGCGGTAGGAGTCGGAGTGGACGACGTGGGACTGGAATAACTCAGCTCGGATAAAGGTCGTCGCCGCCGTGTGGATTATGCGAGGTGAGTATCATCTAGTCGCACAATTTTTCCCATTACTCGCGCCAAAACCCATCGCCTCTTGTACGGATATGTGTATTTTTCTCCGCGATATAACACAGCGAGAATACGAAATCCTCCACTCCCTCTCCAACGCCACTCGAACGTATTATAACAAATAGGGTGTGATTCCAAATAAGTCCCACGCACGCACACACACACACACACACACACGTACAAACAGACACATACATACGGGCACACACGTGAGTTGTCGACTGATTCGGGATGGAAAAAAAGTAAATGTATATACGTATTTTTTTATATATAAATATAGTTATTTCCCCCCCCCCTTCGCTTTATCCCTTACTATACATGTCTATGTTCACCACCGTCGCCCTGTCACGCTACAACCCGTTCTTATATCATGTGTATATATAATGTATCATATAATGCGCGATGCGAAACGCGTTTAAGCGCCCGAGCAAATACACATATAAGGGTGTCTCCGTGTGCACTGGGCGGCGTCATCGGTGTGTGTCGTTTTTACACATACATGTATGATATTATAGAAAAAGGCTTCGCGTGGCAAGCCCGTGGTCTGATCGCAAACGCCGCATATAGGTGCCTGCATAATATATTATTACTGTGCGTCGTACGCGCACGCAATACACCCATCCCCTCGGAGCGTCGATGGCGGACGGACGACGGATAAGACGAGTTTAAAAATAATAATAATATATATAGAGGCCGTAACGTTTTTATTCACGCGTGTGCGGTCATTGCACGGTTTGTAAATAGTATTTTTATCTTACAAAAGCTAGGAAAAAAAAACGGAGTGCAAATACGAGTAAACCAGCGGTTTTCAACATTTTTGGGTACAAGGTCTTTCTGATTTTGAAAAAAAAATAACGGCTCCCTTACGAATCATGACAGTAAAAAAAATAATATTGTATAAACAATATTTGAAGACACCAACGTTTGGAATCAAATTTTCTACCCGAACTCAAAAACTTGTCCGTAATTATTTTTACTATCACAGATAAAAATAGAAAAAGTGAGCACAGGATCAAATCGTTAAGTAGGTATTTTCCATCGTAATTTTACATTAGTACCATTTCAAAGACAACAAAAACTAGCTGTTCTCAAATAAAAACCTGCCATGTTATGAGTTTATCGCGTCACTTTATAGTTTATACATACTTTATGCCCACTTTCACTTTATGCGTACGTAAAAAAATATATCAATATTTGCGATTTTATTTTTAGTTTTTACTGTGGCTCCTGGGAGCCACACAAGTTCAAAACTACCACTGGTACATACATTGGCTGTTCGCAGAGAAATCGTACCGTAGGAGATGGTGCAGTATTGTTAAATGGGTGCTGCAAGAGCCAGATTTAGGGAGGGGAGAGGGCTGAGTTGGCTGAAGCCCAAGCACCTCCAATAATTCGGGGCTCCACACTGTTGTTATTACCGAAAAAAGTTTTTAATTCATATTAACTCATATTAAAAATATATAACATGGAACTTTGTTTTTATATTTAAAATTACATTTCCATTTAAAAAAATAAATGGTAAGTTTATAATTTACAGACTTTAATAAAAATAATGATTGCACTATCATATAGTGCAACATATACGTTAAATTAGCAATACTAAAATCAAAAATTCTATAACTATTTGCTCGATTTTAAAAATGTGATCGATGATTTTGTTAACATAAGAACGAGAATAGTTTCTGCAGGCATTCAATTGTAATCATTTATTGTTATTAATATTTTTATCATTCAGTTATTCACACTAATATTTAGTAATTCCATTTGATATTTTTCACGGATCATTACTTATTGTTTATATAATTATGTGTTATTATAACTATTTATTATTAAGTGGAATTAAAAAAAATTTTAAATATACATACCATAACAAATGGAGTTTAAATAATAAAATAAATAAATAAAAATGTATATTGTCATTTTTATTTATTTAGGGCTAAATAATACCTAAATCTATCCTTGAGTGCTGCATGATGTTGAGGGCCAAAATCAAGAACGGTATTCGAAAATATATATTACCCGCTAAATGGAAAACATTGAAATGAAGACGTAAAACACTGCAGTCGTTTTTTCGGATTTCTTGGCGGTAGCGCACCGCATACTTTTTTTTTATCTCGTACAGCTTCGGCAGCAATGACCATTAGTTTTATTTTCACATTATATTTACTTACATAGTATTTTTATAAACACTTCCTTTATATTGAATATTTTAAACATAGTGTGGTCGGTAAATATTTTATTCACTATATAAATTTAAATTTGGTCTGTTTGAGAAACTAAAATTAGATCAATTTGTTGGACCCGAGAACTGCGTCGAGGTTATGTGGTATATTGTGTGCGATATTATCTTGATTGTATTTTAATGATGACGTGTTCGACTACGAGTTTGATTCCGCATGTTGAGCATATTGATGGGTACTCTGCAACCGTGCGAGCGTCATTCCGGTTGCATGTACTACCCGTAGCCTATTTATAACGGTCACTTCTTTTCGTTTGAGGTTAGGGTTTTGTCATCTAATTATGTCTCTATTGATTTCACTTTCAATTTGGTATATATAGTTTATGCCATATTCATTTGTCATAAACTATTTTTTGACATGTTTTTTTGAGTCGTCAACGATATATTTTGTTCGATGAAAGGAGTATCAGGATTATTTATGACGAATGAAGCTTGCTCGTCCGCTATTTTGTTACTTATTATTCCTGTGCACCCTGGAATCCACATGCTATTGATTTGTTTGCCATTTTAATGGACTTTATTTAATTCATTTTGGATGTTTGACGCATACTAAATTATAATATGCATAAT
Source organism: Periphyllus acericola (assembly GCA_949715065.1). Taxonomy (NCBI): domain Eukaryota; kingdom Metazoa; phylum Arthropoda; class Insecta; order Hemiptera; family Aphididae; genus Periphyllus; species Periphyllus acericola. Next base: position 7,070,774 of record OX454269.1, on the reverse strand, counting down.
TTAAAAGTGTTCATATACGACCGTCGGATTTTTGCACTTCCGTAATCGTTTCGGTCACCTGCAAAGCCGTCGATTCGTCCGCAAACTCTCGTTGAACTCAACACAGCCGTTCACTCTTACTCGTATACGATTTGCATACGGTGAATGATCGTGTATGCGTTTGTATTATAGAATAAATCTTGGGCCATCGAATATATTATCGACCATAACAATACGATTATCGTTTGTTTGAACTTTGAACTTTCAAAATTTTACGATCTAATGTTGTATAGAATGAGCCAGAAGCAAAATAAAAACAGATAAATGTTTTCATACGATGGTTTCATGTACGTTTTGGATAAAGTTAGGGCTACGGTAATAGTCGATTTTGGTGATGCCGACGGAAAGATAAGTGTTAAGTATTTTCTCTTTTAATTATTTTTTAAATTATATATTTTAATTGTATTCATAAAATGTATATTATAATATATACATTTGTAAGTTTAAATGATAATATCACACAACAATTATTGATATCACCGAAATGTCTTAGACCCTGTGTAATATTAGAACGCAGATTGAAAATATTTCGTATATAAGTCGATATTCACTGCGAAGACATAAAATGAAGTTTCACAAAGTCGTAGTTTTTATTTTACGAAAAATCAATAGTATTTTGGGCCTCTACACGAGTCATCTGAGTGGGATCCAGTATTTTTTACGAAAAAACCAAATTGAATAAATAACAATTTTTAAGGTACGATTGTTTGAGTAAAGCATTGATAAAATATTTTTGAGATAAAATAACATTTGAACATGATCCGAAATAGCGTAGAATTAAAATTTAAAATGGTCTTACATAAAATCACTCTCGGAGTGTTAAAAACGGGATAAAAGAGGAAATATCTTAATGGAATATTGTATTTAGAAATCCGACAGAAATACTCAACATTTCAACATCTGTTATTATACACGAGCTTTCAAAGATAATACTTTGTCAATCGCAGACAACGGGAACTAAAATAAACAAAGAACATCGAGAAAAAGTAAAAAAGTAGGTATATATACATAATATATACAGCAAAAAAAAAAACATTTGAAATAAAAGTAGTTTTATATCACGAACAATATATTAACTTTTTTAGAATATCTTCATATAAAATGATTTTCAAAATCCCACAAAAGTGGGCGAGATAGTGGATTTAAAAGCCAAATTAAATGATTTCGAGCAATACATTGTTTAATCACAAAAAATAATTTGAGATTGGTGGTAATAGTTTGGTAAGTATCTAAAAGTACCTACAAGTATCTACGATGATGTTCCTATACAATTTTTATTTTTTAAATTCATTTATTTCCACTGTTAGTGTTTTTGTGGAAAGGCTACTGGAATAAAATTGATTCGTTCATCAAGTATAGTGTAGTCAGTAATTATTATACGAGTAGTTGGAAAAAATAAACGACGTATAACAATGATTATTAATTTTCTTGAATCATAATTTTTACTCTTCATATCGGCATTGCATTATATATTTTTTAACCCTTAGGCAAAACTACGACCCGGGTTAACGCTACTATGGGCTAGTTAAATTATGTTAGAGTTCGACATCACATTGACTTAATTTATTCCTGGACCAAAAAGTTGAAAATTAAACTAAATAAAACAAAATCGATTCAAGTAAACTTCATCATCAGTCAAATCAACTTCAGAGTTAATAAATTGTTTTACGTTCCTTTTTTTCCACTAATAATTATAGCTCAGGCCTCAGCACCATATTTTCCTTGAGTTCCATTGTTAGCAAATGAAATTATAAACTCTGTTGACTTTTTCTTTATGGCTCGTGAAGTTTTTTAGTTTAAAATATTTATAACGTGTTATCTAATTATATTTTGTTATTAATTAGTTATATTGTTATATTTACTGCATCATTTTTTACTTAATCCAATAATATGTTATTCTATCTTATGTTAAAGCAATGTCACCTGTTTACGAACAACAAAATGTGTGTTGCAGTATTTTTTTTGCCCATGTATGCTTCAATTTAAGTTTAAGAACAAGGTCAAAATGTTCATAAAAAAGGACTTTTATATAATTTCAGTTTTTGGGAAAATGTTTTAACTTGAATTAAGCAAAGAAGACATATAATTATCATTCTTTATTTCATTTTGTCATTCAATTTGTAGAACAATTATTATATTAATACATGACTTGGTTAAAACACGAATTTCGGATAGAAACAAATTCCTTAAGGGCTTAAGATCTCTTCTTGGAACAGGGGAATTTGAATATGCGGTAGCTACCAAAATATTATCTCCTGTTAATTATCATTATTCACCACGGTTCTAAAGACACAATTTGGTCTTCTTGAGAGCGAAACTTCAGTCCTAGTGTTTGAATGTCTAGCTTGGACTTTACAGTTTGGAAAATTAAAGTGTTTTTACAATTTACTCGTAGAAGTCATGTGAATTGTTGTCTTTCGAAGTAAACTCTCCGACAACTCGGCACGGAACAAAATGTATAAAATACACAGTACACAGTACAGTTCTTGAGATCATAAGACTGATTTTGTATTTTAATTATATTACTCGTATGTCATTCTACTTAGTTGTAAACGTAACGTCTGAGACTTGCTTTCAAAACTAAACACGAGTTATTGGAACATACAACTTTTCAGTTTTTCCACAAATAGTTTTTGTGTTGAGGTGCAATTATGCAACTAATAATGTAAGTACGTAAAACGTAACAACGTAATGGACGGGATAAATTAAATTTAAAAAAACATAATTAACAATATGTGTAATAACTTACATGATAAATTATTGAAAACATCGTTAAATATTTTATGTAACTGTTATTAGTATTTAAAAGGCCCGTTTCGTTGATATTCAAATTACAAAAAATAATTTTTAATTTTTTTAAAATTTGTTTATTTTATTTAAATTAATAATTAAAAAAATGTTTTATTTTTCTATATTATTTTGAACTTTGATTTAAATGGTAACCATCAATTTTTCATTTGATACAATAATAGACCAATATCGTTCGGTACGGTACAATGTATGTTCACGTGTGATTATTGTTATAATTTTTTACTCCCTTTGACTGAACACTTGTAGAACTTTTTATTAATCTTAGGTTTTCTAAATCATGGTCATTAATAGTATTTTTGTGATAAGCGGGTGTTTCTGTAGAAGTGGACCGTTAATTATTTTACAAAACCGTGTTACTTAGTAATATATTTCCATGATAATGTTGTGTATCTTTTGATTTGATATCTTTCCATTTAATTTCAACGGGAACTGTCATACCTATATAATACACCCCATATATTGTACATACATGCATATTTTTTTCCCTCCCAAAGACTTATGTGTGTATATATATATGTATGTGTGTGTGTGTGTGTGTGTGTGTGTGTGTGTGTGTGTGTGTGTGTGTAGACACAATAGATGATGAAAGATTGTTCTCTTATGAATGTGAAGTTCGTCGAGTGTTGGCATTTTTAATTAATAATGGACCGTATTATAATGTATATGGTATATTACTTCAGTCACTCAACATTTCCGGACGAACAAAAAGTTAAGTCAGTTAATTTAAGGTACTTGTGTTTTAGATTCTGAGTGTCCAATGTGTTGTTTACATTGTGATGATGTTTATTAATTTGTGTTCGTGAGTACAATTTCGACCAAAAATATTGGTTAAATGTATAGAAACCTGGTACTTTTCTGAAAAGAAAATATCGTCTGGTTGGTACTTCGAGGAAGTAATTTTTTAAATTTTCCAATAGTTTTCCGGTGAATTGAGAAAAACTTAGAAGTATGTGCAAAAAACTTCAACCGAGATCAAAGAATCGAACTGGCACCGACTAGTATTTTCGTCACCGCCGCGCACTATTCACTTAATTATTTTTCATGGGTACAAAATAATATTTGATTGTTACGCTGTAAAAATTATCTTAGCGACTCGAAATATACATTTATTATCGAATATATTAGATACATCGAAATTATACTGATTTATCATTTAATAGAAATCTCAAAATTGTCGATGCATTAATGTGCACGATTGTGAACGAGATATAATAAGATTTCCCCAGGTTGAATATGATCACATTTTATAATAGTAAGTTAAGTACATTTTCGGCTATAATATTAGTACAGCTATATATATATTAATACAGTAAAAAATTGATTTCAGGGACCACATTATATAAATGTTGATAAAAATCCGACTAAATTTTAAATACAGAATTTTTAAAAAAAATGTGAGACTTAAGTTTATTAATTAATACTACTCGTATTTCTATACAGTCAACGGTTTAAGTAACTAAATGAGCGAGTAACTAGTCTTAATAATGCTCGAGCTTCGAATGCAATTTCAAATAGTATACGCCTGTCACATTTAAAATGTAACCTTTACGCTTTATATTAATTCAGTAAATACTCACTTACAGCTGACTATTAAGACATTATGTTGCATTCTAAAAAAGAAGAATGCTTATGACAGACCAAAGGATTCTCACACAATGGAATATTATAATGAACGTATGTTCCTATAGTTATCTTTGACATCTTTTGAGCACATAAAATATCTTAAATATACTTTGTACGTATTAAATAGGTATTTTATGACAGAAGCTGCATACTGTACAATGTCTTTCAGCTAAATGTTATCGTCTAAGCGATTTTATTTTTGCTTTTAATTAATTTTTTTGTTTTGCCCTTTTGTTCGATATACATTCATTTGAACTCGCTAATTACGAACTAAATTAAAATTCAATTAAATTCACTAAATTATTTAGAAAAAGATCCTAAACAGTGAAAATAAATGTAAAACATGGCTTTTGGAATTTGTGAAGATAAAGTAAACCAAATTGTTATAACTTTTTATACCGAGTATATTCCATGGAATTTTGTTTACTGAACAGTTTTATATAACTAATACCATTTATTTAAAAATAGTTATTATGTAAAATAGTCACAATGTATATGTTCTAATTACAGTATATCTACAGGAACGAAATTTTTCTTCAATTGAAATAACGGCAGTCCTGGTCATCAGGTGTAAAGGGTCAACAGTAGGCTTTTTGTTGGTCAGCCGGTTGGGAAGCGTAGCGCTTCGTTGCTGAAAGTTCGAATGGTTGCACCCATCCAAGAACCAGTGTAATAACTATTGTAAAGCTTGACCACTGTGCGCCGACAGATAATATTGCGGTCAATCACTGCGGCTATCCCAGATTTTTCAAAGCTATAGTTAAATTTTCTGTAATCACGGATTTGTTTTCTTAGCAGACTATGTATAAGATTTATAAAAGCGATCAATTTTACAAATAAATAAAAAGTATCCATTGGATATCCCTGGGTATCAGGTTTTTGTAAGTATTTTTTTTTTTTTACATAGACTTATTGCTCTAAATCATTCACATAAGTAGTTGTACGACCAGAATCAAAAATTTTCGGTATTTCATGTGAATTTCTCCGTCGTCCCACGATACTACGCATCAACTACTATAAAACATGCGTTAATATACGCATAATGCTTAGAGAAATAGTTTATGACATCACCACTGAACCCATGTTTTCTGCGAACTATGAAATACACGTGATCACAGTATTTTGATTTCGAAGATGATTCCACGATATTCAGTTATCAGAACGCAGACAATACCGCGGTATTGTAATTATTTTAGCCGGCATAATTCGAACTCACATAAAATCAATAGGTGTTTTTTTTTTTTTTAACTTTACTCGTGTGTTTCACCGCCGAGAGTGTACATTTTGCGGTGCACGCGTAAATTTCAATCACGTTTTCGTCGATACACGAATTATTTGCGGGAACCGGTGATAGGTAATAATACGGTTTAGGCGTGCCGGGCGGAATACATTATGCGCGGTGCGTCTAGAAAGTTTTTAAACCCTAAATTTGTTCGCTGGAGACCATTACCGTATAGGTAACGTATAGTCGTACCGCAGGAGACCGCGCGAAACTTTCTAGACGCTCTGTATACTCGTTATGCCCTCCGTCCGTCGCGCCGAGGCTCGCCATCCCGGTTACCACACCGCTGGCAATATACGTAATATTATGTAAGCTTAGTGAACACGTCCATGGTAGCTAAAAAAAAAAATTTTGTCCTCGACTAAGACGATTTAGGGTTCCGCAAACGTTTTCAATGCTTTATTGTCATTAAATCAATAAAATCTTCTTTGAGAATTTGCAGCCGCTGTCGGTGTTCCCCTGTCTCAATAACTTCACTTAGACATTTATTATCATATCATGTGAACTGCTGTGTTTCATAGTAGACTTTTCAATCGTTATAATACGCGTAGCGCATAAAAAAAAAAACAGAAACTATTCGTACATACCGTATGTATTATTATTAGTCCATCCGCATACAAGTAATAATTTTTAAATAATTATGGAGAGGTACTGCAGAAAACTTATGTACTACAGGGTAAACACAGTAAAAGGTTCTGAAAGAAAGCGGTGAGCTGTGTGGAACTTAACGGTAGATTGAACGCGCGTGCGCGCCATTAAATGATTAAGTAATTGCTTAAGATATTTGTATTAATTACAACTTAACGTTTTAACTATAATTAGTAAATCGGTACTATACTATGTTGTTTCAAAATAACTGAAAAAATCGATACATAGACACTGTGTTGCCCCGAAAACGTGCGTTAATGTACGTGTAACGCATATATTTTGTATAAATTTGATTTCAACGTCCGACGGAGATAAAATTAAGAAGAACTTTTGGGTCGGTCGAAGTGAGTAAATAAAGAATACCGAGAACGCAACACAACACATTGCGAATGTATTGCCGTGAATACCGTGTTCGTTTACTTAACGTCTGTGATATTGTTATTTTTGGATTCTGAGTGAAGCGAGGAATGTATTATTGTTTTATTATGACGTATCTTTTTTTGTGTGTCTGCGTGTACACGATTTCGGCCAGAATGAGTGCTCCGATACATACAAACACAATAATATTCTGAAAGAAAATTTCGTGCTGTTGGTACTTTAAGGAAGTAATTTTTTTAAATTTTTTCAAGTTTTCCGATTAATTGAGAAGTACAGAGAAAAAGATCGGGCTGTTAGATGGTAGATGTTCTTTTTAAGCGCGGTAGGTAATACGGTATAGTTTTTGGATTGCTTGCGGATAACACGTCGAATGAGGAGGTGTTGGTGGTTTCTTCTTTCTAGGTGGTCATCCCATCTGGCGTTCGTAACCGCCAATGACCGGGTTCGAAACGACGACTGTGCATTAGCCCATCTTGGCATATGAATATTGTATATGTGGTGGTGGGGTAGGGGGAGATGGACATTTTTTTACGGTTACTGAAAAAAGTCAAGCGATGTTTTCGCATTTGCGATGGAATATCGTACTTTTATGTAAATGTGTATTCAGGCGGATCGGCAGGTATGCACATAATGTAATATACTATCATAAATTATGAATCACTAATGCAAATAACCCATTTCACTATTTGGTTGTTATTTTATAAATATTAATTGTAATTCTCGAAAAATATTTTACTTGGTACTTATTTTTATAGACATTTCATCATTTTTGAAACAGTCTTTTGCAAATGTAAGAACATTAAAAATTCGACAAACCTTATTAAGAAATTTGGTTCTACTTCTTTATATATCCACCATAGTGAACTATCTTAAAAACATAAACAGGTTCATCCGACCTCTTTCACCGACAATCGTTTTTTCGAGAGCTGCAATAGCTAATATTTCATTAGTTTCAAATTTAAAATTCCAATACATCAATATCATTCACCCATCTTTGTATCACACCTGACCTAAGTGTTCCACTCGTTTTTTATAAGACTCAAATCACCGTGATTGCTGACTAAGTGAATAACGGTCTGTTTTTTGCAATTATCTCTTTTGTATCTTTTACCTAAAACACTGCATCTTTGTCTGGCTTCCGACGAATAAATTATATCCTGCCTTCGCGTACGCAGAAATTGTTTCGTATTGCGCTTAAGATCTTTCATGCGCACCATCTGCATTTTTCTATAACAGCATTTATATTTTAATACGCATACATCAAACGCATTAAATTCATCGTCAACTCTTACATATCTAATCATCCAAACGTGTAAACAGCGCAAAGTTTCCTTGTCTGCTGAAGTTACTATACGCTTCCTCGGATTACTTGGACTTGTTCCAAATTACAAGTCGCGGTGTAATCATGTTCATTGCTTTATGAGACTTGTGATTTATATACACGCCATGTAAATAATTATAACGATTTGTTACGTTATCAAGCAAAACTTTTAGCATAATAATTTTTTTTTTCCGCTTTATTTTATTTTTTTTGTAGATAACTATTATTATTGTAAAATAACTTTTTAAGCCCGGATAAAACAGATTAATGATTTTTAACGAATACAGCTTTGGCAGCGGTATTAAAATTATTTTAAGTGAGTATTGATTTTCCCCGGAGTATTAATAAATTACCCGATACGACGATTTTATGCTATAATAGCTACTTTAAGTCACGCTAATCAATTTTTCTTATCCCAAACCGCGCTCTCTTATTAATGGTTGCCCATTGATGTATTATGAGGGTTTTATGAATAAAAATGATTTGCGTGTGATAAAAATAAGTATAATAAGTAATATTGATGTATGATATACGTTTTGAAATTAAAATCTCTCAAAATTCTTTTTCGGGCTTGTAATTTGCATAGTAATGCTGCAAAAGCTATTTTAGCATACGTAGAAGAAGAATGTTTTATCATTTTAATTTTATAATCACTTAATTTGAAAACGTTAACTAACGTTATTCTATTTTTTTTTTTTCGTTATAGTTATAATATGATTTTATCTTTAATTTCAAGTTCTAGATTGGTATAATAAACTTAAACACGTTTAAAAAATGTTAATGCATTGTTCGTATTCAATTGTTATTTTAGAATATATATATATATATATTAATTTTACAGTAAATCTAAATTTGTTATTTGTTACTTTTGGAACCCTGTTTAAAAAAATTATTTTGGCTTGTCTCGTAATGCTGCGGAAGTAGGTTTTCCTCGACACGGGTGATTTATTTGCCGATGCCGTTTTTACAGGAAGTCAAAAGGCAGTTCATACATCGACCACGCGTACACGAGCTGAAAAGAGAATTATCTATGTTTCGAAAATAATATAATAACAATAATGAATAAATAAAACAATACATTTTGTGCAACATTGACCAAGTACAGTGTATTATCACAAATATTGAAGTACAACAAATATACACTGGTAATACACAAAACTAATTATGTTATAAACATTTTTCTGATGAAATATCAATTGAGTGTGAACAGTGCTTGACAGTGAACAACTGCACTATGTTCAAAAAAATTTGAAAATAATAAAAAAATAACTAACATTAAACCCCACTAAAATTAATTCACCGGTATCATTTTTTTACTGAAAAATGTACAAAACACAAAAACTACAGTTTCTAAATTTATTTTTTTAAAAAAAATTGATTCAATTAAATACTAATACGTTGGACTGGCCATTAAGAACTGAAGACTCGATAAAGCTTTTTTTTTAATTCGCTTGTCGATCGGCTAGGATAAAGGTAGCGGAAGTATGAAGAGAGAACGTCATAACTTTGTGTATCAGCGTAGGTCATTAAGACACATTTGTTAATGATTTATTATCCGTGCACGTCTGAAAGAATCGCCACATTAGAAAAAATGGCTCAAAAAATTTGATGACTCGGGTAAATTAAATCATTTTTTTTAAAACGAATTGTACCGCACAATGTATTGAGCTTTTGAAGACAAGTTTGACATAAACAAAATAAAAGTCCGCAAGTCAGAACTCTGATAATATCATCATCTGGAACGCCAAAACTTGGAATAACTGATGTTCATAGCCCACTAATGTGACTGGTAAACATCGGATCAGAAAAACTTGGAACGCCTACAGATAACAATTATATTATGGTCCACGAACAAAGATATTATATCGACGTCGAGATCAAGTGCATAAAACATTATATTATAAATGTAGTTCTACAGGCTGGCAGGTTTTGAATTTAAAAATGTCTGTGTGGGAGTGTGCCAATAAGACGTCGGAACTAGAAAATAGGAATGTTCTATAATATGTTGATGCACATACCCCACTTACGAGTATTTATTCCATTAGCGTAATAATATTTATGATATCTGTATTAATGGCAAACTTATACTTGTATTGATTAAATATACAATATTTATATAATATTGTTTGTTTTATGATTTTAATTAAATATGTTATAGTATTTGAATACAAAATCGTTCTCTAACCGATATATTTGAACATGATCTGTATAAACATCTGTATATAAGTGTCGTTAAATGTGTGATTTTTAAATTAACTATTTACAGTATTAAGTTATGAATTATTCTGTACCTATAATGCAGTTTTTGCAGCACACAGATGATAGTGTAAACAATTTTTGGGAAGCTCGCCATAGATGTTTTTTTTATGGAACCATAAATAACTAACATTCATTTTAATTTAATACGCGATTTAATCACCGTTTTGAGCTCGTTTCTTATAACAATATGTTAATATTTCATTTGATTTTATTTGACAATTTACCCGTTCATGGTTTTGAAATTCTGTGGTAAGTCAACCTAATTTTTACATTGAATGAATCAATTAACTTCTAATAATCCTTTAAAGTTATTAATTTCAGAAAAATAAATGTACAATTTGGAGATGGTTAATATGTTTATAGATTTTTAAAAGTGTACAGGAAAAATTGAAAAACTACCCAAGTAGTACCTTACATAATAAGTTTTAATATCTCTTCGTAAGAATTAATACACTAAACTCTTAATTTTCATTAATAAAAGTGTTTACGGAAAACGAAAAAAAATATTCTATAACGAATTCCTCACTTCGACCAAAGTTTAAAGTTTAAAAAATAGTAGTAAACTGATTTCGGAGGTACGATAACTATGAATATAAATCTATAGTTATTAAATATTTATACAATGTTTGTGTAAACATTTTACAGTAGGTAGTTTTCATTGTTATTTCAAAATTATGTACATATTTTTTTAGTACAAACAGTAAAATCAAGTTTGCTTGGAGAAGTTCCTTACTTTTACCGTGTTTTCATCTCCTATTAAGGAAACTGATGAGAAGATCGAAAATATTTACCTCTCTAAAGTATACTTCCCGCTTGTGATTTAATGAGACACGCTGAAAATTACGCATGTTCATACATTAATTAGGTTATCAACTTAAGAATTTAAATTTTATCAAAACTTCAAATAACTTTTCGAAAAAATATACGTCAAACGAAGCATAAAAAAAATAGGAGTCACATTTTTCCTTTGGTAACACAAAAAATAAATAATCGAATCAAAAGTATTTCTGGTCACATTTAGTAATACAGATTTTGTTTGAAAAATATTATTAGTTATCCTAATTTAATTGTGGCAGTGTTTAAAACTATTAGACAAATTCGTGTTTTCTTGGTGTACTTTAATGAAAAGGATTTTGGTGGGTTATAACTTATAACAAATTTAATCAAAATAAATTGCATTAATACTCGACAGATTGGATAGCGGCTACAGGGTAAAATTTTTTAATACATAACTTTTGGCCATTTAATAAATCTAGACAGTTTTAGCGAAAATTACATGTCTGAAATCGATTTTAATTGAAGTAAAGACACTTTGTGATAGTTATCATATAGTAAATGTATGTAAATTAATTTTTTAAATCACTTCTTATATGCATTTAATTGTCGTGATACTAAAATATCCATTTCATTTATTGACGTTGTAAGGGTTCAGTAAGTTTAACAAAATCAAAAAATGATCAAAATAAAGAATTCAAGATATTTTAAGATACACGTTTTTTCATTGTTTTCAGCGTTTTTGTTATAGGGTATTATTTTCGTACCAAGTTATAAAATGAAAACCTTTTACCTTTTTACCTTGAAATAATATAATTTTCCATGTTTTCCATTTCATCAATTTCATAATAAAATGGACTTAAAATTATTGAAAAATTTTAATTTTGCCAGACTCACAAAACTGTCCAATTTTTACGGTCTTTCGAATTGCATTTGAACAGCCCTTGTTAGCATATGGTTAGCATTATGGTGCAGTCCGGTTAGTACGTATCGGTTATCGTGCTCAAGACGCGAGCAAAAGTATTTTCGAAATGGTTTCGACTGCGTGGTGTATGCATATACGATATTATATACTAGGGTACGTAGACGTAAGAGCTCTAGTATCAAGAGGATTTAGAGTCCGTTATGAATGCGCATACATTTTTATTGCAATGTTACTACACTGATAATGTAGAATCCCGAGAGTTATTGTGACCAGGAATAATTTTCTCCTCCCGATAAATCATGTTTATGCTTATATTTTTCCGCAGACGAAAAGTAAAAACCAACATTTTTTTATTCCCCGCTATAAAAATGCAAATGTCATAAAAGAGGCGGCGCTCCTAATTTCGCAGACCGCTGTAAGTGTGTTCGAATGACGAACATATGATTTCGCGAAATATAATTATTCGGACGAGCGTTTTTCTTTTCGGATATTTTATCTGTGTGGACGACGGAAAGCGCTCTACGTACCTAAACGTTCGACGAGCGCGGCACACGGACCGAATTTGACGTGGACCACATTTGAAAAAAAAGTGTAAAATCGTTCTAAACGAACATTTGATTCACGTACGCGAGTGTGACACCGTTGGTCTTCATCTTTAATGATGTGCCGAAATCGAATTAACTCGCTTTGACCTGTACAAAAACTTTCTAGTACTTTTAATTGAGAAAGGCGGCGCAATAGGGAACGTATACGTACACGTACGCGTACGCATGTAAAACGAATTACTTGATTAATAATTGGGTCAAATTAATATCGCTTAATAATGTTGTTTTTGAACAACGTAAAAATTATTATAACCTACACGGGGCGTAATATCAACGTTCGTATATTTTGCAGGTCTCGAGCGCAGGGTCATTCAATGTTCCGTAAGTCTTTCGATTATAAGGGTGGTTTTTTTTTTTTTTTACTCGAAAAGCGCTTTTTGGTGCAGTAAAAGTGCACGAGAACGTTTCGCATTGTCGTTCTTTTAATTATTGGAAATCGGATGCAGCTGGTGTTTTATATACGGTTAAAGATTTCGAAATGTATATCCATATCCACTGCACGTCTGTGGGAAAAACTGTGAAATCCAATCCAGCTGGCTTTCTCGCAGTGTGGGAAAATACATTTATCTTCTTTTTTTCTGTGCGCATTAAAGTGAGAACTATTCGTTATCGTTTTGATATTATTAAGCTTAACATTTTTTTTTATCTGTAAACGAATTGAAAAGAAAATATACGGTCTGAAATACGTTTTGCTTGGATTTTGATATAACGCGAGTTATTTTAAAATAATGTAACATTAAAATAACTCAAATTTGTTTTGAACGAACATTGCACATTTTGTTATGAAAAAAAGATCAGTTTGTTGGATTCAAATGACGTGACTTGTTTACCTATATGTCTCCGCGTTATACATTCAATGTATTCATTTCTTGTTTGATCATTGCACTAATTTTATTAAAAATAATAGAATGTTGTGCCGTGCATGAAATTGAATCATACATAAACTTATGTTCAAAGTATTTCTTACTATAGCATACAATGTTATAATAAATTATGTTACACGTTGAAAATAATATTTGAGCATTTATTATTATTCTTGGACACGAATTTATAATAATTTACAATATTAAATGCTTTGCTAAGTTTTTAAGCCATTCAATTCAACTTTGACGTAGTTAATTTTTTGAATTTATAATATATTCGTATAAAAGATTAAAAACAAACAGGAAACAGATTGGTACCTACATTTGTTTACTTTTCAAAGACTAATAAATCAGAAAATATTTAAATTATATAAATTAATTATTAAGTTTTGAATCGATAAACACGTATTTATAATTTTCTTTATTGCAATAACTATAAGTTATATAGTTTGGAGAGCACCAGCCACCAGTTTAATTATAAATTAAGAATAACTGCTGATATGATAATGATAATGTTATGTATTTAATTAAATGTTTTCTAAATTCTTATGGAATAATATTTTAATGAACGATTTTAGATAAGGGCTTACGTATTATTTATATTTAAATATTAATAATAATAAAACCCTTCTGAAGGGCACTTAATTAGCCAAATGCACTATAGTATATAGGTACTTCTGAGTTGTATATCACTGCTTATCATGGCGATTGTCTGCATTTATTATTTATAATTACACCAAACTATTCTAAATAAAATATTGTACGTTTTCTTCTTACTTTTTTTTTAAAAAAAAAAGAAGCGTTACACTTATAACAGTTGCAACTACATTGCTGATAACTGATAAGTTATATAAGACTAGGACCGTAGCACGAATACAATTTGGATTTAAAGCTGATAGTTAAGTAAAAAGCATTAGTCTAGTCATATGGTTGAATATAAATTTATATATTAATTTTAGAAATATGGATTAACAATATTTTTTAAACTTTTCCAAACTTTCGGTAATGTTTGGTTTGAACGTTTCTCTAACAAGTAGAGCGAAATTCGACCAAACTTTAAAATGCATTTACGATTTACACCATCGCCAACATTCTGCCAACAGTGCCAATAGTAAACTTGGAAAATACGAGTCAGTCGTGTAATATAATATATTTTATATCATATATATGTATCACTGATAAAAATCTCAAAAATTTTCTTTTTTAAAATCATATTCTTGAATAACGTTACTGCTCGTCGTCTGCCGGAGTTCTTACAATATTATCTTATTGTATACGGTTTGGACATGAATCATCATCAATGTAGCTATAATTCATTCCAACGCGTCGTTATGCAGTGCAAAATACATTATACGTACATCCTTATGTCCACGTTCATTGGTGTTTATGTCGATTCCGAAACGGACCATAAAAACGGATAATGTTTTATTTTAATCTATAATTGATATATACGTAAATATTATCTGGGGAAAAAGCGACAGAATCGAAAACAAAAAGAGTTTAATTGGAGTCTTGTGCGCAACGAAGAGAATTTATAAATTTCAATTTCAAACATACCGCACGTATACGATGTCGCACCAATTCCATACCTAAAACAACCCGGCTATATGCGCTTGGTGTATAACCTTAAATAATGTTATAGTTTTCGTCAATGGCGAAATGCAAATAAGCAGTATCCTACCCCACTATCACTCTGGTTTGACGATTTCCAGGAAACCGATTCGAAACGCACATTTAAAATAAAACGAAGAGTTTTAAAAAAACAAGACTGTTTAGACCTTTTCTCCGTTTTAAAAATGTCCATTAATAACGAACCATGTGTGTGTGTGTGTGTGTGTATGTGCCGTTCCTGTAAAGCGTGTTCGAAACGTTCGGCCAAAATATACCTACCGTACACATTCGACGAAATGTTCAAAAATGTTTTTCGACGTCTTGCGAAATGACCGCGTTGTGTAAATGACGCATAGACATTTATTCACCACTCTGTATAGGTACACGATAGTGTAGTGCAGCACTTAAACGGTAATAGTTTTCCAACAAAAATATTATTGACGAGCAAATAATGTATGCATTACCGACATAAGACTCGTATTATATATACGTTTAGTTCGTCGAATACCGACACAATAGGTTATAGACACAAGTACACAACATTGAAATCTACTTACACATCGCGTTTGCAAACCGAGTCGCAAAATGACATTGTTTCGCAATTTCGACAACATATGCATTATATACATGGTGTCTCATCGGGATTTACACTGAGCAATATCTCCCGTTTTGATAGAGATGATCAAGTTCTGTTTTTTATTACGACCATCTCTTAGCAAAGGCAATTTTTTTGACAATAGTTTGGAAAATATAAGTGTATTATTAAAGTAGTTAATGCGAATTGAAAGTTGATCCGTCAACATTTTCAGAAAAATTTTCCCTATAGAATGGCTATCTTTAAAATGTTTAATAGTTAACAATAAAAAGTATATTTTTTTACTTCTTCAGTAATACATTTACGTTTATCAAACTATTGTCACAAAATTGCGTTTGCCCAGGGATGCTCTGTTTAAATCCCGGTGATCGATGAATCGTTCGATTAATACTTCTATATTTGCAAAGTGTACAGCAAAAAGGCAGCACAATATTTCCGAGCCGGTGTTGTTTCTTGCTCATCTGCAGTTGTATTATTTTATCGAATTATTGGACTGATTCGTTTCATTAGTAATCATTAGTACGCGATACTAGCTCAAAAAACAGCACGTGCTACTCCGCAGAACCGCAGAATCGTAGTACCTACACGAGTATATAGGTGGTATAAGTAGCTCACTGTCGAAGCCATGGTTATTTTTCTCGAAGCAGTATAAACTTTCTAAGCTTCGGAGACAAGGGTCGTTAGTTTTACCTTATTAACCGTATCATATCGATCGCAGAAGCAGTAAGTACCCGATAAAAAAAAAAAAAGGTTATAACACTACTATAGATACAATATTGTTTTAAAATCACTTTACTTTATAGTTGTTTTACCGCACAGTTAGCTTCACTTCTGCGGATCGAAAAATAGTTTTAAATTAATTACATAATTTTTAACGCGCGCTTCAACTTGATTACGGTTTTAAGTGTTATACGCGTTACGAATGGTGAAATTTCCCATTAAATGCCGAAACATATAGAACACCATCAGTTTAAATTATTCTTTTTTTTTCCTCTTCGAAAGGTTATCGTTTAACGCCTATAATACGGACTATCTCCATGAATTAAATTTCAACACCAAAAACGAGTGCTCTGGGAGAAAAAATTAGAAAAAATACGAAAATACCTCGCAAACCTACCATTCGTGCGGCAAGACTTTTAAGGTGAGACATGGATATTGTAGTAGTAAAAAACAAGTAAAATTGATTGTAGTATTGCACTAAAAAGTACCAAAAATTTTACTTAAAATACTAAAAATTGCACTACAAGATAACGTTTCGTTATAATTTATAGATGTTTTACATTTATTTTAACTAATTTATAATCTTTTCTTAAATAATTTAATTTACAGAAAAGTACGGATCCATCACATGAAAACACATTCTCACCAAATTCTAAGACGCATTTTTTTATAACAATGGAAATAGTTGGCTTAATTTTCGGCATATTTATAGAACAATAACAGAATACAATCGCCGAAAACTCACGGAGTGACTGAAGAACAGATTATAACAGTCAAACAGTCACATTTAACAAATAATTTTTGAATTTTATTGAATATCAATCGACCTAATACTATCGAAATAAAGACACCATTACTATTATACTGGTAATTAGATTTTATAGCTGGAGATATTATAGTAAAATCTTATCTATACGACTGTCGAGTGTCTACTATAGCTAGAATATTTGTATAAATGAGTAAACTCAACAAAATTGCAATAAATTTGAAAAAAAATCCAAAAATTGCAAATAATTGCACTAAAAACTTTTATATTTTAATTCGTACTTACATGAAACGTATTTAAAACTTACTTAGCGGTAAATTGAAAAGTTAGAAATAAAGTTGCAAATACAAGAACATCCGTGCCTTATTTATAGAATATATGTTAACAATAACAGTAATAATTATGTAACAGTGCATTACTTACTGCATAGTTACTTACCTGTGCATGGTGTCGTGTCGATTCAAAATCACAGCTCGTTATACTCGCGCTGGACATTCATCCGAAATACATATTTACTATCGCCTGCGCGGAGGCCGTGAATGTGATTAAGTTCTTTGACTATTATTAATTATTATTATTATTATTAGTTTTATCAACATTACGGTCGTTCGGATCGTTGGGAAAAATATGACGCCTACACGTGAATCGCGCAAAATGTTTGGTGCCTAAAAATTTTGTTATATAGGAATGTTCGCATCGCACTTTTATGGCATTATGGCGCACAAGTATGTTGTTCTAGAACACATTTTTAACTTAACGACGTAATTAAACGGACCGCAGAGAGATGAATTTATTAACGGCGTATCATATAATACTATGTACATAAACCTGGTTCAAAAACCAACGTGCCCAATTTTATTAAAATCGTCTCGATCCAGTCATCGACCAGTTTGCGGAATTTTTCTTATTAAATACATCAAGAAAACAATTATTAAGGCTAAATATCAACATTACTCTCATTTAAGGATCGCATGGCTATGGTTAAAATAGCATTCATTTAAAAATCCGATAGAGGAAACAAAAGGTGAAATAGCCTACGGGATCTGGAATTTAAATTTGGAACCCGTAAATGAATAAGCTCAAGGAAATATGGGTCGAGTTTATGAAGTAGATTAATCAAAAATAATTGACCGACTCTAAGTGGCCTAGTTTCCATCGGACACAGTTTTGAGAAATCCATGACAGGTTAATAGTTATGTTGTGGGTGGTAAAATTTCAGTAAAAATCTTCAATACCAATGAATCTAGAATTATTCTACCAGTTTGATTTCAACTTGAAGAGAAGAATTCCAAACAATCGAGCCGTAATCCAAGATTGATCGTACAAGAGAAAAATAAAGTATACAATGTACAGAGTTGAAATGAGTAGTGTGACGTATAAATCCAAAAAGCCTTAGGACCTTACAGGAAATATATTCGATAGAGCTCTAAAGGATATCGATGGAGTATATTATATGAAAACTAAATCTTTTATTTCGTGAATTTTATGTTTAATAAGTGTTTTGGACGATCCCGACGAATTGCGTTTATCGCGCATTCGGGTTCTTGTCAAATAATCGTTTTATTTTCAGTATTAGAGATTCGCTACGTATACATAAATAACTTTTTTCTTCTTCTACAAGATATGAGAAACTCTCAGAAATTATAAAGATTAACTCGATAGCCAGAACATATTATTACTACACCCTAAGTAGCGAAACAATTTTGATTTATCACGAAACTGGATAAAAAAGTTTTTGCACTTATCGTTTCAATCAGATAATGGTCCACAGTAGTAATTGCTTTGCGTACTTTATTTTTCCTCAACACAGCCAACGATTACATTTTTTCCCAGAATCGTTATCCTTATATAGTTCTTTGTCGTTATCATTTCAATACTTTTATCAAACCCATATTCTACGGTACTTGTATCATAATTATTGTTCACAAATTTTACGACTAAAACGGCCGTTTTACAATAGCGATTATGACATTTGTCCATTATTCAATCAACAAATTTGACAATATCGAACTGATATAATCTAAATATACAATTTGAGTTGACGTGAGTACGTTATAAAATACTATTTGTCGTTCCGTGAAGTACACGTAATGTTACTTCTCCATCTTGGAAAATTATAATTGCAATCAATTTAAAGATATTTTAACTAATAAACACCACGGAAATTTTTCTTATAATTTAATAACGAACATTTTTGCAAAAGTATTTTCAAATGTTTTATTACAATGGTCAATAATATTTTATATACCAAACAGAAAAACGTTCATAAATGACGACACGATAAAATTCAATGCAAGATCATAATGCACCGTTAAAAATAATAATTTTGTTTTTGTAAATGACCGGCGATAATTATAATTAACAATGCGCTGCTTAAATCATTCAAAGTAATTGCATTATATGGCAAGTTCAATATTGTTTGATATAAAGTTAGTGTGAGACATCAAAGGGGAGGGAATTGTTTGAACCTTTATAATGTGCACTTAACCTCCATAAAAATAAGAATCTTAGGTGGAGGTCAGTAATAATTTTTCATGAATCATTATTATTTATTGTTGTAAGGTATAACAGTTATTTTTCTATCTTGTTTTTCAAATGCTCGGGTTCTTGCAATTTATTGCACGTTTTGAAGAGTTAATTTAATTATTTCGTAATAGTTAAAGAAAAAATATTTAAATTTTCAGTGAAGTCTTAAATATGAGAAAAAGCTTATCCAGATGTAGACGATATGCACTTTTGGCATGTGTTAGCCTTTGATTTATGTTATAGAGATTACATCGATACAATTTAAAATCCACATAAATTCATATCCTACATTGATTTTTCAATGAGATTTTTTTTTATTTCTTTCTATCTGTTTATTGGTTATTTTTTTTTTCAAAACCTTCGAGTAGTAAATTCATAAGTCTTATACTTTCATGCAATATCTTATCAGAGCACGGAGAGGCACCATGATGGTACTTTTAAATGGTCATTATTTTCTTTAGCCGTTTTTCGAAAAAGAAGAAAACTTATGACAGAAAAAATGTTAAATTTTGTCCGGTTATATTCATTATTCGCGTATGATTCGTAATTCTATATTGTTATGTATAGTACATAATTTATAAAATGTAAATAATAAAAAAAATGTTTTTTATCAAACATGTAAGGTTAGTTTTGTAACATGTTACAATTATTTTAAGTTAAAATATTCATTATATATACATCATTTGACCTTATAGCTTTATTGGTAATAATATAATGTTTTCGATTGCTCTCACATGTATATGAAGTATACAAATATAATAAATCCGTCGAAGGTATACAGTTTAACAAGTTTCACTGTATTCATATTTTACAAAAGGCCCTTCCGAACATTACACTATTATCGAACTAAAAAAATACCTTAAAATCAATACCGTAAAACACAGACGTAGTTTTTTTTTAAAAATACTACTTTTAAAGAATATATTAAATTAATTGTGTACGACTACGTTAGGTATCTTCCAAAAAAAAATTGAAAGATCGAATGGAAGTATCAACACGATAAATCCGTTGAAGCAGGAAATTTTATGACCAATGATCATTCTTAATATTTTTTCAACCCTATTTTTGAACATTTATTTTATCGATTAATTCGACGGAATATTGGTGACCGCATTACTTTATTTTTGTCTATAGAATAATTGATTTCTAAGCAAAGTATCCCGAACTCCTTTCTAGTGTAAATTGCATGGTTCATTTTTAATTCTTACTCCATCCAAAATCACTCTTCATTTTTTTGTTTATAAATATATTAACAAAATAAATAAATATAACATTTCAAATGAATGAATATAATAACACGTGTAGTTTACTTTTTCGTAATTGTAAAAATTAAAACTTTTTAACTATAACAGAACATTTTGTTTGTATTTAAGTATTTAGAACTTGGCTAGGGGGTGAAAACTATAGGCGGGCCTCGCAATGATAGTTTGCTCCAGGCCTCGTAAGTTCTAAGAGTGGCCCTGCCTACTATACATAGGTACATAACGACCATAAACTATTAATATGATACTTTTTTATTTGTTCAAGTTCAAAGTGAAACCATATAAACGTTTCGTGCAAGTGCGTTCATGTTTATGAAGAAAACGGGGTATTCCCTTACTGAAAAGGGAAAAAAATACATATACTGTTGCATTATTCAAAAAGTTAGACTTATGAGAAGGCACGTAGATCGTGTGCCGCGTGTTATTTATTTAGTTTGTTTTTCCTAAAAAATGTATTAAATTCCTCTTGCGTTCAGCAGACGTCCATATGATATACAGGCTTATAAAGTTTGAAGAGTTTTCTTAAATTATCTCCGAACGGTCGGAACACTGAAGCAATGAACGTGCTCGAATGACACGCATACGTAGTTCGCTTAAAAATGTGTTTACCTATACATCAAAGTAGACTTAGAGACGCGTTTTAATAATTATTAACGGGAGTTCAAATTAAAACGTATCTGTTTTACAAGAAAATCGCGATGTTCGAATTGTAATTATATTTCTATTACTCTTTGGGCATTGCGTACCTATATAGCAATATATATATTTTATCGTGGACGTGATAGGACCGACCGACCATAAAATTTAATTTAACCCTTTTTTGATTCATGTTTTTAGTTGAGTTCACCAATGACTATATTATCAAAAGATCGACCACTGACTGTTTTACGTGTTGCGTGATACGTAAATAATATTTTTACAACACATCCGAAATTAAATCGTTAAGTGTGTTGAATCTTGAATGCATACTGGCACCAACAAATCACACATTGAGATGATCTTCGAAAAAATTGTATTCGATATAGGCGTTAAATTATCATTGAGTACATTTTTTTTTATAATTTCGCGAACATCATGACGGTGTGGGGCAAGTGTAGGGTCAATGTTTACAAGATCAATTGAGTTAGAAGCTATATAATAAATAACGGCAAAGGGTATTTATATAGAGGGTCGGAATATGAAATGAGGTCACAAGAAACTTGTATGCCCCCACGGAAGATATTTCGTCGTGTATATAAACGAAAATATTGAACGTGTTTTTACACGGATTATGGTGGATGTAATCAGTGTTTAAAAATATTATCGTGAGTTCACTACACTAATTTGATAACGTTACACGTACGAGTAATTAATTTGATTCCATAGTTTATCGTTGGAATAAACTGATTACGAAGCGAGTCGTGTTGCACGATAAAGGGAGGAAAACTCAGTGTTTCGGGCACGGTGCATTTATAATTATTGATTGATGTCAAGTTGCGAGAGGCTTAAATTATGCGTGCGTAGAACACAATTTTTTATTACAACCATATAGTACACAAGTATGGAAATATAGTAAAATATGTTCTACAGTTAGACATGATATGGCAATTATTTTATTCACTATTTGTTACCCCCGAAGACGATAAATCAGGGCTGGGCATGAACGCGTTGGTAAGTTAAAGTTAAGTTAAAAAGGTGAACTCATTTAATTCTAATTTTAATCAGTTAATTATTAATATAAATTTATCTATTATCTATCGAGTACTGTTATTAAAAAACGAAAATTAACTTTACATTTAAATAAGTCCAGTTAATTTGCATATTTTAATTTCAATATTTTTACTTTAATATATCATAATTACAAATACTTGAAGAAAATTCAAGAAGCCAGTTAATATCACTGTAAATATTTTAGAAAATGATGTCTATATACACTCATTAAATGTCATTATTAATATTTGGGTTTATTGGATATGAAATAAATAATAACTTTATCTCAAATATTTAATACAAAGTGGTTTGTTATCGAGAAAACGATCATAATTAGTTATTCATTTGAAAATAACTTTTTTTTCAACTTTGTGTTGATTGACAATTTGAGTCGAAAAGTATATTTTAACTTTAAGGTTAACTTCAAATTGAATTGAAGAATCAATCAAATTATATGTAGGTATATCAGGCCTTCGTGTAAAAAAATGTACTATTATTGAAATTCATTAAGTATTTGACTGAACGAGTAGATGTACCAACCGGTAATATAGAATCATCGTACATGTTATGTAAATTAATCGTGTTTCATCGCAATTCCGTTGGTTTAAAACCAAACTAAAATAACAGTATATTCCGAATATTTTTACAATTCGCAAACCAATGGGTTATTATTTTAATTATTTCTGTATGATTATATAGAAAAAACCCCAAGAGTATTTCAATTGCATGTATTATAAGAACACATATGAATCTTTAATACGATGAACAAAATGTGTACTTAAAAAATATATATTATATTGTGTTTGATTTTTACCGAAATAATATAATATTATAAAGACAATTTTTTAAAGCGGTTTTATTTCTATTATATCGAGCGTTAGGAAAACAATTTATTTTTACTTTTCAATACAACAGCAAATAAATAGAAAATCCCAATACTTCGGTGTTTTAAAATCCCATTTTTTGTGTTTTTCAATACCACGAAATGTTTAGTTTAAAAAATGTTTTGTATATATAAATAGTATTAAAATATTATATTTTCATCGTGCTCAATAAAGAATAATATCGGAATTGGTGAAAAAGAAAACATTGATAGCCACACTCCAGCGCAGGTTTGCATTCATTTATTTATTCGGTTGTGATAAATTATTTTTATACAAAAAAAAAAAATTAAGTTTTCTGTAATTTAGTGTCGAAGCAAATCATCCTCGATTCGTATTACAAAAATGTGTGTACGTACGGCACACGGCCGTTCTTACATCATAGTCAACAATTTCACCCGTAAATGGTCATTTTATTATTTTCCGTAAAATATTTTATTTTTTTACTGCCGTAAGAAATATATCTTACACTTACGCGAAACTGCTTCCAGTCCGTTGTTTACACATTACAGAGTATATAAACTGCATTATGATTTACCGTGTTCATAAATTATTATTGTTTCAAATTTATTGGTAACTATTGGAGAAATTCGTATTCGATAAAATAAGCTGGCCCCATGGACGATTGGTTATCGACCGGGTTTTGTTTTTTTATTTTTATTTTATTGTAGCTTGTATTTCTTTCCATTTTTTTTTTTTTCGTTGTACCGTAGACTCCTGTTACTTCTGTTGATCTCGGGGGAATAAAAGAGATTCATTTGAATGTTTTACTTTCCAATACAAACACATGCTTAAACGCGCACGTTCTTTTGGAAAGAATCGAAAATTCGATTAGTGAAAAACGAAGTCGAAAGATCTTTTCGAGCAGTTTATCTCGCTGCGTTTTCAACATTCGGATGGTCTAATCAATTTCCTACTGAAATTTCTATAATTAAAGAAAGAAAAAAAGGAAAATAAAATCAAATTAAGACGACCCCTTCGATGTTAGGACGCTAACTGACGTGTTTTCAATTCAGTTTCAACTGCAGTTTGATGGTATTAATGATAACACGTAACAGGAAATTCCACTTGATATTTATCGCTGAATAAATTCAAATGAGTTTCCTATTCCAAATGAAAGTGTCATTGTACCTGTAAAAGAAGAGAAACGCCCGAGGTGAAAAGATTTAAAAGACTTAATTCTTAGATTTATATTCGGGGGCGTAAATTTGGGTCCAAATGTTTTAAATCAGATAGCCATCTGCTTTCGTTACGTAAATGTACCCGTACTGGAACTGCAATGGTTGTAGAAGGTAACTAGGTAACGATATCAAAGTACAATACAATAATAATAGTAATAATAATAACAATGATAATAATAATAATATTTCATTGTGAGCACATATCACAATAATTTACTCGATTTCCAATACATCTTAGTTGGCAATTTCATGATAAAACTGACAAGTTTATTCCTCACAACAAATACATGACGGACAATAGAGTTTTATTCGATTGTACCTAATAATTGCAACGTATATAAACCTGAACGGTTGAATTCCGAACAAAAAATGGAAAGCGATAAAACGTTTGTCTTTATAAAAAAAAAGGGAGGAAGGTACTTTTTATTTATTGCACTATATTTACTGCAATTTAACACTCCAGTACAACTTCTTCAATCAATAGTTTCAAAGCTGATATTTTTATTTATTTTTTTCCTTCGGATAATATATATTTTTTTTTTTCTCTAATCACGTTATTCTTTTAATTCCTCGCCAGATTTCCGAATAATTGAGAAAAAAGAGAAAAAATTGCAAAAAAGTTCAACCAAGATCGAGAATCGAACCCTGCGCCGTCTAGTATTTTCGTCACGCACTTTCCACGTGAAAGTTTTTCAGGGATATACAATTTTTCATAAGATTTTTTTCATTCGGTTTTTATTCTATAAATATTAATCGTAGTGACTCGAAACATTCAAAGGCATATATTGTTGATATATCGACATATAAAATAGAAATATCAAAATGTTCGAAACATTATTTTTTTGTTGCAAATGTTAGAGAACATTCACAGTTCAGCATAACGGTTCGCATTGTGTACAGAATCCACCAAGATGAACGATATTAATCCATTTTTATAGTTATATATTTAATTTTAATTTTGGATTAGAAATTTAATTCGTGCTCGATTCTAGCAACACGTATTTGTGAGCAAAGTTTTACGGCCGCCTCTTGGCCGCAAACAATAAAAATGCTCTGTTTCTTCTCGGATAATTTCTAATGCGCGGTTTGCTAAAAACCTGCGTCGGTATATTTGAACGTTATTCGAAGAATTTGGTGCCGGCATACGCTCAAAATCTTTGAATGCATTGTGTTGTGTCATCTGTTTAACTGTAGTTCACATAGATTCCACACACTCTTGCGAGGGAAAATCGCGGTCGAAATGGTTTGTCTTTTACCACGTACTAGCGGTAAAAGACATATTATTATATCGTATTGATTCGACCTCGGTTGTAAAGTCAACAACGCGTACGTGTGCAAGTTTTACAATAAATCATCAAAGGTCTCTGGTAAATACCGTAACGATGGTATATATTGTGTGTACGTATAAACGGTGGGTAAAGGCTATGAATAATTCCAATAAATCGTATTTTATAGTCGGTCCATCATTATATGGTTTTAGTATTAAGCGACGCGTCCCGTTTCGATTAAGATGCTTCAGCTGACTCCGCCGCAGACTGCAATGAGAAATGCAACGGAAAATTAGGGTTTGCTCGTGCATAGAAACTCCATGCAGTTGCAGTATCAGTACTAATGTATCACGAAATATTTGATCGTCTTTATCGTTAAGACTCGTATAAATGATTATGAGTGACAAGATTTCGAATTTCATATTTCGAAAATAGTCCATTGACATTAATTACGTGTAACAGAAATGCACAAAATTATTGATTTTGATTGTTTACGAGATTAAAAAAAGTCTACTACCCGGGACGCTATTGGTGTATTTACGTATATGTATTGACGTTCTTTGGAAACGCTCGAAATAACGAACTGAGAACCAAAGATCCGAGCCAAAGTTAAATCTTTCTGCCGAGTTTTTGATTCCTTGATAAATGGCGCTACACGCGTCAGTTGGTTTTTACGAGCGTCCGGGATATGTAAACTATACAAGTGGCGGAAATACATTACCCGCAGGTAAATTCCGCGTGTAACCGTATACATATTGTGTATTGTACGATATATCTCTAAAACTGCGTAAACCGCTTAGGTACAGTTTTAAAAGTTTTGCGTGAAAAGATATCGTACGACTCGCGCTGCCGCCGGTCTGATACAACGTTGTGCAAAACATATCGTTACTCCGCACAGCAGGCGTATTTACGCCTTCACGCGGCCGCATGACGTCTGCAGGACACATTTTTTAAAGGTTCCTTCCTAAATCTACGACGTACTATAACCACAGACGAGAAGTGCACTAAAAAAAAGTCTGTCTGCGTGTTTGCCAAGGAACGGCAACTAAAAACTTTAAATTTTTCACTTCACAGATACCGTGAAATCATGGCTTTGTTTTTTTCCGGTTTCCATGGTATATATTATTCAATGTTTACAGCAGAAAAATCATCGGTCGTATCCATAGTAGAAATATATCCATGCTAAATAGACAAATCTTGACGAGCGTTTATTGACGATTATTAAACAAGAAAAATTCTAGCTCACGGGTCGTTTGATAGTGCATTAGAATTCTTTAGGGGGGGGGGGGGCGCAAGATTCACGCAGAAACAGCAACATTGTCCTATGCATAGATTACGTTGTGCTCGTTGTAATATTCATTATACGCCTGTACCGTTCACGGGAAACGGTCTATTACGTTTTGTTGTACGCAGTGAATGTGAAATAAAGTTAAGTTCGCCTCCTAATAAATAACTGTTCGACGGTTTTCGTTCCGTTTTGTTTTACAATAGTTTATCATTTTGCTTCATCGGCGTTTTCGTCGGGTGATTTCACACGGATACCGCGGCTCCCATGTCGTGGTGTTGCACGAGCTAAGATCTATTAAGATCTAATATCTATATCGAGTTTCGCGAACTAACCATCGATTCAGCGGTGACTGCCACCGTTAGAAGAGCAAATCCGTTGATAACAATATTGAAAAATAATTTTACTATTTTAGAAGATTTTTTTATTTCCGTGTTTTATGACTAAAAAGTGTCATAGTAAATTAATTGTAGAAACCCCAATGTAAAACGTAACGCGCTATTAGATATTTTTCCTTCACGCGAATACGTTCATAGGGGGAAAAAAATAATGAATGAGAAATAATGTTCCTTGTAGAAGAAAAATATCTACTAGCTTGTTACGTTCTTTTGTTATGAAATTATGAAATGGATAAATTTTGCCTATGAACTATTTTTTTTTTTTTTAAACCTATTAAATATAATTTAATTTATATAGTTCACGCACGTCGCCTGGTCACCCTTCATAACTTTAATCGGTGATGGTCGGAAGAAAAAGCTGTACACACAGCCCAAAAGCATATTTAGTTTAAAGACCATGTTATTCGAAATCTTATGTTTGCATTTTTTGCTCTAACATTATTATTCGAGTTCCAATCTTGTACTTCCAATACATTCCTAGCATACATTTTCACGCTATGGACCGAGAATTGTTGTTATTAGGGCTCGGAAGTTATAGGAGCTAAAAGAAACAAAATATGCATGAAAATTGCACGTATTTTATCCATATTGTGAAATATTTTATTTTTATGTAAGTTTAATGATACGATATGAAACGAAACAATATAATATGACAGTTTCATTAAAATATTGAAAATAAAAATCATCCTTACACCAGATTAATCAACCGGAGTCTGTTTTTGGACAAGTATTCACGGTATCCTGGCAGTGCCTTACGTGATCAAATCTAGTGTACGGTATACTGTCGAGAAGTGGTAAGAGGTCGAGTTAATCTCCCAAAAAATGGTATGTACTCGCACATACGCATATATGAACGGTGGGAAAATCCGGTGCATGTTCACGTTAAAGTTGCGAAATTCTGATTGGGCATTGGAAAATCAGTTGCTGTGAACTACTTTTCCGTGTTTTGGTAGACTTTTGGTCGAAACGCTACTGCATGCAAAACCCCGATCAGGGTAGCGGTAGCAGTATAGGTTTTTAGAACGAGGAAAATAATCGCTTTTCAATTGAAAATACAACGCGCGCGCACTTCTGATACACTAGACCAAGTAAAGTAAGTAGGTAGGCACCTTATCTATACTTCCAAGACCATAAGACCGTAGTTCTCGTGAACCCAATCCCGTCCCAATGTCCCGTCCGAAGCGGAAAAATAGCGAAGCGAAATCGTGTACTGCGTAATAATAATAATAATAATAATAATAATAATAATAATAATAATATAAACAATAAAATGATAAAATGTATAACGGGTGGGAAAAACGAATGGAAGGAATGAAAATTATGCTTTTAAAAATATTTTAACCGGGCGGAGTAAAAACAAACGAACTATTGTATAATTGTCGTGATAATTAACTATATTATTTGGAGAAAGAAATAAAACTCATTTGAAAGGAAAAATGTAAATTGAATCTCGATAAAAAAAATCTAATTATATCGGACGAAGCTTGCTCAAGTTTGTTTAAAGTCTCTTTGAAGGTACACAAGTTTATACCATGGTAATGCCATTAGGTGAGAACATCTGTAATGAAATTAGTTTTTCATGAAAAAAAAAAAACAGATGAAAGAAAAAATGTATGATTCATAGAGAGCACAGTTTTTTTTTTATTATTTTGTTTTTGTTTTCATTAAATTAAACCCTCGAGGCAATTTGTGAATGTTTTGATAATTCGTAAAATATAATGAAATTACCCATGGTTCTAAGACTTGGATTTCAGTTATTAATGTACAAAAACAATGGACTACTCACAAAGTATCTTTGCATTAATTAACCTTTATTAATTGGTTTGAATTGAAAAACTTAATTCGAAAAAAAAACCGACAGTTATTAAAATCGTATTGTGTCTAAAATTATTTAAACTCGAGAAAAAGAAAATTATAAACGTATAAACGTTGTATACATGAGTTGCACTACGTCAATTTATTATAGGGCCCGAAAACAGTAACAGCGAAATGTTTGTATCCGTATTACGACGATTTTATCTGGATCGCGGTAGTCGCCATGACGCCAGATCGAGAGACTGCGGTTTTAGAGTGTTTTGTCAGCTTTGAGTGAATATTATCGACAACGCATCGCGGGAAACGATGAAAATTAATGTTATATGTGGCGATACTCGCGTAGTGTCATCATGCTTTGCT
Organism: Periphyllus acericola; assembly: GCA_949715065.1. Lineage (NCBI taxonomy): Eukaryota > Metazoa > Arthropoda > Insecta > Hemiptera > Aphididae > Periphyllus > Periphyllus acericola. The sequence continues at coordinate 7,040,889 of OX454269.1, read as the reverse complement.
TCTCGTTTCAATTTTCGTTCGTCGTCAAAAAACGTTATTGCGTCCAAATACGGTTTAAGTTCGAAGGAAAAAAAGTGAACACAAGTGAACCGTATACGAGTCGAGTGCGCCAGTGCGGCATCAGGTGTACACCGAGAAACCGTCATCGCCACTCGCACGTCATCTAACCTAACCTGGTAATATTTTCGTGGTCGCAGACATGTCGAATGATGAGAATGATGCCTCATCACGCATTCCGGTCACGATTGATCGTAGCGCACGCAAGTGTGTGTCCTCGCGTGCTAAAAACACAGCCGGAGTATTTTGCGTTCGTACTAACCCTATGGGGTTATGAGTCGCGTGATCAGGGCGGACGCGGCCACGAACGCAGGATTACGGGCTCCTGATCAGCCGTAGTGTCATCGATGGTCCCATGTCGTGAAATCTAACACCGTGCGCGATAATATCATTACAATCGAAACAAGATTGAACGGAAATAAAAATGGCTAAATATATCGAACTCGCTCACTATTTAGTGACTGGACATGTGGTCTTAGATTATCCCGAGTTTGTACATTATGACGACCGATACTAACCTAATCTAACCTAACCTAACCGATACGCGCACCCCAGGTTTTTTGCTCGGGAAGAGGGCTCTGGTCGCGTTCCACGCGTACGCACACGTTATTACGAATTCGGTTTTACTAATTTCTTCATTTATTAAAAAGGGCGGGACGATTTTTCACCGAAAGTGTACCCTGACCCTTTTCCACCAGTACCCGTTTACGCCAAATCAATTTCTACGACACTACCCCTCAGCTGTTTGACGTATTTTACACCATTTACTACATGCGTTACGCGTTGCTATGATTTCAATTTAACTTTGCAATTAATTGGTTTTGTTCACTTGTTGTAACATTGAAATAGCGCGTGGTGATGGATACTGGAAATGTTAATACGATAGCAATACCAATAAATAATAACACAATTATATAAAATGTAAATAATCATATTGTATTAATTAAAAAAAATAGTTCATGTAAACGTATTTTTATATTATTATTATTTTACTGTTATTATAATAATATGACGTTATATACAATTTAAACAAATTGTACTGTGTTTGATGTGTTTTTTATATTGTAATTTAGAATTATAGATATTGTATCGGTGGAAATAGGTATCTGACAAATTATCATTTGGTAGAAAAAGGAGAGGTACACTTTTAGTAGAAACGTGTTACGCCCGTTAAAAGTATGTCATTTACGTTTTGAAAAATAATGAGAAGTAACATAATATGTTACCTTAAAAAATGTATAAAAAAATATAACGTTAAGAATATTATAATTTTTTTTTTGTAGATTGGGAGCATTAAGACAAAAACAATTTAAGACCCGATGGGGTGCGTCTGAAATGAACCTAAAAATGAATGTCTCGCATTTCATAACGATTTCTCTTAAAATAATTTCTTTTAATTATTTTTACTTTCTTTTAATTATAAACGTGTTACTTAAATTGCGACAGCGTTTAAATAAATCAATGTTATACAACTCAAGTGATTCTATTTTATATTTATCTTTGTCTTATAACAATGTATTGTTCAAAGATATAACTTATGACTAACATTTTTTTTATCCTGGTCACACAGCTACAAGAGTCAAAAACGCCGCTACAAGTGCAATCACATGTCGATTCGTTTGAGACTTTCGCAAAAAAATACCTCGTGAGTATTTATTTTTACACTTTAAATGCTATTCTAATAAAAAGTTGATGTACCTAGGTTTTAGAAATAATAGAAAAAATTTCGAAAATTTCGTTATTGTGCCAACGCTTATACTATAGTTTCATCGTTCCTTTCAAATCATCATGTGCTATGATAAAATTATTTATTTGTTTCCATAGGCTTATAATTTATAGAACTCATCAATTCATCTGACATAAGGTTTTTATATTTGTCGCAGGGTCTCTTTGAATTAGTAATCAGTGATAGCTGCAAACTGACGACCTCCTAGTAGCACTCGGTGCGGTGTTTTTATTCCGTTTCGGATACACAAGTTATTCTGATATACTTACGAGTATACCGATTTAATATTGAATTTAGGAAGCACGAATAGTTAGTTACGTATAAATAGTTTATCGATACTGTAGAACTTGGAAATTAAGACTTGATTTGCAATTACCTACGCGACATTAAAAATTCACATTTTACTCGTATACTGTATGTCGAGTACACAGAACCAAGCGTACCTATATTTTATTGTACCATTTTATATTATAATAGATTATTATCAAATTTTGTTTTCGATATTTTATTAGGTTATGTAAATGTCGATATTAGTTTCAAATCGAGTTATTTTAAATATTTTTAAAGTGGCGAATTCATAGAAAAGATAACATCAGTAAAAATGTTAACAAGATACATTAGTTTTGTTTAGATATTTCGCACTAACCAATAACATTTGTAAGCTATAATTGTATCGTTTTTGTGTACGCCGAAACGTTAATATAAAACTTTCAAATTTGTTATTAATAACAATAATAATAATAATAGTAATAAAATCGTTTCTTACCTATATAAACTTTCTCAATATTGTATGGTTCGTCGTAGTTTGCTTGAGTTCAATAATATTTCAAGAAAGGGTGCAAACAAAGAAACGTGAAATAGCATAATATTTTCGTCTTATAATATCCCATGACTGAGAATTTCTAGTATACGCGTACGTAAACAAAGCGTTCCGTCGAATTTCGAAATATTCAATATAATAATTTTCAGTTAAAAACAGACCGATTTTTATATACACGTGGCAAAATGGTTTGTTTTGATATCTTAAATGCATTTCTTTACCGCCATTGTATACCTATACACATAATATATTCTTAGACGCAAAGAGTTGTTCATTGACACGTTATTGATATTGACTAAATCGTCGTTCGCTTGTGTTGTAATTATGTCCATAATTGTACTGCAAAACTCAAAATAATTAAAATGTATGTGCATAAGATGGGTTCGTTTTACGTGAAATTTATGATAAATATAAAATCCAACTAGCTGCCCATGAAATGTATGAATGGAAATCATAATTTTTGTACGTTTTTGAACCGTTTGATATTATACTCGTAATTTGGTTACATAATTCGTTTTTTGAGTTTTTATATATTTTAAATAGAGGTTTTTGAGAATTTTCCAAATAGTATACATACTTCGCGATGATATTGTTTAAAACTTGTTGTATAATATTGTTTACTATTTATCATCGAGCTAATTACAGTAAAGCATCCCTTTTGTATGATTACCACGCATGGTGTCTCCAATGTTTAAACTTGGTAATAAATTCATTAAAAGCACGTTTCAGTGAACCTATAGAAATTAAAAAATTTATACGCGCTTATTACATCAGAAATTGTAAAAAATCATTCGAATTTAAGAATATTTCAAAATTATTTTCATACTGATTAAATAAAACCATTGTTTGCGAAATTATAAATACAAAATAAATTTAAAATAGCTTGGAAATATCTATAAATATCTGTATTATATTATATATTATATACATTATACATCTCATGTACTGTAAAACGAATAGGATTTTTCCAGAAGTATAACAAATGTTTAATTATCATATACGACGTATATTGCGGAGATATGATAATTTCGCTAAAAGAGAAACCAAAAATACTTGAAGCTTATGGTTGGAAGAAAATACTATAGACAGACTGTGAATGCTCAGTTTTCATAGTCGACAAGTACAAAAGAGTTCACTTGAAAAATTATTCACGCTATTTTGTTTAGAAAAAAACGCAATCATCGACAATAATTTTTTTTTCTTGAATTATTACTTCTATATAAATAGTTAACTTTGTTATTATAACTGTAAGTGACCACGGTGGAAGGTTATTTAATATTAAAGTCATTGAGTTGGTTCCTATTTTTTTTATAATTGCCTTCTAACCGCTTACCCATTACTTTATCTTACAGATATGTGCCTTTGTCATTCAACTTTGCCTAAAAAATGAAGTAGATCGCTTAAGGTCAATATTATCAGAACTTAATCAGTTATTTATCATACAGCACTGTATGGAATTGCGCTCAGCATTCGAAAATTAATAAAATTAAAATAAAAGGCGATATTACTGCACGTATGTTCTGGCAGGTATGTCAAAAATAACGTCGTCACATCAAACTTAAAACGGAATAGCGGTCAAGTCAACTGTTATTTTAATTACGTATCGAACCGTAATGATAAACATAATGGAAATTCCAAAGTACATATTTTATTCGAACGTATTACGAGAAAATACAAATAAAAATAACGTGTTTATTTTACACTGTTTATACTACGCGTAGTATTTCAATCGCCATGCGACGTTCTGAGCTTGAGGTTTAATTTAAAACAAACGTGAACTATAGCGTTCAGGATTCCGAATAGGTACATATGTACCCGGTGGAGTTTACCATCAAAACTCCAAAACTGATTTACCCCAGGACTCACCTACATCCTCGGATCGTCCGTCGCTGTCAATAACATAGTCGGTGGCAAAACAAACACCGAACAGTCGTTACGTACAAAGAACACGGACCGCCGAAGCGTTTGGTAGACAAGTCGAAAGCAGGTACGCCGTAGCGTTCGCTATTTTTTAAGCGCGACTCGCAAGATCGATCGGACCTATACGCGCACTATAAGCTATTCTGTACACGTCCGACCCGTTTGTTTGTCTTCGACAGAATTTGACGGTAAAATGATCTGCAAATATCGTACTCGAGCGCTCGAGGTCCCGTCAACCTAATGCGGGTATTGCGGCGCACCTCGTGTTCATAAAACGAAAACCGATAGAATACAATGAAGAAATAAAACGAAGAAGCTGAATCAATAATACAGCTTCTTGATGACGTTGTCAGCCGTTTCGCCACCCTTTCCGTTTCGCATTGATCACTAGACGTTAATTTTTTAAATGACGATATTTCAACATTCAATAGTCACCCCCCCCCCCCTGCGTTCCGTCTCATCGTAATAACAACAGATTTCATACAACTTGGGTGTTCTCCTGCGGGAAAGTATCTGTAAATTATTGGACGTTTTGTAGTATGATGATATGTTCTACCTACATCACTTATGTTTGGTGTGAAAATAATCTATTTATCATAAGCTTATTACTTTTGTTTAAGTTTCAAATTTAATATTTCCGTGTTATTCGTTAGCTATAAAAAGCTTTTGGCTATAGTATTTAACGTGCTATTATACTGTAGTGTTCGATTACTTACGTTCCATGAACACGAGACATTTCTCATAAGATTTTCCTTGCAACCAGTAAAAAATGTTTAGCGGAAAGTCGCAGAAAGTTTTATAAGCGGAAGAAAATGAAATTTTCACGAGATCGAGTACTTTAACAAATTTCTGTTACACCATAGGTATTAGTTATTTGGTGTCATCCAATAAATATTCATCGAGTTGACTCGACTCATATACCGAGTTTATCAATATTTTAGCATTTTATAGCAATTTCATAATTTTTGAAACTTTTTTTTTTTGCAAGAGCTAAAACATTAAAAGTTCAACCTTCCTTATCAAGAAATTTGGTTCTACTACTATACATCCAACACCATTATAACATTCATCCATCCCTATATCTCACCCCAACCTAGAAGCTTTGACCGTTTATTTCGGTATCATATGTAATTATCTATACTTGCAGCATGTTCTTTTTTATGATGCTTGAACAATAATAAAGTCCTCGCAGGACAATATTTTTTTCTTGTTACAAGTGGCAGTAACCCAAGTATTAACAGTTACACACAATATGGTTTTCAGCTGCTTCGATTTTATCACACTTACCGCAACGTATGGAAACATTTCGATTTATGCTACATGAAAGAATCTCGTATACGTACCAGGAAAATGCCAGTAACTGACAGGGGTCTTTGTTGACATATTGTTGTCAATTTTTTTCACCTGATGCTATAGAAATTATGACTGGAAAACGTGTTTTTCGAATAACTTTTATAAGTATAATATCGATTTTCATAACGTTCTATATTCTCGTATTCATCGGTTTTCAATCATAACTTAACCATATGCAAAACTAAAAATGGTTTTTTCCATCCAAAAATTTTCAGATGGAGTGCTACACCCCCCTTCTTTTTTCCAAAATGGGCCTGTGTAACTGACCCGACTTCATCTCAAAATCCAATTCTTTCAGATTTGAAATACTGATTTGAATGTCAATCGTTAACATAAAAGTTAAATGTTAATTGTATCTACAATTTTATCTTTTTGTTAACACCTGTTAATTTTATGTGAAACTTTCTTAAAAACTTTGGTATCTATATTCATTCAAAAAATAGTTTTTTCTTCCTGAAATTAGGTTTTTATAATTTAAATGTTCCAATAAAAATAACGATGTTATCATTTTTGAATAATAACATAGTACATATTATTTTTGTGTTTTGTGATTTTTATGTCAATCGTGATACAAAAAAAAAAATTGTTCGAACTAAAAAAGCATCAAAATTTGAATATGATTCGAGAGATTTATGTTCCTTCAAGTTTAATGTACACAGAAAGTTAATGATCATTAGGGACGTTTATCAACATGGCCCGAAGTAGATAATTGAGAAATAAAAAAAATTTGAAGCATTAAAATTTAATGAATCGTTATCAAAATAATAATAATGTACAATTACAAATGTTGGCAAATAATCATTATTATAATTGTGTTCCGTATAGGTAAACGTATTCTGTATTCGAAAAACAATTGTTATAAGTTTAACGCGTTTATTTTTTTATTAAATTTGTATTAATTTATTGCGTTGCCACAGTCGCAACCGAATACAAAAGAACATTAGATATCATTATAACCGTGCAGATAAATTCGAGTCAAATCGTTATTATGTTCATTCACGTTTATTTATAATATTATTGTTATTTCTATTGACGACTGAGGATCATAAAATATAATGTGATTCATCGTGGTTCAGGCCACGGTGTATTGATTATAATATGAACACACTATATGCACACTATGCGCAATGTGTTAGTACTTATTTAATTGTATTTCTATTCACTATCTAATAATGTCATAGATATAAAATTGTTTGATTTATTCATAATTATCACTACCAAAATGTTGAATATTCGAACCGATATAGTTTAATAAAATAACGTTCGATGTTTTGATGAAAAAAAAAAAAAAATTAAACAACCTGCTCAGTGGATTTACCATTTATAACACTCAAATAAGTTTTATACGTACCTAACTAAAAAAACATGGTGGTCATGTATTATAAAGAGTTTCCCACCGGGAATTAAACAGAGCGATATCTTTCGTTCTGTTGGAGTTAATGAAATTCTTCTTTTTTTTCATTTTACGAGCATCTCCAGGTAAAGGCATTTTTATTGACAGTTGTTTGGTAAATACAAGTGTATTATAATAGAAGTTGAAAAATTTACTTTTTATTTTAGTTTTTGTAAAATTTGAAGTTCACCATTTTATAGGGATCATTTGTCTGAAAATGTTGTAAATAATATACTATTTTCTTGTGAACTAGAAAAGTTATTAAAAATCAAGAAGTTTATGAAAATTGAAAGTTGAATCATTATAATTTTCAGAAAAATGGCCAACTTCGAATGTCACAATAATAGCGAAATAAAAAGTTAACTTTTACTTTTTTAATAGTGCACTTACACTTGGCAAACTGTTGTCAACAAAATTGCCTTTGACTAGGGATTGGAAATTTATCTCTATTTACACGGGATACATTGCTGTGTGTAAACCCTAATTGGACGCCCTGTATATAATAGTACAACAGTGTTGTTCATTTAAAGTGAGGCATATTATATAGAAGAGTTTTTTAACTACGATCTAACAACAATCTGGTTTGACGCTTGTTTTTATTGCTATACTGCAGTACATGAACTGTCTTATGTGTCATGAGGTACACACGTTGCAGGTGCCAACTTCGAATCATCATCTAGGCTATGATTATTACGGCAATTCGCGTTCTATGCGATGATAGCGCGTTCGCCGTTTTTACGACCGTAAACTATTATTTTAATATTAATAATATGTAGGCGCACTTGCTAGACCGGGGGAGGAATCCAATAGCGTACACCGGAGCGCCGGTTATTATTATACCTAGCTATAGAAACCCTTTGACAGCAGACAAATAACCATTAATAATATTCCGTCCGTCTGTCCGTCCGGCGGGCACCTGCGGATGACATTATACACAACGCACACATATTTATATTTGTGTGTACCGCATTTACTGCCGATCAAAACATTCCATTTCCACTGAGGATCACGCGAGAAGCCGGAGAGCCATCACCTATGAATATATATATGCGTGTGTATGTCGGTTGCCCGGTCGGTCATCGGAGGGTCCGGGGGACGCGACGAGTGGATGATTTGTCGCGTGGGAACGTCATATTGGAAAATAACTGAAGGAGAATAAAATTCCCTCGACTTATTACATTTTTATCATTTTTGCCGGTCTGCAGCATACGTTACACACACGCGTCGCGCGCCTACAACCACCTCGCGTAATATATAAGAACGGTTGCCCGCCCGTAGCCCGTCGCGCCTATTGTACGCGTGTGTAAGATTACGCGTGGCGACCGACGATGATATCAATTACCGTATATATGGTCGTCGGTCAGATTAAAACTCCGTGCCCGCGCGGGACTGTACACGTTTCGTTTAATGTATAGTTCTGATCGGTCAACGGTAAATGTGATCATGATACTGGCGGAAGAAGGTCGAGGGTGCCCTGAGTCGGACGGAATTCGTGGTTAAAAAATGTGCGTGGATTAAATAATAACAAGTAACAAAATGTATTACCGTACATACTAGATGTTATACTCTTAAAGCGACAACAGTCATTTCGATTTGCTTGTGTACCGCAGTGGTTTTTTTTCCTCTGCTCGTTAAGGTTCTTAAAGATCGTGACTATTTTCCGAAGGATTTCGTGTGACGACCACCAGAACGTGTACGACACGTCACGGCTAAACGTATCGGCGGTCGCGTAAAGGTTAAACGGGACAACTTTCGTTTACCCACACGTGTCTGTCCGAGAAAACTGCACACGTTCTCGGTACGATAAATCCGTTCGACCAGACCCATAAATGTCACGTGTACGTCTATTTAAGTCTGAAAGCGATACGATAGAATAATGTGCGCGTCGCGTTCGAGGGGAAAAAATACTTCTGGATGAGAATTGTGTGTTGTGGATAACAATATAATATTACCGCGCGAGATCTAGTCTTATGTAAAACACAAAATCATATCTTGTTTCTTTACAAGAAATGCGTACCGGCGAAGGAATTTGATACAGCTTGCAGTTTTTTCTCCTACGCTTTCAGGGAATACCGTTTGAATGGAAAACTCAAGTCGATCACGGAGTACGCCTCATACGGTCGAAACAATAAACGCTGAGTAAGGATTTCATCCGTTCGACGATGACTAGTGTCCATCGGGTCCCGAGGTCGTCTACGAGTAATGTCGATGCAGAAAGAAATATAATATCTTGCGCGGAGTACATAAGTCTCAGATAGGGGTATCGATTTCGGTTTCGGTTGTTTATCACGTTAGTTTATAATGCGCACCTGCACGAACGATTATTATTCGTCGGGGGCTTGTTCGAGGTGTTTTAGGCGCAGCATTGTAACACGGGTAAGAAATAATGCGTTGTAGATAATACATAATATATCGTTTGCTACGGTTTAAAATCTTGTAACACTAAATCACTTAAACATATCAACAAAGGAGCACATATTATATGTACTGCTACCACACGTATATATATATTTATTATACATGAACAAAAACGGCATAGAAATTCAATACACTATGTACTGAGTTATGTTCGCTGTACTTTTCTGGCGCTACGTAGGCCAATAATAATTTCCGACCTAAAGACGTGACGAGTTAAAAACGTGGAAAAATCCCCACCTTACGATTTTAATACCATTACGCCGCGCATCTATCTCGAAGATGTAGTACGCTCTACTCAGAAGTACCGGTTTGGAAATGGCTCTTCAGAGGTCGAATGGGTAAAAATTTAAGTACACTATGACAGGCGACATGCATACAACAAAAAACGAGACGAAAGAGTTGTATTTATACAAATGTGTGGTTTGATTTTATAAATATTTTGTGCGAAATATTAGTCGAAACAACATACTGTACGCTGCGTCACCGGTACGAAGTAAATAAAATTTAAAAAAAATTCACCTACACCAACGGGTTTCTGACTGTACCCCGACCTGTGAGCAGGATTTTATCAAAAATGGGGTTGAAAGTCGTATTGTTACGGCTACTTCGTGCAAGCCGAACACTTCGCTGTTTTTAACTGAATCGCGGCTTAAACATCAGATGACGATATTGAAGGCTACGAGGATACACATTTCATGTTCAGACATCACTCAAATAGAACCTACAGTTGACATGATATTATCATCTTAGCGTGAGCACCTTTACATAAAAACAATACATCGAGTACGTTCGTGTGTGTGTCATCTTCTGTCATTCGGACCATCATTATTCAACGCTGTAGTCCGGTAACCAGATGTACTCATCTAATTTCTATATTTTATACTTCTATGTTTAATTAATAAACATTATTTGGGTGCTCATTTGATAAATATATTTTGTACGATGTTGACGACGGTCCTTGAAGTCCCACATCAACTTACTATAAATATTAATCAGGAAATTTTAGTGCAGATATAATCTATCAGTCTATGCCCTAGAGATTCCACTATATATAACTCAATCGGAGAACACTCGCTATCATTTTGCGAATAGCCACATGCAGCATGCTTGTAACCGTATATTTTCAAAATCGTTCAACTAGAAAATAATTGCGTCCTTACTTCTTGATAATATTAGGTGAATCGTTTTGATACATGTTAAATCTGAGTAAAGGACGAACCATATTCATGCAGGGTTAAGTCTAAAGATAGTTCAAATTAATACGTTAGTATAATTACCTAATATTTTTGTGATCGGGCTTATATATTATACTTTAAGAAGGGGAAAAAATAAAGTCGCATATAACTATAAAAGTAAAGCTTGTTTAGACTTGAATATTTTTTGATATGTTTGAATTCATATTAAAATTGTGGATGTATTTGAAAAATCCTCTTTGCGCACGGTCCTGTTTTGTTGCGATCCCGTTGGAGTTGAGCACCTGCAGAGTTTATCTGCTCCACGTACCCTGTTATGTCTATCACGTCATCATAACGTTTGCGCGCCGATTCGAATGTCTTGAAATGCAGTTTCAAAATACAATAATAATAATACTGTGATGGTTTTTAACCGTAATGTTTATAACGTTTTTATAACTTGACGTTTCCGTCGTAAAAAAATGTCAACTACTAGAAACGAAAATCTTTACTAATAGGCACGATCACGATGTGACACAACGAAAAATGTCTTACAACCTTTAGCGTATACTTTTCTCAGAAAATATATTAATCGCAGTTCGTCTTGCCATTTTAATATGGTATACTGGCAGTAATGGGTTTTTTTTATTTGCTATTCGCAGACGTCTGCGGGATCTCTCTTCGTGGCGCGTTTTAGCTTCAGAACGGAGCACGGCTACGAAAATATTATAATTTTAAGCACACGCTTTTTGGGGGGAAAAAATGCAACAATTCTCGCGACAAGACGCATTTGAGAACGTCAGTTTGATTCGAACTCGAAAATATCGCGAAAACAATTATAAAACAAGACATTTCGGGACCACCTGTACCTGCACAAGATCTCGACCGGTCTCGCGGTAGTCGACACAACCGTCCGGAATCGTTTCGCGGCCGATGAAACACAAAGGTCACGTTTGGGTCTCAAATAATTCTATACCTATTTCAAAAATCCTAGACCAGGTCATGTGCGGCGTCTTCGTGCCAAACGTCCGTAAAACGTAGTACGCGACGACCGTTGTTTTCGTCCGTAATATTTGTCAGTGGCCAATTTTCTCGTATACGAAAATGAAAATTGTTTTATTCGCAATCTAAAATGTAACGGTTCCAGGGTCCCCCTCACCCTACCTTCAGACATAAATTATAATATGGGATGCGAAACGCATAAAACCTAGCTAGGACAAAATGCGAGACAAGGCATTCTCTTACTTCGAATAAAAAAAAAATAAATTGATTTACGACTGATTCTTAAACAATTTATGCAGCCGATGGAATAATATATATATATATATATATCAAATCTTGTTTTTTCTTCTACACACAATGCGGTACAGTGCTGACTGTGGTACTGACTGCTATTTTTAGTTTTCTCAGTGCTACAAGAAAATCGCTTACACGTTACACGTAACCCTTTGTAACCCGTGGCTGTGTCACGCTATCTAAAGGATAGAATAATAAAAATAATAATAATAATAATATTATAATATAAATAAGTTTCAAATAAAATTTTTTTTAAAGAAAAAAACCTTGTTTTTTTACTTCTTGTGTTTGCGTTTTGGGTACCTATATTCGTACAGTTGTGCATATGTCGTAGCGCGTAGCGCGCAATAATTGTTATTTATATCATATTCCCGAGGGTTTTAACGAGAAAATTCCATTATTTTCAAAAGATATTGTTGTTTAACGAAGACGGCCGAAAGAAGTATGTATGATATAGTTTGTCAGACTTGCAGGCGTATAAAGATGCGGCGGCGTGAGCTATAACCGACATACGTCTCGCTGTTAGTGCAAAAGCAATACATTAAGAGCCGGATTATTTCGCCAAAACAAGAACCTATACACGCACACGCGATTTGACGGATTTTCGAGAGTATACAGAGTGTTTTCCGCAACCCACTATGCGGCAGACAAACAAAATCAATGATCCAAATTGTATCTTAAAGATTACAATTTATGTATTATTCGCATGCCACGTTTTAGGTAATCATAAATCTCCTATATGGTTTAAGATGAATATAAAATACAAAATAAACAATATTTATCATTATTATTTATTGGTTTTGTTTCTGTATAATAATAATAATAATAATTCTGGAGGTTTTTTTTCTTCATACTCGGCGTAATGTGTAATAAATATTTATTTATTGTTCGGGAACAACTCTTTGGGATAATACTCGTATTCATGCCACAAGCCCTTCGCCCAGTAATCTATTGAAAATCTAATATGGATTATATTATTATCGGTCTATTAAATTCGCTAGATTTCACAATCCTCAACTCGTTTCTGTGAGATAAATACTTCTCTTATTAGTTTGCATAACAGTATTAATATGACGCGTTTCAATTAAATTAGGTGCAAGCACTTAACCAGCTAATCGTAATCAAAATGCACAGAGTACATATTTCCATCGTATTTATACGTAAACGATGATAACCACGGCGGTTTACATATTCGATCCTTACATCCGCTTTCTATCCTTTATGTCAACTGATTGTTATCAAGAAGACAGCAGTTATCAAGGAGAGAAGGCTGTGTAGACTCGTGACCGTGGCTTAAGATCAACGTACGTAGAGTTATAATCGTCCGTGTTTTAGTTTCGAGTTCGATCTGCCTGATGAAGAATGATGGAGTAGGGCGGGTGGTATAAAAACTAGAGAGCTGCTACCAAAAACACGATTAGATATAAAACCATCTGGCATTATGTCCCGCGTTTCACTGTAGAATTCGGTGAGAGCGCGTCGACATTAATTCGTCCGGTCGGCTTCCGAAATGGTATTTAAATTTTTCTCGGCCACGATGAAAATGTGGAAGAAAAAAAACACCGTGGTGACGTAGCTGCATCAACAGTACAAGCATCAACATCGACAGTGGGGTGTGTTGTCGAGAACACCCTTTTACAGTCGATACACCGAGTACAAACACTGGATTTACATAGCACGCGATGCGTGACGCGAGTTTCCCCCCCGTAATGTGTTGATAGTATAACACTGAACCAACACAGGATTGGCCATTAGCGGAAACAGAAATAATATTGATTGTAGGCGGCGGCCTACGTATACATGTAGTTTTGAATAAGTATATTATCGTGCTCGATCGAAAGCCGATACCGCCGGAAGTAGGTTTTTATACCGCTTCCGCACGTAGACCACCAGAGAGTGCGTACGTCAAAGATGCTGCGAACCGTTTGACGGCAGCGGGCGCGGTCCGTTGTAGGGCAGTTTTTTCAATGTTTATGCGATGCGACGTGAAATCTAATCGTGCAACAACGATCGTGGGTATTAGACGAGTTTCGGTTAGAAAATTAAAAGTTGAGTACCGCGTACCGCCGAATAAATATTTGTCAACAAAATAACTGTTTATTTAACAAATTATTCGTATTACATACAAGATATTGTACAAACATTAGTTGAACCGGTAGAACCGTTTTGTTGATACGAGGGTGAGTAAAATTAATTCTCTTTGTATCAGCTAAATTGTTCGATGCACGACGGAACGACACAACAGTTTGTGGATTAATGAAAAACGTAAAGTTCATACACGCTTATTCTTCCGGAACACATCCGACTCGAAACATAACGCAATATAATTACTGTGATACGCGCAGTATATTATGCTAATGCCCATCATCGTACCGTTATCGATGATCTAGCACGTTCCGAACTGTACCGTATATAATATGATGTAATAACGAGCGCGATAAATCCGTGTCGGTTTGTTTTTTTTTTGTCGTCGCGACCGTATTAATAACCATTATTTATATCATTAAGTAATTGCATTCAACAAACGTTCCAAGGCATATATGTTTACTCGAATCCCTTACGAAACAAAATATTCTTTTACGACACCGATGACGGATTACGGTTCGTACGGATATATTATGTACGATGTGTACGCGAAACAGTCATCTGCAGCACAGCAAAACGGGTTTCTTTTTTTTTTCCAAGCGTTTTGTGTAACCTTTACATGTAAAATTTATGTAACCAAAACAACTTATACCTATAACTTATATTCTATTTTACGTTTGAAGTAGGATTGAACGTAAATACTCCGGGGACACTTTTTTTTCTTTTTTTTTTTCTGAACGTATTCGTCTGGAGTAAAATCTACTTATAAAATTGAAAACCACTCGTGTTCCACAACGCAAACGGAGCGGAGAACGACAGCGCGTATTCGGCAAACGTGCAATAGTTTTTGTCGGATGTATACGTAATACCTATACGATATATTATTTGAATATTTCGTAATATCAATATTTCGTATAAGCCCGTTTCGCACATAATACCTTATCGGATTGACAGTCGGCGCGGCACTGGCCGACCCGTGGTTGTGCACGGTGAAATATTTTCAAATGCTTAAAAGCGTTTTTTTTTCTTTGCGAATACGAAAATATATTTTTTGGATCGCTGGCGGATTCAATCGGAACGCGTGTATCACGTGTTGTGGATACCGATCGAGAATCGAATTAATATGGAATTTCAAAATCGTTAACCAATAATACATTCGTCTTATTTTTTAAACGAAAGACGTTCTGTTTTTCGATCGGCCATACTCTACATAAAAATGTGTTTTTACCGAAACACTACAAGACATAAATAGTTCGCGGAGTGAGAAATCCGCATAGAATCGGAAATCATTTTCTTGATCTACTGATTTGAACGAAATGACGAGTAAATGAGTAGTAGTGAATCGGTTTAAAGATTCGAGTCAAAACGATATGGTTTTTTTTTTTATCACGTGTTCATATATTACGCCGCAGAAGTTTCAAAGAAATTGCAACGAGCATAGTGAAAATGTCAACGTAAATTAGAATGTTCATGCCGTTGGCATACGCGTGCTCTTAGCATTATATTTTGTCACGTAGGTACTTGCTTAGGCAGTTATTTAAGCACGTTTATTTGTGGGGTAGTGTTTGTGTATGCGCACCCTCTCTTATCACGAATTTGTTTTTATATTTTTTTTCTCTCGCCGTAAAATAAATAACATTGTTTTCATTGAATTTCAACTAGTTCTTATGGTCGCATCGAATCAAATTCTTCTTAAAATGTGTTCCACGTTCACAGGGTCGTAATTACGGGGGGAGGGGCATGGGGGGATAGAGTCGCGCCCATGAGCCGTATTTATATATTTTTGTCTTATACAAATTAATAAATAATCAACTACTTGAAAAAACAAAGTGTTAAACGCTTAATTGTATCAGTTTCTTAAGAGTTAATTTTTACTCTGTAAGCTTTATATAACAATGAAATAGTGGATTTTATTTTTGAGTTTCATCGTAATCTTCAATCGAGAACTTTTAATGTTAACGATAATTTATTACATAATCAAAAAACTTAAATCAAATCAAACGCACAATATTTCACGCAATGGCATACATATCATATTTTAGAGGTTACAAGTTACAACCCTATTTAAAGCCTCACCGGTTGCGCCTAAATTCGTTTGAATGTCAGCTCCATGGAACACCATATAAAAACGATGTAACATTAATTGACAATAGGTCAATCGGGGTAACGTATTATTTACGTATATTATGTTCGATGCGCATAATCGATAGACGAACGAAATGCATACTACACGAGAATCCAACAGTTGTTGAACACCGGTAATCAAATATTTTTTAACACAATAACCGCTGTCATCCATATCGAGTATACTGTTTTGTTTTGGTGAATAAATATTTGTTATTTGGCTTGCACTCGTGCATGTTGTTATATTATAATGTTATGCGTAATATTATGATACAAAATACATGTCATGAACATCATTTGGTTTATAAAATCTACGGTAGTATCGATTGTTTGCAAACGGTACGTTAATTAGGTATTAAATTTTAAAATACAAGCTTTCGGAACATTTGAACAGAAAAATAAATAATTATTTTCCTCCGTTTACTGTTATTTTAAACTTAACCCTTTAAATCATTATGTTATCAAAAGATAATCGAGTAATTAGCACTCATGTTTATCTTAAGAATTTTACGAACATTTCTCAACATAATCTAAAGTACCGCGCATTTTATAGTGAATAGTGATGTAAGACATTTTTAACGGTAAAGCAGCTGCTTATATTTATACGGTTACATTTGTGGCTTGATTATTCAAAATAATTCTGACGATCTTCATTTAACTCATCATCACTTCGTCATTGTACACATTATGAGCTACACTACCGTTTTCTCTAGTATTTTCCAAGGCATTTCCACGTAATATAAATATTCCCTTTGTATAGAGTCAACATTACACGGAATAGGTCTTAGCTAGTAATTAGGTTTTTTACGGACGCTCGACACGACCAACAGCAACATGTTATCACAAAGCCATTAATTAATCTTAGTATTAATCTATAAGAATAAGGCATGCCCTACCAAGAATTGAGGCGCGTGGTTTTCCGGATTTTCGTCGTAGAATGTTTTTGTGAAACTTAATTTGTCGGGAATTCAATAGAAAAAAACACAATTTACTAAGATTATGTACAAATATAGTTATTACGATTTAGTTTTAAAATATCATAATATGTCTGAGAAAATCATGCATATCGGAAAAACAATACTGGTTGAAGTCTTGTTCAGAGACAAAAATAAATACACATATCGTGATAAGACCAATACATTCCTCGCTTCACTCAAAATCTAAAAAAGCATTATTTATTTGTCTATATATTGAAATAATTTTCTGTTTAAATTCAAATAAAAATAAAGTATTTTTTACAAGATCGATCTGGAGATCGCGTACATATTATACAAGTATACTCCACCACCACCCCGATAACTGCATAGTATGCTAAATTTTATAGGCTGCTTATCGCTTTGAAGAGTTTTGGAATTTAACGACGAAACATTATATTTAATAAGCCGCAAAACTCGTTCGATAAGTAATTCCGGTTTACTCGTTTGTTCCAATCTCATACATAATCACTGTATGAGAACTGTGTTATTGGTTTTGTGAAACAGTGTACAAATTATCATAACACAAAACCAAGAAAAACTTTTAATTATTAAAGTTCAGCGCAGCTGGCTTCCATCCGAGTCCGCTCGTACATGTAGTTGTATGCGACACGCAAAGAGCTCGATCATGTCGAGACAAAATATGTCTACCATCTATTTAATCGGGATGAGCTACAGGGGACGAGAGGAGGAAAAAAATTGTCGCTTAAGTTTCACAACGAGTCGTGTTTTAAACATTTTAATTAAAACGAAGAAGGTAAACCGTCAAAAAGTGCTGGGAACCAAGAGGATTATAATATAATGATAGCCTTTGAAATTAACAAGAACATCGTTGTATCCAACTCGTCATTGTTACGAAAACAGATTAATGTCAGGGCTACGCGGTAGTGTCGACCATTTAATTTATAATAATATTATAATTGGAAAAATGTCTGGTCCTTTTGTGCTCTGTGTGTACGAATAGGACTGTGTACAGGCACAGCCACCCAAATTTTGTGTTATTCTTATAGATGACATTACTTTTGTGGCATTAATTGGTCGAGCGTTTTTATTTATTCCATGGCAAAAAAAGAAAAAAAATCTACCAAGGTACCCATGTTTAGGTACCGTGTCAACGAACGTATTCACGGAAATCATTGAATTTCCTAAACTCGAGTGATAACGGTTTCTGTTAAAAATATTATGTTGTCTAGCGAACAAATAATAATATTATACACCTATACTTGCAGTGAAAACACGCGGTACTACACCGTAGTGCCGATAGATATTAGGCACTTATATAATTATGCGGTGTATTGTGTGTAGAATTGTATTAGATGTAAGCTATGCGTTGCGTGTTTTGAGTACAATCTTGTTATAGATTTTATTTAAATTAAGAATGTTCACCCGGACGACGGATCGCGAGAAACCCAAATAAATCATTTACGTGTACAAATACATTTATGCAAATTTTTGACTCGGGTATACGATTAAAATACCTTCATGGCATTGAAAGTAGCGATTAAAATGTTTAATTTAGTACGCGAAATGTTCAAGACGTCCGCTACCGGCGCTACCCATAATATAAACAATATTTCAAAGACAAAAATATAATAGGAAGTGTATTTCTATCAGGATTTGGCGTGTCCTACGACGTACCATAATATGATACGCGCGCAGAAGGCTTATGGAGTTACACATTAATTTCGAAGATTAGGCCATGCCCGTTAAAAATAATTTTTTTCTACTGTAGCATGGCTACTACGAGACTGGTACTCAGAGGTAACCAGGGACGCAACTAGGATTTTTTCATGGTGGGCGGGTGTTCGCTAACGACATACACAGTGATTCGTTAAAAATGTTAAAGAATATAGAATTTTGAATGTCAAGTATTCAATACTTATTATAATATTATTTTATTCAAACTCAGCTTATTTCCGAATACAAAACTGGTTCCTGGCTCGGATACGCTGAAAAACGGATAAAATAGTTTTATACAATATTTAGTTATACGAATCACATTTATCTTTAGTGTGGTTGTCAAACGTTGAAATGTTAAGGCACACCATCAAATTTATTACACGTTTCAAAATTAAAATTTTTATCACAAAAGCTAATCGTCTTTTTCTTTCGGTTAATTGTATTACATTTAATGTAATATGTTGATAATTGCAGAAAAATTCACGGTGAATATTACTGTAAATTTGAAAATAAATAGGACATTTTTTTCAAACGGTTATTGAACTAGATTTCTATATGCACGATTCAAGGCATCAGAAAGGGGGTGGGAGTGGTGTCCAGACTCCAAAAATACCCGCCTTGGTTACGCCTCTGCTGCAAGTAACATATACTGGTATGTGTGGTATATAAAGTATAAACACTCAAAGAGAACGTTCGAAACGCCAGAGAACCGTTTGCACGTCTCCGTAGTCGGCCGGGTGTCACACACTTCGGCCGACGAGCGCGTGGTGAGTGAGCTAAATTGTGACAATTATTATCGCATTTGGCGGCTTCACAGAAAAATGCACACGTGCAGTGTCTTTGATTTCGAAACGGGGGTTGATCGTCGTCGACTAATAATAGGTGCCCACCCGGGAACTATTGAACGAAGTCGCGACAAGATCCCTGATGAAGATCGATGTACGTTGACGCGCGTTCGGTGTCAAATAGCTGTTGCCGATAGTTATTGGTAAAAATATTAATACGGCCACGGATACGTCGTAATTATTATTACATACCAATACCACGGTATACGTATGACATATTTAACCAACATTGGTATTGTAAATGTAAATGTCTTGTTAAACAATTTATAAAATATACTTTTTATTTGATAACTCTTATAAATGTCGAAGATAGCCATTATTAGGGGATATTTTTCTAATATTTTGATGGTTCAACTTTAAATTTTCATTAACCTCTTGATTTTAAATCATTATTTTTTAGTTAACAAGAAAATAATGTACTGTTTACAGTGTTTACACAATTTAAAATAATAATAACATTATCAATATTTCCTTATCGGAAAAATGACGATATGATTATTTCTTTGTAAACTAAAAAAAATTATTAAAATTCATGAATTCAGCGAAAACTTAAAGTTCAACCGTTGAAATTTTCAGAATCAAAAGCGCTTTAAAATTGCTATCTTAGAATTTCACAAAAACTTTAAAATTAAAAGTAAATTTTTGAACTTCATTAATAATATACTTATATTTACCAAACCATTGTCAACAAAATTGCCTCTGGCCAGAAATGCTCGTAAAATAACAGACAAACAGAATTTGATTATCTCCTATAACACGGGAGATATCGGTCTGTGTAAGTCCCGGTGGGACATCCTGTATGCAGTAGGATTCACATTCATGCAGTTCAGCATTGTATTATTCCATCGAAAAGTTTCCATGCGTTTTTATGGACTAGCCGTTGAACTATAATATTGATTCTGCTTATACACAACTGCAAACACTTTTTTGGGTGTGTTGTGTGTCCACGTCTCGTCGTCGAAGACAAGTCGTTTCGTGTTTTATGGGTCGAACGTTTAAAACGTGAGGCCGTAAGTCGCATGAGCTATTGAACTCGGTACTAAAAAAATATTACAAGATTTACTTTCCGCTGTTACAAGTATATGCGGGAAAAGAAGTAAAAATATAAAAATATCGCTTTCCGATGTACATGGATATATACAAATATGATAAATGATCATGTTGAACCCTTCCTGTGCACGGTATATGTACCTCTATTCTGTCTGAGCAGTGAAAAGAACGTCTCCACACGTAGCGTCTAGTAGGTTTTAAATATTAAAATATGCAACAGTCATTACGCGTAATAGGTTATTTACGACTCGCATAAGAACATCATACATTGAGTACGGAATAGAAATGCAGCTGTTCATTTTCAAACCGTTCGAAAACACGACCGCGACGAAATGATATACACATCAACGAAAACAATTTATAAGATATTCCTACGTAATGATAACTCCATTAGGCCTCGTTAAACCGGTGTAATTTTTCAAAGGCAGAACTACATAAATATGAATTATTTGTTTCAAAGGATAATGAAAGTTTAATTATAAAACTAGAGAGCCTAAGATATTTATTTTTTAAAAAAAGTTTTTTCGCGACAAACTTTTCGAAGACAATAATTATATTTTCTCGCTTTTTACCAGCGTCCCGTACAATTTCAACTAATCAAAAGTATAGGTACGAAAATATTTATATAAATATGCAATTACATTCGTTTTAACATAATAATAATAATAATATAAATTATAATGTAAATGGTCACGAGGTTAGTAATGGTAACATATTATATTTGTTGGGATAAAAACTGTGGTATAGATTTAAAATTAATATAATTTTGTTACAAATTCTGACTTGTTAAGGTGAGCGCATATTATCTGCACAACAATAACTATTGATATTTTACTGATTTGCTAGTTTTTTGTTAGCATGCTGCATTTTGGTTCACTTGTTCAATCGTGCATCGCAAATTTAGTATTCATTTTTTCGTTTTAAAATATTTCAAGTTCCAAACTTGAACAGCATTCGCAATAAAAAAAAAACACTGACAAAAATTTAACGAATTCGAAACTATACCGAATCGATTAAAATTATATCAAAATGAATTGCATTATTAAACCACTGGCAGCTGTATACAGATAACCATATTAGATGATATTCATGCCTGCACGTTGAAATGGAACAACGTTATTTCCCACGTTCTACATGTTACTTACTACATCACTAGTGTTTAGAGAGGGGAAAAAAATTGTTTAAACATACTTACGTATTCAAACTTACGTACGTTACCGAAAGAAATGACAAAATATGTCATGAGACAAACATAATATATATATATAGGTATTGGAAAAAAAAAATCCTATTCTTAAGCAAAGCGTTTATCCTTTAACAGTAGACGAAACACTCGATCGCAGTCAGTTATAGTATTTTGTTAACTAGTATTTTTCTGTTCACTGCAGGTGCGTAATACGCATGGTTTGTGTACAGTAAGTACGAATTTTCACATAATTCACAGTGCTTGGGGAAAATAATGAAAAAAAAAAAAAAAATTTAACCGTGAATCCACTTGAAAATAACTAAAAGCTACTATGTTGATTGAATTCGATAAATTGTGTTTTCCCGACCATGACATAATTTTTCTTTTCAAACATTCTTATTATTTTCTGAAATTGTAAAACGTATATTATTAATAAGGGCTCGGGATCGGTTTTGTTTTCACGTTTCGGTATAAATGCATGAGCGTTATTATTGTGAAACGCTGAAATATGTAAAACCAATTATCGCACGATTTACGGGTGAGCAACGGAACACGTAGCACTCACGGAGTTGGTTTTATTGACCGAGCGCTTATACACGTCACCCGCCTCGGAATAATGAACATATGTGAGTTATATAGCACTAACAAAAACTGTCCGATTCAATTGTTTTGACATCTCGACGAATAATAAAAAATTGAACATAGTTTCACATGTATTATATTTTATAACGTTGTTATTGAATATTTAAATGTTCCCTACAAACGAACTGAATAATTTGTGAGTAGTGTTGACTATACATCATATTGTAATACGTGTATTTATTCATTTATTTTCACTCATTGCTAAAAATTCTCGAAAAACCGCGCTGTGTACATAGACTATCGGGAGAGCTTAGTTTTTGAATAAACACCGCGTGGAATATGCGATAAGAACGGAAAACCTCTTAGCCCCGAGTTTAAGCGTCGAAATAATAATAAAAATATGAAAACCTCATGTTATACGCCAACCGGAACACTTTCGTCATAAACGGGAACCGGGTGAATAACATCAAATAATATCTTATCGATGAAGAATTAAATGTTTCGAAAAAGGTTTGATATAACATTATGGAATAAGCCCAAACCAAAAGTTCATCTTAAATTCAATGAGATAATTTATCGAATAACTGCAGATGATGTATTATTATGATCCGTCGTAGTGGTTTCAATGATTTTAGCACAAAAGTTTGCACTTGTACAACACATTTTACTTTACAAACACAAACTGCTAAAACTATTTTACTCCGATTTATTATGGTTCGCATATTGTTAACAAATATAAGATTGATCATTTTTACTTATTCGATACTGATTGTATACTCATCAATTTGTTGATTTATTTTCAACAAAAACAAATCGATTGTACCTACCGGATAAAAATTGTATAATATTTTCAGTGTTAACTATACTAGATGACGGGTAAAAAGCTTATTAGCATGTTATCCACGCGCGTAGACTCGATGATGTTATGCTTAAATCGATAACGCGGATAGCCGTAATTACGAATGTTACGATAATAAGCATAAACAAACAACACTTTCAAAGAACGGAAACTTTCGACGATATGATTTGAGCGTATCGAAGTTACACGAACTGAACTTCCGCTTTTAATACAAGTTGTATGCTCACATTTACCATGGACGTTAGATGATTTATAAAAATTTAACAAGCCCATTTTAAATCTATAACGTTGTAAAAACTTTTTTTTTAAATAGATACCTGTGTCTAAGGCTATTTATAACTCGACTAAATTGCGGTTTAAGGCTTAATTAAATTAAATGTATAACCCTTGGACCCTAGCACGGCGAGCCATCGCCATAACCACTCGGATGGGTACGCGTCCAGTAGATGACCACCCGAGTACCTACGCCATGACCAAAGCAGTGCGCTGGTTAAACCGGAACTCGAGGTGTCCCGCGCAATGCGTACCTACTCTCTCGTGCTCTACGTAGCTGTTGACCGCAGTGCGCGTCTTGTACAAAAGGGTGTTTAATCGAATACCATGCTCTTTCTAAAAACAGTCGATTTTTGTTTTCACATTGTAACGTCCCTTCTCGCTTTCCCGGGAAAGCCATCCCACGATATAGGTGTATATAATATACAATTGTGCATAATGATTATTTCACCCGCGCGCAGCACGCGACGAAAATCCACGAGACGCGACGAGACCGCAAACAGGGTTCCCACCCCGTCCCCGTCGACTGTTCAATACCTGCACGTGTATAGCCGCGGGTTTGTACACGGAAACGGAATGTAATTCGAAATATTCGCGTATCCGTAAGATGAACAATACGTTTTATAATAAATTATTATATGGAAACTGTACTTAGAACCTGTACTACACTCCTCCGAACCGTTTGAACAGGAGAGAATAATTACGACTTTACAATAGATTGTGCCCAAACACATCATAATTATATTTTTCGTTTGCCGTATAGAACGGCAGCAGTCGACATAGTGACACTGTATTGCACTCCGCGCTGTGGCTGATTTCGACAACTGCGTTCCTATAATCACCATCTCATGATTATACTTATTATAATACTTACAATTTTACGGTGTCCAATTGGAGTTAACACGTATTGGAGGGCCGGTAAAATACAAAATCCACTGGCTACTAGAAAACTTGGTCCCGTATGCAATACTAGTTTTTGGAAACAAAATTAATTATCCTTTTGCCAGAGACTCTGATCACTTCAATTTTGTCGATGTTTAAAAAACAAAAAACACAACAGCTTCATTTCGGTTTTTATTAAAAAAACGTTGTAATCGTCTATTCTATATACATTTATCGTATGTTCTATACTTTTTATAAACTCTAGTCTAATGAAATAGTTTTTATGTTTTTTCCGGAATTCAATAATTGTATAAACTTCTTTTCTTTCAAAACTATAATCGGCCTGGACCTCTCAGTAGGGTTTCTTAGTGGGTACAGTATTCTTTATGAAATTAAATATAAAAATTTCTTTTACCACCTGGAAACTTAAGATGCGCACGGGTAAATCAAATTAGCACCTCAGACGCGAAAGACAGTTCGGCATCCGACGGTGATCGCACGGATCTACCATACTGCTGGGATAGACTTATTTAAGTTCATGGAAACCCGATTTTTAAACCTAGAAATTCCAGAGGGACAGAAAGCAAGACTAGACCTACGACAACTATACTGATGTCATAAAATATTAAGCGATATCTTTGGGCAATATACTATACATAAACATTGAAGTATAATGGATCTTGACAGTAGGTGAGAATGAATATGAATATTCTACAAATGATGTTATTAATTAATTAATTTTATAAATAAATAAATATGGAATAATTACAGATCAACGTTTCCTCAAAATGTAGTCAAGTAATATTTATTTTTAAGACTCTAGAGTGTTGAATTTGAAAAGGTAACGCGGGCCGTATCAAAATGGAATGCGAGCCACTCATTCATAAGAAATCACCCTTTATATTATATTCGACTGCAGTACGCGTTGCTTGTTGTATATTCTCCGCAGAGACGGTTTAAAGGTTTGTATTTATATTATTTCAATCGTTTAATAAGTCCATACATTGTAACAATCGAAAATCAAAAGTTTGGGTACTTAAATCAACTATAAATACCCATGATGGTGAGGGCGAAAACACAATTATTTATACGTAACGCGGGTAACAACACACGAGTAATGGCCGCGTTTATACTATTTTAAGAGTTTCGTTCAATCCGAAGAAACTGTTTCGCGATAACGAATGTATTATTGTTCGACCACACGGTAGGTATGAAACCGTAAAAAACTATGAATCCGCATTCCGCAATCTCCTACAGAACCGACCGAATAATGTATACGTTTTTTGAGTGCCGCGATTCGCGGGACGGAGCAGCAATCGTCGAGGGGGCCCGTCGGTGCTCGACTAATATATATTTTATTGTTTACAGTCTTTTCAGATCACGGTGCACAGGTATGTTCGTGACGTGGCAATGCCTATAGAAATTGGTGGTAGTTGGTCTTTCCAAACCGTTGCGGCAATTTTACTTTTAATTTTTCTCAAACGCGATCGCAGTGGGAAAATTACCATCATTATTATTATTATTTAAATCCAAAGCGTGATTATAAATATTTCAAGAACGTTGACCCCGAAACGTTGTAATATTATGCGACGTTATAATATATTGTGCGCCCGGATATTATATTGTTCTTGATATCGCGGAGTCGTAAAATGGCGAAAATAAATAATTCCCCGAAACGTATTTATTACCCATTCGAAACTGATTATTTATGGGTTCCGAAAATTGAAAATATCAGCTGTTCCCCGATAACGCATACTGTACCTGTCCACTTTGTATTAATATAAACGTACGATTTTATTTATGCGTCCTCGTCCCTTCTCGCCCGCCGAAACAAGAGCTACAGAGGGTGAGGCAGGGGGGGTGAGAAATAAGAAAAAGAAAACTAAAAAGAAACCAATAAAACTCACCGGTCAGCAGGGGAGCAAGTTTTTATTCAAAAACCACCTTTCGCGCAGCATTTCGAGGTCGAGAAGCGGAAAAGGTCCCGCAGGCGGCGGGCGCTGCGGCAATACGCACGCACGCGATGACCCCGCCGGAGCTGGATTTCCACCACGAATCGACGCGCACTCAAACCCGTCGACGATTTATCGCTATTCTTTGGATACCTTCGCGCGTGGTTCCGCCGACCTTTGAAACATTAGAGCACGACAATGAACCTGCGGGGACAAGGATTTGCGATTTTTTCAACGCTAAATTTCAATAAAATGTTCGTAGCTCCTGCGCAGTAGCGTATCCAAGTTAGCCCACTGCCCCCGAAATTTCTGGAAATCATAAATACATATCTAAATAATCTCAAATTATATAAAATAAAATATAACGTCAGATTTAAGTGTACAGTTTATGGTTTTAAAATTCAAAACAAATTTCTTTTCAATTAAAAATTTAACTATGGGTTTTTTTAATGTGTTAATAATAGTGATATGTAACTGATCAGTCCCTCTTGAAAAAGAAAATAATGGATATGCTACTGCGCGCGTGCATTTTAATCTGCAGTTAAAGAAAAACGTAATATACCTTCTGAAAATCGGTTTAAATATATCGTAGAAACTAAGGGTTATGAATTGTTTTCTGTATTTAGCATAAGCCAAATGTCTATGTAAGTAAGTATAAGTTTTACGACGCCAACGAGACCGATCTTATTACAATCTCTTCGAAATTTCGTATTACATTAATTACTTCTTGTACATCACAAAGTACGACGTAGTACTCACAAATTGTCACTGCGATGAATTAATAGTACTATTTATGACGTGTTCCGTCGATGAGCATATTTTATTCAACATGGCGCGCTGCGTGGGAAACAAAATGGTCATTTGGTTCGAGGGCTTACGCCTAATTTGCTGACAGAAAAAACCGGATTTTACTTGTTCTATCAAATGTCCCGATTCACCAACGACTTATTCAGCAACACCCTGTTAATTGACGAAAATAAAAGGTTTTTTTTTATTTCATAATTCGCTGACATATTATGCTATTTTATGGTACTCGTAGCTATTCAGAATTTAATACTATATTCGATTTATTATAATTTATCATATTATTTAAAAGTTATCATGAAATTACAACATTGATTGTTGACAATATAATTATTAACAAACTAATTGACAAATACAACGGTATATTGTACGTTTAGATAACTCTAAAGACAAACATGAGTTTGTAAATGAAAACTTGTGATTTAGTTCTTAAATTAAATTTTTTATATTTACTCTAAATGAGTTCGTTGACACCGTGAAATATATATTTTTTTCAATTTCAGTTAAATGCTTGAGCTGGGAAATTTTAAAAATAACTTTGTGCAAACTCAAAATTAATTTCGAAAAAATCAAATTTAGCTTGTGGTAGATAATTATATTAACAGGACTCAAATTATACTACTATCTTATCGAATACATGTGCAGTAAAATAGTGTAATCAACTCGATTTTAATATTTGTATTTGTTTTATAAAATGTTTGGTGTTTAGTTTTTCTTGTTTTTAATTGAATGTTCTAAAAGTAGGTGTAGAAAAAATTGGTGTCGGCGAACTCAATGCGGTCAACTGGGAAATCACCGTTTCGGGTCCATCGTCGTCGAGGATTGGTAAGTTCTCTCACGAAACATAGCAGGTAGGTAAGCGGTTACACATGACAATTCCAAAACGAATAAAAATCTACTGATACGTGATTTCCGACACTAAAAAAATGTATCAATATATAATTGGTCCTTTACTAGAGGTGGTGAACCTTTTTTGGGTCAAGTGCCAAATTTTTCAAATAAAATTGTTGAAAATTGGTCATGAGCCCGAAAAGAAAAAAATATTTTTTCTTAGAATATAAATAAAATACCTTATGTATGACTGTATAATTATATACAATACATTTAATTCAGTAAATATTTGTTTTTATTATATGCCATTTCCTAATATCCTTAAATTAGTTGTTAGGTATATATGAGTTGTATAAATAAACTAGATACTCGTACAACAACTATTGGAACTTAATAGATTTTATCATTCATATCTGTATTTATTAATATATGTATGTTTTCTTGGTGATGGAAGGGGGGCATTTAATCGCAAATCGTTTATATTCAAATTTTTAATATCCCACCGCGTGGATCACCAAGTATAATTGTGTGTTTGAGATTATTCTTTAATTGTAATTAATATTCTTAAACAGTACTCGTAATGGAAGTGTTAAAAATAATTGAGAAACACAATAATAATAATAATAATAATAATAATAATAATAATAATAATAATAATAATAAACGAAAACAAATAAAAACTTATGTGAACTCGTAAACTTGCGCAATTATCTTAATGGTCTAGATTTTTCAACCACCAAACTTATACAGAAGATTTTTTTCGCAAAAAAAAAAATACAATGATTTATTATAACAAACATATTTTTTACATTTTCATAACGATTTTTTTCCCGTTCATAACATACATTATTTATTGTCTGGGAAAATGCTAGTCTTAAATAACGGTTAACTAATCTATGGGCGTTAAATTCGAGATCTTTTTTCCATCTTAATTATTTTCTCTTATTCTAGCCACCACTAGTTATGCGAAATATTACATAAACAAAATTGATCCTAAACACGTAAAAACGTAACATTGACCTGAGCAATTATACGTGTCAAATATATTTTAACACATTCATGGACAGTTTAAAAGCTGTTAATATAAGCATTCATTATTTTAAAGTCTTGCACTTAGCATGACTGGTATAGTATTAAAATTTTAAAATGCTATTCTTATCTTATATTTTTATGCTATCGCATTATTTGTTTAATCATTTGTTATTATATTTTACCACATTTAGTATTACAAATATCCCGTGTGCTCGTTCGAAAAGCGTTGTTATCATGTGATCACATTTTCCTTTCAAAATTGTGTTATTAAGATATTCAAATTTTCACAATTAAGAATAATAGTATACAATCTCCTCAGAAGAATTGCCGAGAAGTGTAAAGTGGTGGCTCATAATCAACTGTAGAAACTTCTGGCGTGCCTAAGGAGGGGTTAGTAAATCATGTCGCTAAAAATATCATTAAAATTACAAGAAGCTTAAAGTGCAAATATTGTTAAAAATGGCAAAAATTGGTTATAATTCATTCAGGTTTTCTTAGTTATGACCTTGGACTTACCTTATAATAATTGGCTCTTTTTGGAAAACAATTCTGCTACCACATCTAAATTTCAGTAAAAAAAGTTACGAGTATACCATGCTTTAATATTCATGACCATGTATTTAAGTTTTGTAACTATTTTTTGTGTAAATCAAGTCAGGTATTAAATACTATAACAGGTTTTTTTTTCAAAAACCAATTAATCTTTGAATTCAGATCATTTGGGTAAACATTTTATCAGTATTGGATGCTTGGAATACAAAAAGTCAAACTGACATTGAAAGAAGAGTTAAGTTGGCTAATGATATAGCAGTCATGTCCATCAACGTGTTTTAAACTCAAAACTCATTTTACGATATTCAGGAAATACTTAATAAATAGAAATTAGGCAATATAAAAATATAAATTGTTTAAATAATGTAATACTCTGATAATATAAATTGTGAAATTAATTTTTTATTCTGTAATATTTTAATCAATACAAATAAAAAACCAATAAACAAGCACTCTACGCTTTATATATTATTACAAGCTGACCCGGCAAAGCTTTGCTACTACTCTTGTATATTTATTCACCTCAATTAATATAAAAATGGATGATCTGTATTTTATCTAGAATCTATGTATATATGTATATATAGATTTTTTATTTTTTTATTGACACTATAGTTACACTGTACAATCATATGTTTTATTGATTAAACAAATTCAACCTGACGAAATTTGACAGATGCCAGCAAAATAACTGTAATCGTAATAATTTAATAACTGTTTATTTTTCTCTGTGTTACCAAGTTACCAAAAATATACCTAAATATACCTAAAACCCAGTTGTTGGGGTTGGTACAACGGGACTATGGAGTATTAGAACGGCTTTAAATCTACTCCGGACAACGTGGACAAGTTAGAAAAAACCACATAAACATTGGTTCCGTAGTATTTGAGTTTATTAATCTTATTTATGTACCGCCATGCATTTATATATATTTTTATATTTGCATTTATATATTATTTAGATATGTTATCCATTTACTTTACAGTATTAGCCTGCACAGATGTATCGAGAAGGAATAGCTTGTGAACTTGAAATGTTGTGAGATCTTTAATGTCCACAGTGATCTGTAAGTGTTCCAAAGTACGAGCGCGGCAAAAACCCAAACCGTGAGTGCTGGCAATTACATGTGTTATTTAATATGAACAAAGTTAAGAGAAGAAATTAAAAATTCAGAACACGCATTATTATATGAATCACCAGTAGGCAGCAGCCGTTATAAAAATGATTCAAAATCTCATAAGACCTAACGAGGGAACTGCGGGTAAACCAACAAATGAAATAGCTGAAACCCAAAACTACGCGTTATGGATACAGAGAACAACATTCAGCCAACTGATCGTCAGTGAAGGTGTAAATGCAGCTGGATATTGTAATGTAATAGAACGAAAACAATTTGTTTTTTTTTTTATTCAAAATATTTATTTACAATCTGTATTGTTTGAACATTACGAAAATTTGAGGAGTACTTACAGAGAAATTTTGCGTGAATGACGCTAAGAGGAATTGTTTTTCGAAATATTGGACGAATTGATTAAATTTCAGTTGGCTTGGTTTATAGTCGAATACCGATAATAATTATGATATTAATTAAAACAGGGTAAATGTATATAATATAATGTAAAGTTGATGAAATATCATAAAAGGTAATATTTGGTATTTTTGGTATTCAAGACTTTTATAATACTCGTATACAAATATATGGGTATAATATACTATAATAAATATATAAATTTGAATTAAACCTTTCGGTTGATAGCTTAGAATGTAAACTACATTTGCATTATCTAATGTCTAGATGTAAATTCAATGATATATTATTCATTTATAAATTATTAAATAAAAAGTTACGCTGTCTTGAGATACTAGGAAAAATAAACTGGCATGTTCCCATATTTAATACTCGTTCCACGACTACATTCCACATACCGTTCCACTCACAATCATACAGTTAGAACCCCTAAGTCGCATGCTAAAAGAATGCAACAGTATTGCATTATCTGATTTTCATTTTGATATGGAAACTGATCTTCGCCGTTTAAGTCTAGGTTTTGGATAAACGGTTAATGTATATTAAATTTTTGTGTTAATGTAATGTGCTCATATTTTTTCTTTTTAATTGTTCTATACACTTTATAACTACTTTTTATATTTTATGTCTACTGTTACATGTTAATTATCAATTATGTACACTATTTTGCCCGAAAGAGCGTTAATAAAAAATAAACAATAAACAATAAATAAACAATAACACGTTTGTATGATACAAATATAAAATTTCCATTTATTTTTAATACACATAGTTGTTTAGCAGAATGTAGCAGTTGTTTCAACAAAATATAATATTAATTTTCATTATTTTCAATTAGATACCATAGTATACACACAAAATCATACGTTATTATGGTTTAAGAGTTCAAAAACCCGTGGGTGGACTTGGGATTTCTTGGCCTACACTCTGGACATGCCGAACTGGTTGCCGATTCATTTAAAGTTTACATAGCTGTACTTTACCTTCGCTATTCAATTATTATTACACGTAATCATTTTACAAATCTCGAGATCTCACGAGTTAAAACGTAAAAATAACTCGTTTTATAAATGCATATAAGTAACACGATGTGCAATGTGTACGTGTTACATCATATTCTATACATGTTAATGATAATCTAAATCAAACAGACAGCGCGTACAGGTTTCTGAATTCAAAACCGAGAAATCAAAAGAAAATCAGTAAGTAGAAAGGAAGCTAATTGAGAAACAGATTATTACGACTAAAATGTCGTTATTAATGGATTTGGCGAGGAAATAGCGACGGAAAAAAATTACGGAATTGTCAAAAAAAAAAAAAGTTGACGCGGGTCTAATTAGGAATGTCAGAAAAATTATGATTAGTGAATGTCATATACGATTGATGGAACAAACAAAAACTCAAACTCAGAAGAATATCGCAGTCAGCTAACTGTGAAATTAAAATCGAAATCAGGAAGAAAGAAAGAAATAGATATAAACAATACCTAAATTCAATAAAAATATTGGCGTGAACTTCGAGGCATCGATCCTATTACGGGAAACAAAACTTCAAATGGAAATGTACTGTACTTAAGACAGTTACCTAGGGTTTTGCGAAACTTTCGGTCATAAGTTTATTTGATGGCCAAATATTTGAGAAACCGAAATTTCAAAAAATAATTTCGATGAAATCTCGACAAGATTTAGAACGAATCCCACGAGACACATTCTTTAAAATAATAATGCGGGCGTCAGATTTTATTACGTTATAAAATCGTAATTTCCAGTACACACGGATTTTACCCGTTTACTTAGGTTATCGCAACATTACGTCGTCATGCATATTACGTGTGATAAGACTATGGTTACGTATAGTACCTACAACTCGTATGAATAAAATTCGATTATTTCTCGTAAATACACTTCCAAACGAAATCCATCGTCATATCCGTCGTCTACTAAGCCAGACAAAATGAAATGTAAAGTACTTACCATACCCAATAGGTATACTTCCCTCTTCAAGCCGGAAGTATATAGCTCTTCCTACCGACGCACCAGGACTAGGACACTATTAGTCCGGCGGTGTTCAACGAGAACACAAATCAGTCTCCACAAATTTTCATTCATAACTTAATCAATTTCTCCAAGCTAAATTATGAGCTCACTTCAATTTTGGGGCCAGAAGGGTTTACCTTTAAATCTTCAAAATAATTTTTAACGATCCGATCAGCTGATCGTACTCATCATTATAAAACAGTGAGATATCTTGCAAAAACAAATCTGTCTTTTCACACATTCCCACCACGTAGTGACCGACTGATCCAAGCGATTATTCGGCACTCCACACATCATTAAATTCGCATCCACGAGACAGCTCTAACGGAATCAGACTTCTCTGTCGATAAAACCAGAAAATTAGGTGTCAACCTTCTCAACGCAAGAATTGCCAGTTGTGCAGTCATACCATGTCGTACTGTGGACAACCACCACGTTGTGTCAAACTTAGTGAACTCATTATACAGTGGATTGTAAAAAAATCTCGTGATCTATCTAAGAAATGAGCTTAATGTTTCGGTGCTCATATGGCAAATTACAAAGACTGCCCTGAATACGAGAAACAAAATAAGTTCTAAAATATGAAAAAATCCATAGCATAAAACAGCGATTTTTCTTGATTCCCCGAATCTCACAACACTATAAAATCTTATGCAGAAGCTAAAAAAAATCAAAATCAAAACCCACACGTGGAATATATCACCTACGATTTTTCAAGTTTCGTGTATAAGTATTTTTAATTCATTAAGTAATGCCCTTATCTCCCGCCTATCTTAAAATACGCTGATTTTGAAAGGTACTATATTGGTCGATAATAATTATTATATCCCTCATTAAAATAATTTATTATAATGTAACAATCATTATTTATTGTTATGTTGTTAAATACATTATAATACTTACATTACGTCTTGTCCTAAATTTACTACACCATTTTATGCTTTGAACATTTGTACTGTTATGATTATTTGTTATTTACTTCAACTGTCGTTTATTATGTTTGATATTTTAATTGTACGAGTAGTTATATTTTCTTGCTACATGCATATAGTATTATATTTATATTTATATACCGGGAATTATCGTTCTAAATAGTATTGATACAGTTCTAAATAATAAAAAAATTGTATTTCAGTTTCAATATCCATTTGTTTTCTTATACTAAGCACTCTGGATATTAGTATGGCTAAAGTGTACGTTGTGCAAAGGGGTGTTGTCACCAACGAGGAATTAAATTTAAAGATCTGTCATTACAGATAATGCGTTTGCAGTTTTTGCGGTCGCTATTTATTTATTTTTTTTATGAGCTTCTTAATGGTTCACGAACAAATCTAGCTGCTTCACTATTACTTAGTATATTAGATAATATCGAACACGTACTGTTTAAATAACCTAAAAGCAAAACTAAATACACTGCAGCACACGAAGTACATTTGATATTTATCGGTTAATAATAATAACAATGATGATAAATAAATAAGTGCGGCCAGTGTAAATAGAATAGAATGATAAAATACCAAGTTTTCAGTATTTGGGACGCCCGTGTTAAAAATCGTTAAGACCCTCAAAATCTCAAAACGTTATGCATTTTTTAAACACTTCTTTTGCGCTTTGTGTAAACTCTGCTACACGAATATACTCCGTATGCGGGTACGGAAATCGTTCCAATTGCAAAACTTCGAAAAATATTATTCGAAACCCTTGTTCGACGCGGCCCCACGTTGACGACGTAAATCGTCGGCGTCATAGGTCGATAGGGGTGAAAACGTTGAGTGAAAATATTTACGGCTGTACGGGTCTCATGATCCGCGGTCATGTACGCGTCGAAAGACGACTCGCAATCGCTGGGCCACCGCGTCTTATATTATTTCACTCGCTGTTCTACGCCTAAACGTAGCATATGGTAGCCGCGTGGTGCGGCCGAGGAGAGATTACGCACCGCGTCATATTTTATTCACGAATAACGTAGGTGAGCTCAGGGCCGTCCCGAACAAAATAATAAGGGGGGGGGGGGTGAGAAACATTAATTTGCCAACTCAAAAACATTTTTTTCAATACTGACATTATACTATAAATTAAACAATTTTAGATTCTTATCGCTCATTCGATGTCTACGTTAGACGAGTCAACATCAAAAGCTTTCTCATTACTTCTATAAATAGAAATTACAGTCGTCAGTGCATAACACTTCCTTATCAGTTTTCATTTATTATTAATCCAATTGTTCTACGAATGCATAGAAAATTTGTATAAAGTAAATTATAATTTGCCGAATGCCAACTCAAATACTTAATGTATCAATATGCCAACTGACATATACATATTGTACACTTGGGGGGGTGGGACACCCCCTAAACCACACCTTCGGGACAGCCCTGGGTGAGCTGAAGACGTCCAGAGCCGTTCGGTTACCGATCGAATGGCGAGGAACGTTGTAGCGAAAATCGCGTCAACGCGATGCGTTGTTAATGAACACGGTTAGGGGCTTGGTTGTTAAAAAAATGATTGATTTTAATTTTAAACCTCTTGCCGGTAAGATACGTTCAGAGTATGTTTCGCGTAAAACGCCACGAGCGAATGTTGTACGCTAATTATCACGTGGAATGATGTCGGTGGGACTAATAACCGATCGAATTACTGAACACACATCCCGCACGTGTACAATATAATGTAGTGATAACGCTCACGTTCGTCTGTTGATTCGGTTCGAAAGGCATTCACAATAATTACACAGCCGGGCGGCCGAGCGGACAAGCGGGTGGTTGTGCTCAATCCCGAGGTTCGAATCAGGCCACCGGCGGTTTCGCTTTCCGGGCGGCAACACCCTTCGGAGTGAAGAAGCGAAGCCACCACCGCAACCCTCTTCCCCCACAACCTGCGGTTCCAATAACACTAGCTTGGCTCACAAAAGTAAACCCTCCCCCCCCCTCCACCTCACATACATCCTCAGCAAATGCCCGAAGTCGCCTAAGCTCAAAAAAATAATAATTACAACTTTACGTCTAGCACAAGCGTAATGATAATAAGAGGAGAACAAAGGGGACGTGCCCGGAGGGAGCGAAATATCATCAATATTTTTCAAATGCGGCCTGCTAACTTATTAGAAAGATAATAATACTGTTTACTCGCGTTCATCATAAACGTAAGGTAAGCAATATTGTTGTATTCTCGCGTGCTCGCGGCAAAGGTGACCCTGAAGAGTGAAGGTAATAGAAGTGTTTTGGTGTTGAACGAATGGGCGATTGTAAGCCCGTCCCGAGTAACAAAAAAAATGTTCAAAAAGTCTTCTGTAAACTTGATCCTGTTTTTTTTCGGGTAAAAATTATTGACGTGTAAACTCGGCCCACTTTTAAATAATATGCCCAGATCTTCTCATATTTATATAATTATAATCTTATAATATTTTTGAGAACTATTCAGCATTTGGTATCCAGACGACATCACGAGGAGGTGATTTTCCTGTCCTCAAAAAACTTTTTTGTTTTGTTTCACATTTTAATATTATTGTTCATAGCATGAAAATGTGTTATATAAATGAACAATTTTATGTACATAAATACAATCAAAATTTATAGGTGTAAAATTGTAAGAATAATCTATTTTTTAAGTAAAAAGCCATGTGTTTTAGAGCCATGTATTCACCCACCGATGGAGATTAAACTATGTCGTGCCTATAATATATTTCATCGGCGGAAATTATCGGACCTTGTTTATGACCTTATTTAAGACCTTAAATTACTACGCCGAGCTTACAAGCAACCTATTGTATAACCTGTAATTTCTGAACCGAGTTTACAATAAATAAGGTAATTGCGGGCTCGATATACATTTTCCCGAACGAGTAGTTCTGTTCAACATGATATTAGCAGTTGATCAGACTACATGCAATGATTGTGGAAAATTAGGATAACCTATATATTTATAATTTTTATAAATATTGATCAGCCTATTTTACGTTTTTTACTAAACTTCGTCGTCAACAATCGATTTTCTCACACGTTTCAATTTACTCACCCGTAATACTCATCGTGATTCTCGTATAAAAGGCTGTAGCAAAAAAAAATAAAAAAATCCGTATTGTTTTAATAAGCACAACGGTTTTTTTTTCTCCGTACAGGAATGTCCGTGACTGGTGCAGAGCAGTAGTGAGACTGAGCTGTAATAGATTTTGTTTCTGGAGCAATTTGTAAAATAATGTTCATGTTTGTACTATGCATTTCTCGAGGTATTCTTAAGAATGAGTATAATTTATGTGGCTTCGACTGACTTGTATGTGATTATATATACTTCTTTAAGATATCTCTATATTATATATTTTATATATATATATGTTGCACAAGGCTGGGGATATACGCGCAAAGGCGTTTTTTCGCAAGTTAATTAAAATTGTTTGGGAAGAACGACAAGTTATAAAGAATTCAATGTTGCCAAAAAATCTGTCTGATGGTTCCATAAATCATACACAGTTTACTACGAATAACTGAGACCAAAGTATCGCGCAATTTACGTTAATAAAAGATCATTATTTTTCGAAGAAACTAGTATACGATAGCAATGAATAATCACCATAACTTAACCTTACAGGTCCATCGATCTGTGAAATACTATAGCATCAAAATATGAATATAAAAAAAAAAATGTAGTCTCATATATCAAAAGGTTTGTCGATAACATTTTTTAGTTTTTCTACTTTGTACCGTTATGTGTGTATTTAATTAAAATCGTTCGTAAGTAGTCTGTACACGACAGTACTCTTTTCGAAGAATGACATTTTAGTTCCGAATAAGCTACAATGAAAAATAAGTAGAATATGTAAAAGTAAATTTATAATAATGAGTATAATATTAAACAGTTCATTGAAGATGACAATTTTCTTCATGAAAATATTAGTTTAGAATAAAGAGGATGTTGGGAATGTTCCGGTATCAAACAATAATCATTTCTGAAAAATCGATTCAACTAAATTATAACTCATAAGAGAATGATATTTCAAGCATAAATGCAACGGTGAAATAAATGTACAAGTATTTATGGCTCTATTACAACGGCGGGAGGGCAAAAAAATCGATAAAAAGATATGACATATCCAGACGTTTGACATAGAAAATCCATATAGTCATACGCAACATTTCGCGAACATTTTATTAAATTCACTCGAATTTAGAACGCTGGACATTGTACGTATAATATAATATCATATCACATCTAACTGTCTTACCGGGGGAATTCTTTTTAACGTAGGTAGAGTTTTTATTATATTTTGTACATTTTTCAAATAATAATTTACCTATAGGTTCTATATTCGCAAAGGCTGACATTATATTCATTTTTAAATTAAGCGCAAAACATTTCAGTTTAAAAAATATAAAAATATAAAATATCTTTGCTGCAATTCATATAAAATATCAATAAAATTGATCTGTTAAACTTTTCTATGTTATTAACTTTGATTGGATACAGAGGTGTGTCAAGCATTGAAGTTTTGGGGTAATGTAAACATTTATGTAACTAATTTAAAATTTCGTAATAAATTCAATTTATATGTGAAAAAAAAACTCATTATAATAATTCTTAAACGATATAAACATGATTTTAAAACGTTTTTCCTTTTTAATGAATTTTAATAGCTTAGTTCTTTGAATTGTTTACAGTTAAAGAAACACAATCGGTATTATTACAAGACTATAATAAGAGTACAAAATAATTTATTAATCATAAAGTTAACGTTTTTGGAGAATGATTTTTTCAATCAACATATATTACAAACAACATCAGTACGTAGTTGTGAATTGATAAGGTATCACGTCGATGTGATTAAATAAGTTGATTTTAAAAATCAGTAAATTATTATATTTTCCCAGGCGCGAGACGTTCAAAATAAAAAAAATAATTACATCACGAAATTACACTCGAGTCACGGACACTTGGAAAATAACGAAAAGCACATAATTGTTATTTTTTTTTTATTCACGTTTGTAAACGTATTAAGTTGAGAAAAAGGTGAGGTGGTGGGTTTCGGGATGGAATGATTGGTTAGCGCCAATTTACCAACCCTCACGCCCCTGACCAGTCATACAATAAAATGTACACGCATGTACGCGGCATATATTATACCTTTCCGTTTGTTCCGCGTTAATCACGGTGCCGTCCATCCACGACTAATTATTTCGACACACACGCACACGCACGCACGCACAGCCACTTACACAGCCACACGCATACACACGCACTCGTGTACGGGTATAATAGTTGCTTAACGTTAGGCAGCCAGCGGGCCAAGTCCGGCCCGTGGAGCGGAAATAACTGGACCGCCAAAAATATTTTTCAATTTTATCATTCTCCAAAATGACGTTTTTAAATATCGTTTAAGATTAACTGCTCTCTGCCTCGAAAACACTCAGCACATTAGTTCTTCGCCAAGAGTAGCAAATTTTAAAAAAACTGGCTCAAGACAAAAATTGTCATTTTTCTCATTAAACTTTTAACAGTACAAC
Organism: Periphyllus acericola; assembly: GCA_949715065.1. NCBI lineage: Eukaryota > Metazoa > Arthropoda > Insecta > Hemiptera > Aphididae > Periphyllus > Periphyllus acericola. The sequence continues at coordinate 7,000,964 of OX454269.1, read as the reverse complement.
TGTGAAATTATTATTATTATATTAAATTTTTTATGGCCCCCCGAACATTTTTTTTTCAAATTATCTGTACCGCCATAGAAATTAATTGCCGACCCTTGCGTTAGATACACGGACCGTGTTGAGCGTGTTTGACAAGATATTAGTTTGTAGTGGTCGCCCTTTGCTCGGTAAGCGTGTGTCGCGAGGGATAAAATAATTTTTAAAAAAAAGTCACTATTCACTCTTCGGGGCGTACGGATCGACAGACGCAGTTGTTATTCATCGGTAAATTATTAAGTTTCACCTCCATCTCTCGCGCGCGCGACTTTCGTGCGACCCTCTAGTTCACCAGGCCGATATACGAGTGTGATACGCGAGTTTGACCCAAAAATTTTCGCTTTACATATTATTATTATCCACTGTAGCTTCTACGTTTAGTACGTCTGGTAATCCTTCGCCGGTTACCCGCAGCGTTCGTTTCAAGTCCGCCACCGATACGCACCCCGTGTATCGCGGGTGGTGCGAGGTGGAGTAAAGTGTTATTATTACGCCGCACGTATACCGTGACTGTAGGACGTAATAATTTTGCGATCTACCGCGCGGTAAAAAAAAAAAACCTCGAAAAAAATAAAAACAAAATTAGGATTTGACCAACGGTTATGTACGAGTATATTATTACTTTTGCATTGACGACTTCATTAAAATATAATTATCACCGGTAACATCGAAATAAGCTGATTATTTAATAATATACTGCGCGCATTATATCGTATATAAACACCGTCATCCCCCTCTAAAAAACAACAAATTATGTACCCACGTTAACATTTTTGATGTTTGTACCTGGGATTAACATATTAATTGATTTTCGAAATATGTCATGACACGACGATAGGCTATGTCCAATCATTTTTTTAACGCTATTACAATAAACCCGCGGTCATCGAATGGGTCGTGTATAGCTCATGCTCAGTCTTGAACTATTTTCATAGTCAGGAACATTGAAGTTTCGAAACACGATTTTTTTTTCGATAAAAACCACCGAATACCGAAGATAATACCCACGGGCCTCATCGACGAAGCATCCGAGTTTATATTAATATTTATGGACTCACTATTTTCTTCGTCGTACTCAAAGACCAGAATTCGAATTTTCCGGGAAATTTTCAACCCAATAATATTTCATCTGTTTTATCTTATTTTAAACTATTGTTCGTTTTTGAAAATTGCATATTGACGGTTTTCAAATTACGACGAAATATTCACATGGGATTAAATACTCGCATATATTATGTTGTAAGTCTGGCCACAGGACGATTATATTGTATAATGTGAACGAACATGTAATTTTTTTTTTTTTTTGGCCAATCACGGTGTCGTAAATATTTTATAAATTACCAATGACCTGTATTGTAATATCTAAATCATACGTTAAAAAATCCTGTAGTTTTCAATATTCTTTTTCCTTTTTTTTTTACGTCTTTTGAGCGAGTTAGAGGAATGTATTGGGCTTAATAGTGTTCCTTTCTTTACACAATATTTCGGTAAGTCGACTTTTATACCAAAACTTTATGTATGTTATACGTGTAGAAATATTTTATACGATAAGTACTATAAATCTCTATCCTTTCTCGGTTCTCTCAGCAGTTTATCCGTGTATGTATATAAAACTGAAGGAAAACAAATTACTGAAAATAATGTTAAATTCTGTCCCAAAATCGTTTGAAGTGCCGTTACCCATAAGGTCTGAGAAAATTTGAACTGCTAATTCACTTTCGTTGAAGATTTAAACATAACTTTTCCGATTATTTTCTGGATAATCGGCAAATAGTCACTGTTTTTCTTTCTCAACTTTAGAGAGGTTTTTCGGTTTAATATCGAGCACTGAATATTGCGTTTCAATAATATACTTTTGATTTTCACACAAAAACCTGTAGCCGTTTTAATACCACACAGGCACACACATATAGTTTAAGCCACGATACTCTGGATAAGTAATTATCGAATACCAATGTATTCATATCATGCACGCCGAATAATATTATTACTCACCTGCTTTCTAGTCATCGGCACTACTCATTTATTAAATTCAAACGATAAACGTGATGAACAAAAAAAAAAAAAAAACCCCCGAGCACCCGGAGAAGACGGTACAATATATTTATAACTTGAATTCTTGGTCTGACATGGTATTACGCAGCTCGCGCTGTATGTTCACCGAACAGTCAGGTATATATATATATATTTATGTTTTACATTCGCTTTTATACTTGCGTAAGAAATGTTCACATATTTATACCCCTAAACTTGACTTTATATGTTCCAACTCTATTACGGTGCAATGCGTCTCTTCGTGAGGGATATCTACTGAATATCATATAAACAAATGTTATCCAGGGAACACTTTGCGTTTCCACGAAAACACTAACGTCTGCACCGAAGTGGTGAGCACGTGGATACGGAGAACGCGTCGCGTTTCGAAGTAATGATTTCCGTGTAAACGCTCGGCAAGTTCTACACGCGTAAACTTGTCGAACGCGTCTTATGATAACATCAAAACATTACGAAAACGTCTGTGAAGATGCGAGATGGTGAACGGGCCACCAGCTGTTTACGACCGGCGTGCACGGGTTTTCAACCATTTTTTCCGGGTCCACGGCTCTCATAACGAATAGTCGTGATAGTTATAATAATTATCTATATATACTATCTATATCTACTCGTATGTGAAAGAAGATGTCCTAACTGACTGACTGATTCATAATCAACGCACAGCCTAAACTATGATAGCTAGCGACATGAAATTTTCAGGATATGCTCGCATCACGGGGTCTATACGAGCAACAAGGAAGGGTTTTGAAAATTTTTGATTTTAAATGGTTGACATGGGCAAAAAGCAAAAAGAGTATCCATGGTTTTGGAAAAAATAATAAAATTTGTATATTGATCCGTGCGTTACCTTTTGTAACATAATAATAATAAGAAAAGGCAATGCAAATTTCGAAAGACAACCACCACCTGTAATATAGTAGAATAAAATAAAATGCAACGTTTCTACAGAAACAATAAATTCATTGATATTCTGGACGGGAGTCAGTTGCAAACATTGTATATTTCCGTATACTCGTGTCCAATGAGAATTTGACTGACAACGGTAATTCGACAAGATATCAGAAACGGCAAAAGTACCGCAGAATTAATGTAATCATTTGGGATGAGTGTACGATGGGGGCACAGACGAGCACTGGAGGCACTCGATCGAACGTTAAAAGATTTACGAAATAAAATTGTTCCCGAAGTGTTCCCGAATATCGGTGTAAATTACAAAAACCATAAGACCACCAGTACCAATGCCATAGCGATAACGTACCGTTTTATTTTGATTTGATTTGATCGCGTTATTAGATTTAGTGTAGCGTTAAAAATATATTTTACTGAAATTTAAATATTTTAAACCAACTTTAAGTTTAAACCGACACAGCAGTGACGGGTAACAACAAATATATTGTATGATCGATTGCCGCACGTATGGAAGATCATCACGGGTCGACCGGTGGTTTGTTTTCTTCTTGAGTGTTCGTAATCGTTGGTTTCGGCTAAGACTGTTCCGTGCGAGCCACGGCTATTCAGCTTGTATTATATATATATTATAACAAACATATTTTCATTCTCTACTGCGGACGCGCGACTCCCTTGATAATATATGACTGGCAATACGTCGCTGGAAGTCATCGCGTACAGGCTCCAGTGCACGCACAGACTTTTCGTGTCTACTAAATTAAGCCGGGAACGAAAAAAAAGAAGAAAAAAAAAGGAAAAGATAAAAATAAAAAAGTTTGGACAAATCGTATACGGTCTTTACGGATGTGGAAACAAATCCGCGTTTTTCCAACGGTGGACTGTGCGCGGTGTACACATAACGTCATATGAAAAATAAAAACGATATTTTAAACAATCCGCAGTTGTATGTGCGAGAAGACGGGTCCCACGTGATATTCCGTCGAGTCGACCGTCGTCGGAGAGAATATTTCACGAAAATATCTTCGAGAGTGTCACGAACATCGCGCCCGGGTCGAACCGCGAGTCGTTCCCGCAGGCCACATAACGTTGTACCATACAACATACTGCGGCGCGCGTATTGATTCTCGAGACGTTTTAAATTTATATAACCGGGGACCCGTAATGGATTTCAATTTTTATTTATCTTGCCGAAAAAGGGATGACAATTTGAATATATTGAACTACTTGTAGCACTTTAATGTTCGGCTTTGACGGCAATAATAAACATATATTTATGGTAAAAAATAAATCAAATATTACCGTAAATATATTAATATTATTTCTGTGCATCCGCCACCTGCAAATCTCGCGCTCGCACGAGCCGAACGCGAATAATATGGCTGTAACGATACTGTACGGTGTTTCTATACGTTCGCGGTTTTCACAGTGATAAACACTACACCCAGGTATATCGCGATTATATGAAAAAATGTGTATTTATCTCGACGAACGTCACCTGTGTACGTTTTCTGCATAACAGTTATTGTCGTACGGCATATGATATACGGTTTTATGTTATGTTTCTGCGTCGCCTTCTCCCCCGACTGTTTATAGGGTTGGCCATTCTAGACGGTTGGCACTCCCGGTTTTTAAATTAGAATTATAACCGCGGGGACAGCGAACAATCAATTCTGTGCGCAGTGGGAAAATGTCCTTAAAGAAAACACGAGGGTGACCACCCCGAGACACTATTTATTATCAACACCCAGAAGCAGCAGCACGGCTGCAGGTTAGACTATATATACGTCGACTATCGTAGCTGTATAGTTACACTTGCACTCTATTAACGTAATAATGTGTTTTATAATGTATTTATTAAGTACCTTCCAAATGACATTGGTCAGGTCTATTAAATTACAATATTCTCTCCGTGTTTCGCAACCTGTATAAGTGTATACATATATGGCTCGTGTAGTAATTACATATCGTGTGTAGTTATGTTATGTACTGTGTATACATATTTTATGAGCCCTACGATAAATAATTAAAATTATATATATACTATTCGTACATAATTAGGATATTTTCGAATACAACTTGAATGTAGTAGGTATAATTTTTTCGATTCATCCGGTGTATCCATACAATGTTATGAAGCTTTTTCAAAAATAATATTTGTTGGTTCATATTAATTTTGTGTCCGTGGTAAGTATGGAGAATGCAAGAATAATTTAGTTTCGAGTACACAACTATTGTGGAATATATAATGAAAATAAGTTTTCTGTTATAAGTAGTTATAAGTTTTTAATTTCACTGCCTTCAGTATGGTGAAATATTAATCATATTTGAATAAGTAGTTTTTAGTATTATTTAATATTCGGTGTAAAAATGCGATCAAATCGAAACCATAATTTTCCTAGAATTTTAATCCATAGAAGCTTCAAAAATAGTTGTAAACTGCACTTTGGCATTCTATCCTAGATGAATTTTTCGATTTTTTAAATTTACACTGTGACTTCATAGAATTTTGGATTTGCTATCAAATACTGTACGCATTTTCTTCTTATCAAGTTGGTTGACACTGTGAATTTTGAAAAATGAATCCTTCTCAATGAAGTAATATTATGGAATTATAAAGAAATTATATGGAAAATATAAAGTTAACGATGTATTTATGATCAATAAAAAAACAAAAAAAACGTAAAACAAATAACAAATTATAATTTAATATTTATATATAATTAATTAAGATTCATCAAATTCAATCAATAAAATAAATATAGGTATAATAACAATAAATAACATAATTCAAATAAAAATAAAATAAAATATAAATATGGCCTTCAGTAGGTATTATAGAAAAAGTGGTAAACAATATACGGGATTCGATTATAAGAATTATTATTAGGTTTAAGAAGTGCTTTGTTATTATTTAAGATTATAAATCAACAACCGAAACATTTTTTAATTTATTTAATTTTATGTAAAATGAATATTAAGTGTAATCGAAAACAAAAAATAATGTATTATTTTGAATAATGCAGTTCAATTCAATCAAATTAAGGAATTAAAAAAACTATTTGTATTTACAAAGTTTCAATAAAATATTTAATAAAAAAATAAAATTAATTAAAACAGGTGTTTGAATTCTCGAATTAATATTTTACTTTGTTTAACGCACTAAACGTCGTTTCTAGCTGCGTTCAGTATAATTTCTAACAAATTATTCACATCTGAGTATACAGGACACAATATGTATACAATAGAAAACCAGAACTAAGTACAATTACAATTTCATCGGTTCGAGGATTTGTCTTGATTCCGGGTAAATGTGTATACATACGAGATAGGAATAAAGCCAAGATGACGTTATGCCACACTCTCTTCCCCGTGACCGCTCCTCTGTCGAGATCTGGTTGCGGTGTCGCCACGAATGCGAAATTTCCGGCTGCTAGGGGGCGAAGTGCAGCAATAATAATATAAATCTTATATACCCTTTGTGAGACGCTGCGGAAAGGATAACGGTGATGCGCTGACGTCAGTGTCCCATAAGTAGCAGCTCCGCGGGCTAGCAAGCTATAGAGCAATTTCAACTAAATCTACACCTATGCGCTTTCAATATCACTCCCTCCTCCATACACACACCGGACACCCGTCACTCGTGATATTTTTCATCAAAGAAAACGAAATCGTACTTTTTCATACCATGTTTGTATACGTTATGTTATAAAAAACATATAATTATAATAGTGTACGTGACGAGGATGTACATCATATATAGGTGCATAATATAAGGAGAGAGATAGAGAAAGAGAGAGACAGACGGACAGACAGACCGAGATACATGTGTGACCCAAGTCAACTATATGCCGGGTAGTTTGATGCGACATATCGACATTGCCATCAACCTATATATGTGACACGTGTTTTTGAACAAATTATTCTCACACTTGAGTCGAGCTCGTTAAAATTCGTAAGACGGAGTAATAATTACTGAAAACGAAATTCCATTTTCTAACCTCAACGATTTTCCTAGTTTTCCCTCGTTCATAACGGATGATGAACGCGAAACAAAACTACTCGCCAGAGCGTGAAGAAAACATAAAATAAATATTTATCTTCAGTCCGGTTCCAGAAAAACAATATCTTGCGTCGAAACACGAACAGAGAAGTTTATCACTCGGTGCGTACCTATATAATGTTACGGTGTGTTACGATTGTTACACGACTTATTACTATTCTATAAACGTAATATGTACATACGCTGACAAGAGATTAAACTCCTCCCACCTTCCACATTTTGTATTGTACGGCTTATGGCCAATGACCGGTGTATAAGAGGACCGTGGTTCTCCACGATTACCATTAGGTGCAACCCAACTCCGCACAGCCACGAGACGGCCATGTACTTTATTAACTTTATCTGCAAGTCATAATAAACATATATGTACTAACAATCATCCGTTTATTTGTAATACTAATATCCTATAAAAGTATAAACCATTTACGCTCCAGAGCTACGGTAAGTTATGGTCAAAATAATGTAACTTCTTCCCTGAACATCTTATATGTTCGACCGGTCATCCCCGACCAGGTTACGTGTGTAAGAAATGGAAAAATACAGCCGTGAAGAAACTCTTTTTTTTTTTGAGAACGCGCATAAACCTACGGGGAAAATAGAACAAGAGTGCCGTTCGCACTTGGAACGACCAACGCGATACTACGACGTCGCAACGTAGTGAAATAATGTTTGCACGTATCCTAAAGGACATGAATTATACTATGCAAACTGCGGTTCACGCCGTACGCGTCCATTTTCAACCGGCTACCTGCTGTATCGACTAATTCGAAAAGTATACTGTACGCGATACACATCATCCCCTGTACGTGTGCGTACGCAACACACTTCATCCCCTATTTTACCCGTGTGCAAGCGTATTGCGAGGCTAAAAACGTAAATTTTACGGTTGGAAACAAACCGGGATGGCAGTTTTCGCGAGACGTTTGCCGAACGCGCTCGCGTAGGGTTATCTTGTCGGGGATCATGTTATTGAATATTTGCACGCACGAAGTATTTTTATAGGTCCACGAGAGAGTCTCCGTTTTCCTTGTTTCCCTGTCCTACTGGTCCTACCGTGTCCGCCGTCCGTTTATACCGCCGCGCCGGATAATCATTTATACGTAAGTATTGTTTCCGAAAACCCTACAACAGACAAATATTCAAAACGTCCGACGAACGAATACCGTTCGAACAACCTTTGCGTACCGTAAAATGGGAAATCTCCGGACCAATGGGGTGACTTTGGACGACACATTTTTTAAATCATTTTGATTATAACAGATTTTTGATAAATTGATAACATTGTACCAAAATATGTATTATCAGATAGCACGGGCTAAGATATATATATTTCAAGTCCTTGACCTTAATATATTCGTATACCACGTGTACATGCTGAGCGGTTATTGATGAGTACACACACTGTTTGCGTGGTAGCGATTTTGCTCTCGACCATGTTGTAAACATAAGACGGAAGAACGTATACGAGTAATGCGTATAACGTGATGACGACGATGTAAATACTACCTCATACCGTCAGAATTTAGAGAATAGGTTAAGTTAGGGAGTGCTAAGTGATAAAAAAAATAAATCTATTCAATATCTTTTATTTTCGTTACTTTTGTATTACAAGTTAATAAGTTAAAAATAGTTGCTTGGCTATTTTGACGGCCTCCGAAAATTTTCAAAATTCCCAATTTGGTTCCCAATTTGCCCCTACAAAAATGTTAATTGGTGACCCCTGATGTATATCATATCATAAGTCTGATGTCAGTTCTCTGGTACAGACTCGTACGCGGAGACGTAGCCTGCGGTCGAATATCCGTGAATATAAGCGCTGATCGACGTTGTTCACCGACACCGTAATGATGCGATTTTATACCCTCTCATTGATATTTATTTTATATTTTATATTTTATATTTATTTTATATTTATTTCGCGGTATCGTCGTAAGGATTGTTAACAACGGTAAACATTTAAAATGTCACAGTCGAAGAAATTGTCAACGGCGCACTACACAAAGGTCAGTGCTGGCGTTCTACGGCACTATGTGTACAACTATATTTTATACATAGCACAGGTACTGTATAATAATATACAGTCATTACCTATCGACCGTCAAAGGCGCGGTAAAATCAATGATACCTACGAGTATATATATACTTGACGGTCGGCGTTTTCGAGTTTATCGACAATATTAATGTAATACGATTAGTATTCGATGTTACTTTTATTTATAACGTTTTAAACGGTGTTATTTACTGCCCTGAATTATTGTTACATACAGTTTGTCTAAAAGTACCATCTTTCAGCTTTAGACAAAACCCTCCTTTTGCTATACCTAAGTCTAGAAATAATTATTTCACGAATATGCCGATGCGCCGCCAACCAATAATGTGCAATCAAATTCATAATTTTATGTTTTATTTTTTGACTAGTGTTCTAAATTAAAATTATGTATTTATAATTCATATAATTTGTCTATATTTTTCATTTTGATGTTATGACTTATGTTCTCCTATACCATTGACTTAATATTTAACTGAACAATATTTGCTGCTTTTAAATGTACTCTTTACCCCTTGGGATGTTATCTATTTATTGATTTTTTTTTAAACAATAATTATGTATTATTATTAATATTATTGATAAAGATATTATTCATAATATTATTTTTTTAAACAATAATTATGTATTATTATTAATATTATTGATAAAGATATTATTCATAATATTATTTTTTTAAACAATAATTATGTATAATTATTAATATTATTGATAAAGACGATATTGTGTACATGTATATTACCTATGGTATAGGACACCGCTGGTATTAATCATGGAAATAATGTTCAGTCGCTTATAAGACTCAAAATCACCTGGAAAATTCCCAATAAATTGAAAAAAAAATTATTTATAAAACTCACATTTTTATCACAGACCCTTCCAATTTCACAACAAAAAAAATTATAGAAAATGTAGAAATGTTTGTAAAAATGTTCTAAGTAAATTAATTTAAAAAATGTTATTGGAACTGTATACCGCAGTAAAATGGTTTAAATTCATACCTTATATAGATACAACAATCTTAATTGCATTGAAAATTTACCTCAATTATAGTTATTGTAATCGTTTTGTTAGTAATTTGTAATATAAGTATAGCAGTATATTGGCAAATATTCGAAAGTAATAAAAAACAAACAAAAATAACAAATTTTTAATAAATTATAAATAATAATAATATCTAAAATCAGTTAAACTTGTTAAATTAAAAAAAAGCAAAATAAAATCAAAAATATTAATTTTAAATGTTTTTTTTATTCAATTTACCTGTAATGTTCATTCGGTTATAAAACTAACTGGTCCCAAAATGTAGTCTTATAATCACACCTCATCAGAATAAACGACTGCTTTAACAGAAATGTTTAAGAGACGTGACTCGGGGAACTTATATATAGGGAACAGTATATGAAGATTGTATAATATCCTCAAAAATCAAATCTTATTTCTTTTTTCGCGAATAAATTTAGAGTATTCAAACAATTTTACTAGGAATTTGTTCTTTGTTTGTTGTCTTAGGACACTATTAAAATACATAAATTGATCCATCCATGGAGTTTCTCTCCCCAAGTTTAATGCAACTTATTAAATCCCTACTTTAACAGCTTATTAATTTATCATCCCGACTTCATATGCACATAAGATTTCAAACAGCTAATATAACCTATAATTATATACCTATAATTGTAATACGTCACTACAATGTCGCTATAAACTACATATTGACTGATTGAAATTATTAAATAAGACTTTAGGCCTGAGAGAAGATGTGAGTACCATGTAGTCTCAAACTCTCACATAGCTGTATATTGAATTTGCTAATGTCAAACATGAATTTACATAAACAATGTGGTTTGATACGACGAAAACACTGCAGTGTACGCAATTGTAAAATACTTCCAAAGTTGACATTCTTCATGGTCCCTCATATGCGTGTTCAACAGCGGCATAAAATAGGGGGTGCCCCTGAAGTTTTAAAAAAGCGCCGGTCAACCAAGTTTCAGAACGGGTTATGCATGTAGACATGTAGACAGGCAGCGAATGCATTAAAAGTCTATAAAATATGCACTCAATACTTTTGCACTAAATGCTTACGAAATAAACGTTGAAAAATGTCTTGAAAATCGATATTTTCTTTTTAAACTACAAGTTATATAGCTTCAGTATGACTTTAAATTTTTAAAAAATGTCAGTGCATTAAGTTGTTGACGGTCTAGGATACCGCTGCGGGACAAGTCATCTAGTCTCTCCTTTGGTTACGCTATTGTCGGTAACGTATTGGATAATATGGATATCCGTTTTAAAAACAAATCGTCAGTCCGTCGCGATCCAGCCTCGGGAAACGGGTTCATCGCGTTGCACGAATATTGCATAATACTTATAAGTACGTCATGCGCACAGGGTCGCAGCTCTATACCCGTATGGCCGTATCTAAACATACAACATCGGAAACGGCGATCACCACAGATGCAAATAGAATAATATGCGTTGTATGAGGAAATGTAGAAGATAATAATTCTTATAAACCTTCGTTCGACGTACCTGTTGGTGAGATAATATTTCGACCGTAAACCTAATCAGGCCGATTATTAATGCTCCATCGCTCTTCGAAACGTCGAATAATGACACCTACGCATCGGACGGCAGGTCGACTACTGCACACCGTTTCAAACTGGTGTTGAAATCAATACCGTCCTACCGGAATTAATTTTAAATACCATAAGCCCCGGGTCTTATATCGATGCGGTGTTATGCCTTCATTTCGGCCGAATTTAACTTAGGTCTGGACCGTCAAACCGTTCTGCAGGAAAGTACAGAAAACAAACGCAATCGTTTTTATCCGGTCACTCGCTGTATAGATTGGACATTAAGTTTATCGACATAAAAAAAAAAAAAATAATAAGATTGATTCCATAAACCCATATACGATAACTGAAGCGCCGAGGTGACGAAAGTACATCGATTTCGTGTACGAATCATATACGCAAACTATTGTTCGCATACGCTTAAGATAACCTAAAACGAATATATTTCATGCGAAGTTATAACCCTAAAAAATACACTTACAAAAACATATAAATATTCTGAAATTAAAAAGTAAGACATTCAAAGTCGACAATGGTGTGCCTTCCCCGATACAAATTGATCAACTAGAATTAGGTCAACATTTTCGGGACCGGAAAACAAAAGAGTTTCATGGGCCTTCTAATAACAGGGCGTCGGCCGTCGAGTATCAACCCTGTACACGGACACACTATCGGCGTGTTATGTATAAACATAATAAAACCATATTTCCCGACACGATAATATTACGGTAAGCAGAATAATAATTATTTCAATGACTAAAATATTCGAAACCATTCGACGATGGAGCCACTGTGCGAGTAAACGTCCGTCCGTCGAGTCACCCCGCAAGTCGTTATGCGGTGTGAACAAATTTCTTAATACCGGACACCTAAGGTCGCTGAAATTTTGTCCGCTATGCAGAAGGGGAAATAAAGTACATGTCATAATATGTAAATTATAACAGTAATTACAATAATGATAATAACTAGAATGTATTCAATGCAGCAATGATATAGTATATTCGTATTACCTATTCTTATGTATTATGATAATTTGAAATTATTTATGTATGTATATGACCATATTTATTATTTTAAAGTTTATGAAAAGGTAAAAAAAAACATCGTTGTGGTAAAACTTACATTTATGAAAAAATTAAGATTTTCTAATTAGACTATGCCGGAGAGTAACGAAGTAACTTAACAGAAGAAATATATTTGCATAATATTATACCTTTCACTGCTGCCAATTATTTATAATAACTTAAGAGTGCGGAAGACTTTTAACAGGAAATTCCACAGTGTTATTCTAAATGTACGAAAAAGTTATGAAAATCAGAAATTAAAATTCCATAATGGTGGCCGTTAATAACATGATCTCCCATAGATAAGTAGTGAAAATAACCTTGTCCCCAAATATATCTCCATTAAACATATCTCGATCTCGTAGGTACCGAAATGAACGCCCGTAGATGACTAGTACTGAGACCGTTATAAGGGCCAAAGTATCTGGATTTATGTACCTTATGGAACTGAAGGATAAACTTAAGTAAAAAAACAAAAAAAAATGAAACATGAGTTACATGAGTTATAGTAAGAAAAAAGAAGAAGTATATTGAATTACCTATTTTTTTTTTTATATTGATTCGAAGAAAGTTCAACGGTTGTAAAATTCCGAATGAATAATAAAAATAACCAAATACATTAGCAAAAATGTAAATATATATGTTATAATCGTACGACGTACATGACGTTATTTTTTCTTTTTATTTACCATAGTTTTTAAAATGTTAATTTTATTTTTATCTACCGCCCCGATACCATTTTATAATTGTATAAATTCATAATACTTATGCGTTATGTCAGGCAATACCTCATCCAACCAATCTCGTCTGCAGACGGACGCGGATTGGTATTGCTATCAAAGTTTTTGAGTGCCATCTTTAAATCACAATGATAAAACGGTCGTGTTCGGGAAGAAGCGACGACGATCCGAAAACACGATGCCCGAGATATTTTACCGGTACGATTTCTCATACGTGATTTATGAATTTCAAACAGTCGATATGGGGGTGACGGACATGGGACGCGGTTCCGGGCTGGGGCAACGGCGGAGTCGCTCGCGGGAAGACTTGTTGTGGGGACCGGTGATATTACGGTGAACTTTCCGTGACGTTGATCAAAAATCAAATATCGGACCAATGTGTACGTAACATCCGTCGAAGTAGGTTACGCCGAAGTCCGTACATATAACGATTTATATACTCGTATATATAGACGCTGCTCGCAGGAATAAGCGTTGTGTTCGGTACGTGGACAACGTGTTTTTCGCGAACGGGCTTCCGCAGCTATTCGCGACGGATTCAGACGAACTCTTCGTCGTCACGATAACGCCGTTATTTCTGCCGGCAAACACGAGGACGCGCACGAGTTTCATTATAAACACTGTTCCGATCGCGGAGAAACACTCGGACGAAACTGTCAATTTGGCAGACGCGCGCGGCGTGTAAAAGTCTATCGCTTTGTGTGGTTTTTTTTTCTCGCGCCATCCGTCCGGGGGTGCGTGCGGCGGGGATAAAAGAGGAAATCACTATTTCACCGATTTGTCCACATTTTTACGACCGCACGTAGTCGCTGATAGCCGGCCTGAAAATGACATTCTCGATTGTCACACGAATATTACATCGCATGTATATTATATATATATTTTTTTTCCCCGATTTTGACGTACCATTATGGAATTCTCTATAGGCAATGGGTTCCGCCGGAGTAATGTTGGTATACTTGTGGCAAATTGCACCGAAAAAAGTTTATATTTATATATATATATATGTGTGTGTGTGTGTTTGTGTGCGCGTGTGTGCGTACAGATTTCTCCTACCCGCCGTTGTATTGTCTGTTTTATGTCCGGCGCACCTGAACGTTTATCACAGTGCGGAATATAAAACTAAAATTGAGTTTTTGCGGCGGAGTCACGTTTTGCTGACAATTCGGTTCGGTCTGCTTGTGACTATATTATATTCACGCCACGTGCCTAACAAGTGTTAGGGAAATATTTCGGAACACCGCCTAACCGCGTGGCTGCAAGTGATTTATGAAAAATAAATAATCATCGGGAATTCATAAACAAACAATTTTTCTCCGACGATTATAATGATATGATATAACATAAAACGTTCTGTCGAAGTGAAAACGTTTTTAACCTAAACATAACGCACGTCTCAGTGCCGCACGCTTAATCGAATACTACCTATGTGTAACGCCTGGAAATACCTACGATAATCCTACGTTGCAGCAATCTCTATAGCGACCGTTTGGTTTAAGCCTATGCTTTAAACGTGGGTCGATGAAGTAAATATTAGCCAACCATATTGTTATACCAACACACTGTAATATGTGTGAATATGTAAAAGGTGTACACCGTCGACAGTCATCGACGTCATGGAAGAAACGGTGTTATAAAGACGCGATGGCATTGGTTTGATGATTTTAATCCTTTTTGGGTGCTTTAATTGACTACACGCGTGTTTCAGATAAGAGTTAATTAAGCTGCAACATACGGCGCTCCATTTAATTATGTTAATCGATTACAATAAATTACGATATTCGTTAGAAATGTGTAAGAAAAAAAAAACGAATTAAAAACTATAAAAATGAATCGAGTATTTGTAAAAGAATTTTTTTTATTTTTTAATTCATTGAACTTGACGAAATCTGGGTAACCATAACAATTTAACAATATCGACAAAGATAGTTAATATATCATACTCGAACCTCGACTGCCGCGTCTTCGATAACTAAGGCGTATCACATATTATGACGTCGTGGGTTACTGTCTGCATATCTCTAACCGGGCAAATACCCGCGCTGCAGTTGCTTGTAATAATACAGAACACTTTATTTTTATTTTTATATTGCACTAAAACTTTATAATTACACTTAGATTTTATAATTGTTGACAACCAATGGTCTAATGTAGGCACCCTGTAAGTGGATCTGTACTCGAGAATTCGATTTTATTTTCGTTCAACTCCCATACCAAAATTCAAAACTTGTATCCCACTCCCCTTCTTCCAATTCAATTCTCATGAACGTGTTTTAATGTTGACTGTTAATATAAAAATAGATTTGTTCGAACAAATGAATTATATACGTATAGTACCTGTACGTAATATGTGTAATGATTTACCGGGTAATACAGTAATCCTGCATAATATTAACAAACTGAACATACCAACAGTAACGTCGAGTATTCTCCGAATGAATAACAATATTATAATAAAGTACGAGATAAATCGAACGATTAAAAACAAAATCGCCTTGCTCTTTATCGGTAATCGCATTAGGGACTTTAGTAAACGGTGGCCCTTATTTTCGAACTTTTGAATTTTTGATTGAGTGCCCCTTCATTCCGTTCGTATTACCACGAGAAAGTAAAACAGGATAGACTCGATCATAATTATCGCTCGCACCCATCGCACCCCCGGTGTTATGAAAAGGGTATTGTTATAGTTTTATGTATATTTAATTTGATTTGAAAACTTTAGCACATAACGTAAAAATGAGTAGAGCCTTTATACCAGGGCTTAATATCGTTAGTAATACGTGAAATTCGCATGGTAATGAGACTAATACGCAATTACGTACACGAGTAAACACGGTCCAAACGATCGTTTGGTCACCGAGCCGAAGATAAAAACAAGTTCAGTATTGTATAATATTATTGTTTTCATCGGTCGTCTACGCATTTAAAACCACGTCGCGTGATATATCATACGACGATGATCAGAGTTTTCGTGGACCGTTTAATGACTGTTCGACGAGCGTACAAAAAACATTTCCAGCGAAGTTTATCTATAAAAGATTTTGATTTTTTTTTTTTTTTCTCAAACGATTTTCAGCTCTGCCTCATTTTCCGTGCCGCCAGATTGATGCTTTTAATAAATATATACCCGGTCTTTATTTAGTTTCATTTAAACAAACTTCTGAGGAGTACAGACAAGCTTCCTTCTGAAGTGTATTGAAAAAACAAAAACAAAAAGGGTACAACCACGAGCGCACTGAGAGAAGTAAAAAAAATAAATAAATAAACAAAAATAAAAACAATCTCTCTCTAACATTCACCGCGAATATCGTAACGATTCTACATTGGCGAATTACGCGTCGCATTGTGAACCAATCTAGATCAATTTTCGCTCTAAAATATACCGCACAGCGTACAGACACAGTGTACCATTTAGTTTTGAACCGTAATTTTTTCAAGCGATCCGCTGTGCCGATATCGATTTTAATGGATACGGTATTACAGTTTACGCGTAAACTTCATAGCATTATGTATGAATCGTCGTACGTATCGGCGGCGGTGTATACGGTGATAATGATAATAACAATCGAGCGGTACTCGATCAAAGCCAACGGTAAAAAGATAAGTTTTACGACCACTTGTTTTTAGCGAATAATAATACATCACAGCTGCGACGGGCACGAGTTTTATCATCGGTATATTGTACGACATTAAATGCACGTCGTAATGGCAGTACTATATTAATAAACTGAAACAAACGAAACGCGTTTGTAAAATTTTATCAAGACAAATTTATCGTAATAATAACGTGGCGTTTTATTTATTTTTTTTTTATATTTTCAAAGCTTTTATTAGGAAAGAAAAAAAACAACATTTTTCACAACGTTGTTATCGTTAACATTAGCCCGAGCGTAATACTGGGTTCGTGTCCCAAACGTTCTTGTTCGGTTCTATTGTAGACGGGTCCGCAAAGGCCTACACACGACACGACGTGCATGAGCGTTCCATCAAATAATCGCGATGCAAGCACGCGTAGGTTTTACGTACTTTGAGTTCGTTTTCCGTGATACTAGGTGTACGAATATTGTACCACGCGTTTCTAATATCGTTTGTAATATTGGGAACAATAAATCTCAATTTGGATGCAAAATTAGCGGGAAGGTTATTCCAATAAACGGACCAGAGGTTAGTAATATAACGTTGTAGGAGTGGGGTAAAGTCGGAATAAGGAATAAGGGAAAAGAAAGGAAAGTATAATTGTATAGACATTTATTTGTTGAAAAAAGGAAAGGTACATTTTTGGTGGAAACGTGTCCCGCCTAAAAAATCTGTTGTAGGATTGATTGCTACTGTGGCATGTGATATTTTGTTACCTATATGTTGCTCCTGTACGTTGTTATATGGATTATATCTGGCTTAGGGTTGCGTCCCGCGCGCAGAGACGTTAAAATCACTCCCTTCCGCCCGTGCGGTGCGATCGTTCTCGAGCGAGATAATCATAACATGGCGTCCGAACGGTATCAAAATACTGTCGGCAAAAAGGTCAAATCGTATACTATAAAGTATTAAAAAACAAATGCCTTTGATATTGGTTTACAAGAGAAAATAAGACGCGTGGAGAAGAGGGACAGGAGGGGACCGCCTAAAGTAAATAATCAAGGAGCGTTTTTGTGTAGCAGCATCCGTCTCGGATAGGAAGATTCCACGTCATTACACTCGACGAACGGAGATCAAAGAGTCCCGTGGCCGCAATCACAGCAGCCGGAATGGGGGGGGGGGCGGGGTTTGGAGCGCGTGGGGCCGTTTTATCATAAATACTTTCCAAAGCGAATTCGTTGTTAATCTTTTTACCCTTCGAGGCACCACGTCGTATTTTGATTACCATTCGAATTACTACCGATCTGCCGGAGAGCTACTTGTATTATATTATAATTGACGGTACAATTATCCGAGACGTTTATCTTTGGGTACCGCACTTGTAGATAATTATTTATTTTCGATAAAAGAAAAATAGAATCCATTTAGGAGTTGAATGTTTACTTTAAGGATTTCTTTTTTTTTTTTTAATCCTGTTAAAAATTTATAAAGTCAAGCATATAATTGAAACGTTTTTCTTAAACGCGAGTCTGTTAAGTAACCAAGCGTTGTTGATAACACTCTGAAAAACATCGGTAAATACTTTGATTAATTTTACATGAAAATAAATGTAACAAAACTAATTGTAAGGCATTGTGGGATGTAGTGCTCAGTAGACGCTCTCGATTAATTATTTTAATGATGTATGACATTAAAATTGGAAAAATAATTAATGTGATGTGGTAAATATGGACGTAAAGTATAATAACGGAAGGTGCGTGAGATTGGCCACAAGACTTTACACAACACCATCATATACAATAAACCGACATTATTTTGTATCGTATAGGTAGATACATAATTTACGTTAATTTATTTATAACATTACAATTAATAATTTAAAAATGATATAACTTAATCATGGTAATTATCTTGTATTATTAATTTCAATCGCAATAGTGAAACGTGTGAACATATACATTTTTATTCATTATTGTCTTAAAATAACCGTTTATTAAACAACATAAATATAATTAATCTCTATACATTTTGCTTTATATTCCTTTTGTGAGCAAGATTGGTAACAATGACATACTCGTACGATTATTTTCTTATAATCCATACACTAAATATACAAATGCAATAGAAAATAAAAACAAACTGCAAAATATAAAATATAAATTACGATAAAATACAATGATTTTCTCAAATTACAATTATTCAGATAAATGATAATTTGATATAAGAAGAAGATAGTTCAATAAATATTATAATAAATTAAGTGCGAATCAATCCACTTTTAATTACCAGTGCCATATTTTGGGAGTAGCATTATCGATCGTTAAGCAGCAATTTATTTTTTCATAAAGAAAGAAGTACCTAATCACTTGCAAATGGACACCGATAAGGACACTTAACTTTTTATATTCCCCTAGACCAGAAAACAAATTTAAAAATAGATGAATTAAATTGAAATATCAAACAGCTGTGATTGATGTGTGTCGACTTAAATATAAATTTAGTTGATTGCACTGCAAGACCAAAATAAAACTTAAGCGTGTAAAAAGCTACTTATTCAAAATATTATTTCGATGAACAATTATTTAAAATATTTTAAATACGTATTTAATTATAAGCATTTGAAAATTGTTTTAATATAAATACTTACTGATATTTAATAATTCAACTGGAATTTTACAAAACTTTTTGCAATTACCTTTAAAACAATTTTGCTCTTTAAATAATTTATATTATATTTGTTCAAAAACAATATTAAAACTATTGAATTAATTATAAATATTATGCTATTCCATACATATTGTATCATAGTTTGTAAAATTTTAAAAGATTTCCGTTATAATAAATATTAAAAATGTAACCAAATTAACAAAAACGCCTTTATTTACGAATAAATAAATTATTCGTAAATTAGACTAAAGTTTAAAGTTTCTGCAATCGGCCATGTGTGCCTGTATATGCGTAGTTTTCTAGTTGAACTATTAAAATAGACCATACGCTTTTCGAGTGGAACAATGTTAAATACATAAACATAAACCAGTTAATAATGCAATTTTAACTATAAAGCCATAAAGGTACCAGTCCGCTGTAGGCTAAATTATAGCTAGAGGTAGAACGGTCTTGCTAGATTGCCCTAGAAGTGTGATTAATGATTATAAAATTAAATATTTGTTCTAAATTGAGTCAATTTACTAGGACCCGTTTTTAATGAACATTTGTAGATGATATTCCACCAGAGATGCATGGCAAATTGTGAATAAACGAGTAAAACGTACCGTTTTCCTAACAACGACTCGGTCGTCACAGTAAATTCGTAGCAAATGTTGTGCAAATATTTTAACAAAAGCTGAATCGGTTGATAGTAATACGATCTTGACTATATGATTTGACTGCATGAATCAACTATGACAACCAAATCGTTGTTAAGGAAACGATGCATTTTACTCGTCTGTGCTGTGTGCCAATAATGTATATCCGTGTCTAGCGTGCGGATATATTCGACGACGACGAGGGCGACATCCGATGTGACGATTCATACCGAACCAATTTGGGAAAAAGGTCCTATCTAAAGTACCGCGTGTCCGGTTTTCACGATCGAAACGATGACCGGCTACCCGTTTGGTATCGAAATATATGATGAACGCCGCATTATAGATATGGAACTTGAGGTAAAGACGCCTAATGTTCAACTCATGGTACTTTGGTGGAGTTTTTAACTAAATTCCCGGTTTATTTATAAAATTAAAGTTGAAGTTGTTAGATTTTAAAATGTATCACATCAAAGGATTAGTTTTGTGTTATTTTATCGACAAAAAATAAAATTAATAAAACAGTCATTTGTCCCATCTTACCCGCACCATGGAGTGAAATTAAGCAAACGAAATCTAAACGCATTTTCAAATGATTTAACATGCATACTTATTTCTAAACATCTAATAGTGGGTACTGAAAAAAACTCAAAAATATAAGACGAAGATTATTCATTTTAATTAAAATGTTTACATAGTATGAATTTAAAAAATAATAAATATGTATACAATCTGATATAACATTGATAACGTTTTCTTTAGCTCAAACTAAATAGGGTAAGTTCCGTTATGTCCCTAATGACTTGTCTAATTGAGACCCTCATAGACCAATAATTTTCAATTGAACCTACGCAATATAATTCTTTATAAATTTTAAATATTATTTCATAAAACTAAAAAGTAGAGAAATCTATTAAAATATAGGTATTTGTTGAGAAGCAATTAACTGTTCTCGCCTTGGAATAATGTAAAATTTTGTTCACATTGACTGGTTGGGAAGGTACAATTGAAAAACACATTATACATTATATCGTAATAGCCAGGGTTGGGACTCTAAAGCACATACAATTGCATATTATTATGTGCAATATAAATAATCCTTAAAGATCACTTACTATGCATAAAAAATATACAATAAAAACAACAAAATATCACTTAAAAATAATTATATGTAGTAACTTTGATCCGACTCCTGAAAGGGCAGTAAAAATTGATCTATTTGCAGACGGAATCGATAAAAAAAAGCCAATAAAATCAGAAGAAAATCAAAAGTTTAAAATTAGAACCAAACAATACGAAAATATGAACGGCTCAACGTGTTACTCGCATCACATCAGGTGTCCGCGTAATTCATGTATTTACTTTGAAAATTCGATTGAAAATTTTCTAAAAACACTTTGACCAAAATATAATTTCCTAAAACATGACCAATTTTGACTCAAAAACATCTCAGAAAGTTCAAAAACAGCACTAAAATCTAAAAAATTGCAAAACATTTAAAAATATACCAAATAGAATTAATTTTTTAATCGAGTTGTCGGTATCGTGAAACACAGTTCTAGCTTAGTCTGCTACTTCTTTGGCGTCTCATTAGAAACATTCGAATGCTATAAGATGGTTATAGCGACCAACAGGTACTGCATACTAACTTTTTATCTTAAATCGTCTAACCTACCTCCACGAGATGTTTTAACATGTTATATTTGTATAATTGTCACGAACGAATCCAGCTGTCCCGTCTCGTTCCCGCGTTCCCCAACTTAAATTTTCCAACCGATTCCAACTGAGAAATCGTTTACCCCCCCCCCCCCCCGCGCGGTCGCTTTTCGGCGCCATCCTTTTCGGCTTTTCGGCGCGCGACATACAGACGTTATTTCCGTCGGCGCGTTTGAAGAACAAAAGCTAACCGTACACGACCCGTCAACAGCGATATCATACGTCGCGCGATGCTGCGTTGATTTTTTTTCAAGCCGCGCGGCGACGGCGGTTTGGCGCAAAGACAAACGGTTCGTCCGCGACGACGCCGCAGCTACTCGGTGTTGTAATATAGTCGTAAGGTCTCGGCTCGTATCGCGACGGACATCAAAGGATCGCGCGCCGACCAGCACGACGGACGTACTCGCGTAATAAAGTGGGCACCGTTGACAGCTCTATTATTATTATTATTATTATTATTACTATCGCAAACACACACGTGCTATCGCGCACACGCGCACGGAATATATACGTCCAAGTGTCACGTGTGTGCGTGTGCCCCGTCGACGTATGACGACGATACACAATATCCCAGCTCGTACGTCCAAATTTATACGCTATTGCGACGTCGCCGAGCCTGTTGTCTCCGTGAGTACATTTTATTCCTCCAGACGACGTTTTTGAAACACCCTTTATCTCCTATAGTGTCCACAGTAAGACTATGTATACGTTATTTTTCTTTGTTTTGAGAAAATCCAAACATGTGCCTATGACGCGAACGGCTAAAATAACAGCGATGATATCGTGATGGTGACAAATGCGAGCAATTGTTGCAAATGTTGCATGACGAACAATACCTGACGAATGTTTACGATGATTTGGCTACAATTTTTTTTTTTAGAAAATCAAATTAAAATTGCTTTTTTTATTTTTTGCTTTTACCGATACAGTGTTTAGCATTTGAGTTTAAACACTCCGGAACAATGATTATATCTTATATTTTAAAAGCGAAAAGAGCGGAAATGAATATGAGTATAGTCGTATTGAACAAACCAGCTCGTGAACAGCATTATGAACACGCTTAATGACGATATTATGTAGCTACATGGTTGTATTATTGTGTTTGCATCAAACACGTGTGAGTGAGAGAAAGAGGTGAGTGTATGGATACAAGTGCGTGTGCCCGTAGGGGAACTCGTTACTCTCGCCGAGTTAAACAAGAAACAGTTCTCATATTGTTATACCATATTATAAAAATGTAATTAAATATTTATAATACTAAAATTAATTATGTAAAATGTAAGTGTACGTGATGGTGAAAATAGTATCAATAGCTATTGTTTTGTATGAAATAAATTCAGTTTTTACTGAGTACCTGATTATTACTGAATAAATAGGTACTTACTGTTGTTTATTGACTAAAATATAATAACAAATGGACATTATCCAGTAATAAAACGACCTATCTGATAGAGCGCATGAGTGTAATAAGACGAATTTTTGGTAAATTTTTAGTATATAATTACTTTGTTGATCCTGCTCTAAGCGGGATTTCAATATGAGTTTTATGCGGTAGGTATTATCCGTTGTGCTGAAAAAAAGTCTTATTCATATTATATATTTATGACTTATAAATACGTTCAGTGTGCCCTTCATAAACAAGATCCTTAAAAGGAAATTCATATAGGAAACATTGAAAACATGATAAACTTACAATATTATATTTGTTGCACCGTTTTTCGGGAAAAAAATTGCTTTTTTAAATCCTATTATTATTATGAATTCAAACATGTTGGCTTTACCATGGAGTGTCAACACATCATTAATCACGTTTACGATGTTAAGACTTCGGTATTTTGTATTTAAAAGATCTGAGCGATGCACCGCTTATGTTTGTGCGGGCGTACGTGTATTTGTGAATGTGGGTGTGTGTGGGTGTGCACGCGAGCGTTTACGCGACTTGGCCGCAGAGAAAGTAATAATAGTAATAGCATATCATATTTTCAAACGTCTTCCGGCCCCAGTCATAATTTTCCTACATTCAAGGCTCGTTCCGGGTAACAACGCCTGAACGATTGAGACGTCAAACTCGGATAATTAGCTAGTTCTCGTCATCACGGCCACTTGCACCGGCTTTTGCCGCAAGTGTTCTACACTGCAACAGGACATTAAAGACGATGCGGTGAACACGTGTGCACTGCTGCACGACGGGTTATATCGGGCCGAAGTGTCAAAGGTCTCGTTTTCTAACCCCCCTCCACCCGTTCGAATATATCCTTTTTCCGCGTCATTTCTCACCCCCACTACTGTGCTCACGTTACACATCGAGTAGTTATAGTTACGTTATTATTTATAATACATATGCGTGTGTGTGTGTGTGTGTGTGTATAATATATATACTATTTATGAGTGTGTGCGTGACCACGCGCACGTGCGTCCATTTCTATGCACCGAGTCGTAATATAAAAATAATAATCTTCAAGTGTACCATAAAAATATAAAATGCTTATGATTTCGAATAACTTCTAAAAATTACAATACTTCATCTTGTTATTAAATTATAAATATGCTATTGCTAGTTTTATGTTTTCAATTTAAAATAATATAATTACATTTTGTCCAAGGTAGAAAAAAATTAATTAAAATTCTTATTTTTCACTGCGTTTTTTTTTTTTTTTATTATTATAAAACATTGTTATTTTTTGCAATAAGATTTAATTTAAAAAATATATGATAAGATCTTCATAAATATACTGTTTACATAATTTAGGTATCAGTTGCGCAATTAAGGGTTTCGAAATGTGAGTTTCCTTAAAATCAAATCCACTGCACAAGTTTCATAATTTCAATTTCAATAAAATATATGAACGTATATAAATGTAACAACTAAATCCCTACTACCTACTTAGTATTCCCAGAATTATTCAAAGTTGGATTAAATACATAAGGTACTATGAGTTTCTACGTAATAGGGGATGCTCAAGTACACGTATACTTTCCTACCCATGTACCGACTGAAGAGCGACTTTCATAAGTCTTAACCCGTTCCGAAAACAAATCCTGGATGCGCCAGTGATACATATATTTATTATTTATACTAAATTTAATAGCTAATAAAAAAAAAAAAAAAATCATCAAAGTAATATTTAACATTTTTCGAGTGTCGTAATAAAATAAATCATAACTATAAAAATGTACATTATTGAGATGGAAAAAAACATATTCAATGAACTTAACGTTGGAGAATGAGTTGGAGTTGATTGTTTGAGAAAAACAAAATCGAAATCCCACGAAATTTCTAATCGATTAAATGTTCACAAATAAAAAATGACTCATTACTTCTGTTTGAAGCCAATAAAAGCTTTCTTCTTCCACTCGAAATCTATAATTGCATAATATAAAATAATAAAATGGATTTGGATTTGTTTAGCATATAATAATTTATCCTTTTTTAAATTTTCAGCGGCACAACTATACATTTTTTTTATTCACAATAGTATAACGGTATATTAGCGATCGCGATTAATTTACTACCGAATAAGTTTATGTTTGACTGATTTGCAGAAGGTACGCTCTGTATTTACTTAACTTTACAATGGTTACAAACGGTCTGGAAATTTAAAGATCTAGCTTGATCTGCAACGGTTCCTAACGTTTTTTTTTCTTTTGTACCCCTAAGCTAAATATTTTGCATGATTGTACTCCTCGTTATATCTTTAATACTTTTTATACATTACTGTTCTGAAACAGTGTAAATTAAATATAACAATTATGTATAATATTTTTATAATTTCTGTTAAAATATTAAAATAAATGAGTGTACTTATATCTTTATATAACTTTAATTATTTTACGTATTTAGTGGTCCTTGTCTATGTTTGAGCAACAAAGTGTTTTAAAATCAGGTTCAAATTATTCATCGTAAATGTGGAGCTGCATTCAGCTTATTTCTGTTTTTATTTATCATAAAGATCTACGAAGAAAAAGCTCTATTGGCCAGCTCCGTGCTAGTAAGCAGCGAAAGTAATTCAATTACCATTGTTAGAGAGTCGCTCAATCGCTCATGAGTCATATTTGCTTCTAATGTCTATCCAAAAACTTATTAGCTGTTTTCTTTCAAACTCAGTTCTAAGAGTTCGATCATAAAGTATTCTCCAACCTGCAGTCTATAAGATAAGTTGATAGTTATGTTTTTATTTATAGCATACATTGCATAATATTTGATATATTTCCTAGACGAACAGTTATAAACAATATTTTCCCATTACTACCCATTTTTTTCGCGTACCCCTTGAGATCGGGTTGGGAATAGCTGGTCTTGGTAAACAACGTGGTTATTCATTTTTAGATCAACCGCAACACATTTCGTAAAATTGTATAATGCTTAATAAACCCGTCTGAATAATAAAAACATCGATAATTATTTTTAAGGTGAGTAAAATAAAGACGTTTCCGCAATGAACGTATTGTGAACCGATGATTGTATATTTCATGACTTCTGACTTCCGTACGTTGCGGTTGGCCATGTCAATGCTTGTAGACATGATTTAAGATACGCTGGATACCCAACGACCCTACATAAACAATTGTTTTTGTAGAATCCAAAGTGATGACTCACCAAAACAGCTGTTGTAAAGTACGCACATACCCTTAGCGCTTGTATCGTATATTAGTGGACATTTTAGAAGATAGCTAGATATACCATTTAATTAACCACCAACTTTTTTGTAACCATTAGTCAATCAATATGTTTTATTTAAAAATATTCGATAAAAAAAATTCGCAATCGATTTTATGTATATTTTATATTTTACTTAACACGATTGCCGCTTACTAATTATTATATTATCACCGAATGTTTATTTTAGCCGCTGGAACCACTGTTTGAGTGCCACTTACCATAGGTCGTTGGATATCCAGTGTATCCAAATTCATGCTTGTAGAGTAGTTAAATGTAAGAGAACCGTGAAAATAGGCTTAACTAAATGAAGACTTTGTACGTTTATTATGGTATACTCGTATATATTATATATCTCTATATCTAAACTGTCGGGGATTTGAACATCTTCTGGAAGGGAGGCTAAGTCCTTCCCATTCCGATTTACTATTATGACGACCACACATAATTAAATCAACTATTAAGTTAAATAGATTTTTATAAAATAAATAGTTTATAGAGAAATACTTTATACATGTTTATATTTCATTATTTTATTTTATATAAATTATTAAAAAATATAATACAGGTGAAAAATGATAAAAATCCTTGGCTATCTTATAATTTGATACGATTGTATATTATTTGATGTATAAGGTAATTATTACAAATTCAGATGAAAAAGCTATTTTATTCGTATAACTATATAGAGTTCAAGTTTTAAATTACTGAAATAAAAATAAAATTATATTTCATACCATTTACCAAATATAATTGCATGTGCATTTATACATTTTGCAATTCGATATAATATACGAGTACATACTTACATTGTTACAATTATACACCATTCAAAGCCCGACAATATGTTCTTGTATTGAACTTTGTAATATTATTGTAAGAAGTATCGTACAAAACACAATGTTATAAAACCATAATACTTTGATATTAAATAAATATATATATATATATATATATATATAGCTTCAAGAATGTACCATTAAACATTTTTATTTAATTTTTGGAACTGTATTTTACGAAATTCTAGTGTATTCAATAAGTTTATATTCTATTTCTATACTATGTATACCTAAATTAAAAGCTTTTATCAAATACGTTTTTGTGTATCATTAAAAATATTAATAATACTCAAAACCGACTTACTGACAGACTTACAGTAAAATTCTATACCGCATGGAAACTTATCACAATCACTGGTCGGTCTGATATTAGGAAAATATAACTTTATGTTCGCTGTCAGTAATTTTTCAACACGATTACGAAATAACAACTTTCATATTATACTTATTTTATGATTTATTATTTATAAAAATATTATTAACTTTTTGGTTCAGAGATTATTATTTCGGATAGTTATAATCATGTTAATAAAGATTCAAAAAATAAAAATCTTCTCATGAATACACATTTAAAACAAAGTCCAGGTAGTAGGTACTATCGGATTTTTATAATCTTCTATTGCAAGTAAGATTGGCTATCTCCTCTTTCACATTCTGAAATATGATACAAAAAACAAGGTTTTCCTGAAAGATAAATGAACTCCTTTATAAGATTTAACAAAATATATCAATTCTACTCTAAGTTGAGAATCAAAATATAATCCAATGTCCATTCCTCGAATTGCGTTTTTACAATATTATAGAATTTAACTTAAATAATTATTAACAATTGTATTTCCTTTTCGAATGCTATCGAAGCACGAAGCCCGCATTGAAAGAAGCCCTGCCAGTATACTCAATTACTTAGATACATGTTATCCGGACAGTACGAAAATGAAGTTATTTTGTGACTATATTATTCTTCTCGTATTAATAATAGAAGTATCTTTTCCCAGAATAATATCCCGTTTCGAACATCGGCTCCAATATAACTATGTTTATTTATTTCTTATATATTTATTTTGAGGAACTAATTTAATTTTAACGAGTATTTAAAATACTTTTGAATGCAATCGATACAATACTGGTTATTGTTATGCATTGTAAAAAACAGAATTGTTTATTTCTACAACAAGGTATAAGTGTTCTTATCAATAACTTATTTATTGGTAACTGTTTATTACTAAGTGTAAATATGTACAAAATGTGCATAATAATTAAACGTAAAATATAATTTTGTCCATAAGTAGAAAATGAACATAAACTATCTGTACAGTACAAATCTTAATAATACATTAATCTAGTTCCCTATACACAAACAATTATTATTATTATTATTTGCGCCGTAACTCGGTATATATTGGTGGGTATGCAAGAAAATCTGGGGCTCATGTATATAGGCCCTAAATAATTACAGCTCGCTAAAAGAGTAAACATTCGAGTCCAAATGTATGACCAAATTAACTACCTACTCTATAATCAATAGCTAAAACTATATAGGCAAAAGAAAAAATGCGCTACAGCCTTAGTCTTTCAGCCATTTGTCATTAGTTAACAGAAGATATTTAAATAATTAATATTTATTTAGAATTAAACAAGACGGCAAGATAGATGGTAGTCACATTTTAGTAGAAACTTTGCTTAATATAAAATGCAAAAACAAATTAATTAAAATACGATTTTAATGGGTAATATATTGACTTATATTTCCATGTACCTATTAAAAAATATTTTATTTAAATAATTTTAATATTAAAGTTAAATATAAGAAGTTAAAAAATAAATACCACAAAAAAAAAACCTTTTAATGTTGGAGGTAATGAAAATTATTGTGCATTTGTATGCAAACAAATACTGACGTTTATAATACGCTGAATGCTGTGCAATAAACATACAAACAACAGACGTATACGTAATGAATATCGACAAAACCAATATATTTTTACATAGGTAATAAATAGTTAATTTAATTTCTAAATTCGTTTTACTGCATTATCAACTAATGTCTGTTGGCTCCGAACTCCGAACACGAATTGTTCTTTTCGACAGTAATAGTTTTAAATAAACAATATTTTAATCAAATCGTTGGGTTTCGGCCATTTGTTATGGTTCAACAGTGACCCGGGGGTTCCTTGCACCCCCAGCACCACAGATAGTTGCGGCACTGGTTATTATTGTCTACGCGTAAAATTCCCTATCGATATTCTACATGATATTGACTGTTTTGACAGTCAGTGAGCACATAGCAAATGGCTCAGACTGATTAATAATTATAATTGCGATCCGTGTACGTATTATTGTAAAACGCACGATAGTGCCCCGCGAATCAAACGCATGTACATATTATTACGATAAAAATCAGCGAAACAACGGACGTGCAGGTGTTGTACAGTTCACCGCGGTTATCGCGTAATAGTATATTTGCTATCGGTTTTCGTTCGCAAGTCGTTTGACGACGGCAGAGGAATGACAATCGAATGGATCAAAAGCAATAAACAGTTCATTTTGCACGCGTAAAATAATCGCGTACCGATAGGTAATCCACTGAAGTCGGTGATTTATCATATATGAGAGTTCTGCGAATGAAAATCCGTATTGTAAAAAATAATAAAAGAAATATACCACGTGGCTTAAAAAAATTGTGTTCGTAATGCGCGTGTATACAACAATTGGGATTACTGATTTGGCGCGTAGAACAACTGCGGGAAACATAGTGTTTTATAACAGAATAATATTGAAAGATTGAATTGAATTCATCATTTATTTATTTATTTTTTATTAGACATATAGAAACATTTACAATCCGTACACGTTATACAATAAGAAAATTAGATGTGGTGTCAGAAGGCGGCGTCCGTTGACATTATGTGTCAAATACATTTATTTGAATTTTTTTATTTTGGTAATTCAACAATTAAAATATTGGAGTGCGTTTGAGACGTCGAGGTGGATAATCAGGAATAGTAGTAGAAGACAGATTAGAGATTGGTGGGTTAGGATGACTATTTGTATGCGCGTATAAGTTTGAATAATAATTACGGACAAGAGTTGAAAGTGTGCATATATTAAGGTCATTGTGCAGAGAGTGGTTGCTAACATACCACCGACCGTTTGTTTTTTGCCTTAAATTAATCAACTGAAATGCTTGAACGCTTTTTAAGTTTGATACTTTGGCAGTACCCCAAAAATGGGTATTATATGTCACAGCAAGACGAATAATAAATTTGTTAATAAATTAGCAATTTGTTTTCGAGTGAAATGTTGGACCGAATAAGGCGATGTTAAATTTATGTAGTTTGAGATTTAAATATTTCCAATCGGTCTTAACTTGTATAGTCCATGTAAGCCTTTTATCGAGATAAACACCCAAATAGTTTACCGAGTCTTCCGTTGCAATTATTTTTTCGTTTAGGGAATTCGAAGGACTATCTCCAAGGTGAAGGCTAAAGGCGATGTAGATTGTTTTACTCTCATCAATCCTAAACCTTCGCAGTTTAAACCGACGTTGGAATTTTAGTGCATGTTCTAGGAGGTTTTCGGTCTCTATATCCAGCACGATGGACTCTTGACAACTCGTCTCCACAACGTACCAAAAGCACGACGAGTGAGAAAGGATTCGAGAAGGAGATATAGTGGAATGGGTAGAAAGCGAGTGTTATGCGTGAGTCCTTCATGCCTTCGGACCAGATCAAACGCTCGGGCCACATATAAAAATACTCCCGTGCAGTGTATTACAATGTATGTAGTTAGCGTTATTATGAATATTATTCCGTTAATTTGGCAATGTTTGTACGCACGTTGTTCGTACGGAAGGCGCGCGCATAACAAGTATAAGAAGGAACCTACTACGGCCGCGTATTATATTATACGATTAAGTAAACACAAGTGTTTCGCCGGCGAGGCGCTCGACGGTGATGCGATGATAAAAGCGCGCGCGGCAGGAGAAAATCAGCAGCTCTTCCGGGTGTATGAACGTTCGCTCGAGCCGCGGATTTACGCGATCGCTGTACACATCTCCGCACCGTACGTTTTGCGCGCGACAAACCGCGATCTACGGCAGCGAAACCGCAATCCCGCGAGTTTGAAAACGTTCACTCGAAGCCGGGTTTCAGGAGCGAACGCGAGGCGAGGCGCACTAACCTAACCGTGCACGCGGGTGGGCGAGTTGCGAGCGGACGGGTCGGGAGATTCGCGCGCGGAATGTCAACAGGCCGGAACCCGACAGCGATACGACGCTTCCATGGCGGCGGCGCGAAAAGTTGTAATTACTATGGTAACATCAAAAACTTGCAGTACTCGTATTGGTAACTGCAGCTAAGACTTCCGAAACGACGTTTCACTAGCGCGGTAGCGCACGCGCGGGAGTCTTATTAAAGGAGTGTTGTCAAAGGTTGACATAATATGAACTCATATACAAGCGTTTGTTCTCCATCAAATCACGGACAAGCATTTTTTCTACATCGACTAAAAAAAACTGCATTCGTGGCGCAAAGATCACGTTCACTACTTCTAGGTTGGATTTATTCCACGTTCAATCATAGTATTTTATACCCATACAAACTGAAAAACCCTAAATAAAAAATACAAGCGATTTTTTAAACGCGTATGATTTTAGCGTAAAATAATCTTCATCTGTAAGCTATATATAAACCGCTTACGACGACGGTCTGTTTTGATTTAAAACTATTCCATTGAATTAATTTTAAGTAGCCTCACATTCCCGGAAGGGACAGGTTCTAACCACAGAATCATCCCTCTGCGTACGCCACTGGTTATACTGGCCCTGCTGTTAGTGATTATTATGTTTATACAATTATATTGAACACCGAAGTATTTTTCGAAACCCTAATTAAAATAATGGCAAAATAAATTCATGTACATATACAAGTATACATTTCAATTTGGTTTTTAACAATTATATTATCGTTGATAATGTTCACTGCACTGAAAAGTATAAAACTGTTTATGCCTCAATTAACATAGCGTTATAAATTGGTATATTGGAGTTATTGGAACAACCATAACTTAATTATGTTTATAAAAATTGTAAAGGAATAACGACTGGTTTATGTTCAAATACGATGTTGTTGTCGACGAAAACTGTAATCTATGGTAAAATAATAATAAGAGGCCTGTGCACATATGCCTAACAGTGAGCTTTTTAAGTATATGAAATAATAATAAGTATACTAAACATAAATCGAACACAGCTTCGACAATATTAGTGTGACCTTTAATGAAACATTACGTTTAACTGTTTAAATCCTTCACTTGACTGAGCAGAATATTTGACCTTGGTGAAAATGGCCACATACTCAGGTAGACAGTCAATGGAGCATGTACATTGTGCAATCAACTATAAATAATAATTTGTAATTTGTACATTAAAACTGAACTTTTATGTATGTGGGGTTTGTTGAATTGTATTATAATTTTTAAATGTATATATACTTGATTCTTATGAGTAAAAAATACGTCATGCATACTACAAAATATATAATATGCATTTTAAGTAATTAAAAATACTTAAATTAAAATAAAATGTCTCCATTTTATTCATTATATATAAAGATATATATTTTTAAGTATGTTTTATGTTATATGAACACTCTAAATATGTAATTGCTTTGAATTTTACAGCAATAATACTTTACTTTCCAAAATAAAGTACTAAATTTTTAAAACAATATAAAATGTAGGTATAGATGATAAGAGATAGAAATAAAAACAATTTACCTTGAATAAAACCCAGTTATCATTTAATAACGCGTATTACTTAGATATAATAATATTAGGTAAATATAAATTTAAGTTCTTTCAATTAGATTAATTAAATACTATTACAATACAATTAATAATGTTGTCATAATTATATTATCATAATATTATGATTATTAAATTAATAAATATAAATCAGAAGTATTCGAACTTTGTGATCTTTTACTTGACCTTTTTTTTTTTGGCGATCAGTAAATATTTTAGAATTCATATTTTGGCGTATCCACCTAGGAAACGTTAGTCACATAAATTTATTAGAGTTCTTTTTTTATTTTCACTTTAAAAATGTATGCCATCACATCAATGTGTGAAAATCGTCGATTTTTATAAATTTAAAATTCTATGAGATGAATGATCAACAATTAAATTAATATTTTGCATACTGATATGATTTAGGGTTGAGCAACGAATTTATTTACTGACGTTAATAACCGCACGTGAGCGTTCTAAGCATACCAAAACAGTCATACACCTGCAACGTATAATTTCTTTAAAAATAATATTGATATGTTAGATTTATTATTATAAAACTCACAATTAGTTTACATTAGAAATACTATAAGATAATCAAAGAACTTAAAGCCCCCATTTGGTTTAACGATACAATTGGATATAAGCAGTACTTACCTACGTGTGATTAGATAAATTCAGTATTTAGCTGAAACTGTGGATTAAAACACAAAAACTAATAAAAGTTGTAAGTATAAATACGAAAAAGAAAAAATAATTATACTCCTATTACCCGGAAATGTAGCCCTAGGGTACTGGATATTAAAAAGGCTGCGACTGTTCATGGCTGGTTAGAAATTATTTCTTCAACGAGAGTAGTGACGGGGGGGGGGTGTAATGTTCCTGGGTCTCATGAGGGACAATAATTATAGTGATAACAAAAAATCTGTAAACCTTATAAACAAGCAGGCAGAGGTACCTTATTTGCATCATCCACTCTAATCTTCTAACTTAATCTAACCTAACCTATCACGTTTCCTCCTTATGGGTATTTTTTATTACTTGACATATTCAAAAACAAATAAAAAAACTGTTATAACTAAAATATGAAACTGAGCAGAAATTACTTGTTTATTTCTTGTTGAATAATTATAATCGAATGAAAAATAAATATACGAGTATTATGTATTATTATACACTATTATTTTATAACCATTATATTACGCTTAATCCTCGTAAATTAGATATTCAAAAAACAAAAAAAGTCCAAGTTTTTTTTCTATACTCAATAAAAAAGATATTTCTGAACTTATACAGCGTTTTCATTAAGTGCAGCAAATAGTTTTATTTATTATTACTACTCGTATTTTTTTTTTTTATTTTATTCATTTTCAACAACAAAGGTTATAAGCTGTATATTTTTTTACATTTTTCGATAACATGTTACTTACATTTACGGTTACATATACTATTTTTTTTCTTTTTTACAGTTTTCTTAGATTAAAATATATTTGTACAATTCAAACTCTTTTAATAAATTAAATTATTTTATTACTTTCAACTGTATTCGATCCTTTGCTCTCCTGTAGTTGGTCGTACAAACAAAGTGTTTTATTATTATTTGTGTACCGCATATTGAACATATTGGGGGTTCTTTCTTTGCCATAAGGTAACCGTGGGCCAGTTTAGTATGGTAGATTCTTAGTCTGTTCATAACAATTTCGTTTTTTCTGTTTTTGAACTTTATGCGTCTTTTGTATATTGTTCTTTTTATTTCAATTACCTTTTGATTTTTGATTTCAAAATGTTATTCCATTCTAGTAAACAAATATTATTTACTTGGTTTTTTAAATCGGTGTATGTTAGAATTTTGATTTTTTTGACATTTGTTTTTGTTATTTTTTGACGCTTTGTTTTCATTTATTATTATAATCGTTGTTATTACCATAATTATTTTATACAACTATTCGCTTCCCTGTCAAAATATACTTGATCCACCTTTGAATGAATCCAAATGGTTGGTTTGTTTTGATATACAGGACATGCATATACATTTATTAATTACATTTTTATTTCGTTTGAAAACATTTATTCTATTTGCATTGATAATATCGATAATTCGCTTTGAAGTCATGTATATTTATGCACACCATACTACATACATTATTCTGTTTTTTTTTTCGTTTATTGAAAATGTAAAATATTCCATTTTTTTGTACAATAGGTCCAATTGTTGACTAATAATGATATATTTTATAATTAATTAGTGATATGAAGAAAGATACGCAGCTGCCAAACCTGGTCGGTTGTGTTTATATAAAACCATTTAAATCTGTAGGTACTGCACATCGTCATCATATTATCACGTTATAGAGTGTTCCGTGTATACATTTTTTTTCTTTGTTGAAGTACATACTTGTTAAATCTGATTGTCATCGTTTCGCATTGCAATTTGAGCTATTATACATTTCGATGATTAATTATTATTTTCAAAGCACCAGAACTGCGCATAAATTGTATCAAGCGTATCTGTTTTTTGTTTCTTCCAGGGGACAGAACGATTTATTTTTCCATGTAAACCGTAAAGTATTGAAAACAGACTCATGCATTTAAGTGAAAAAAAAAAAATAAATAAATAAAAACACACAAAATTATGACGATGGCCCCAGTACCAGTAGCTGCTGCGCAAGTACAAATGCGTGATTAAGCAGCACTTTGCCGCGTGCAGTGAGCGTGAACCCACGCGCGTGTTTGCTACGTTATGACGCGAATAAATAAAGCGAAAACGAATTGGAAAATGTAGTTATACTAAGTTTTATTTATCGACACGATGTTCGGAAATCGGCAGTTTTCAGGTTCGTCAAATAATGCGGAAAAGTGACTGCAGACTGCACAAACGTTTGAAGCGGTTAAACGAAAACTTGTGTTTACCCGTACATAAAAGCTATAGTTTTGTCGAGACTGGCGCCGAACGAGCGAAAACGTGTCTTTCTCTCTCCATCTCTCTCTCCATCTCTCTCTATCTCTCTCTCTCTGTCTCTCTCACACACACTATGTTTGTCTCTTTCTTCCCCGTCGTATTGCTGTTCACGCGAAACCACCGCCACCGATTTTCCATTGTTGATTTTACCCTTGAAAACAAATAAAAACGGGCTAAGGTTTTTCCTTAATAACACGGTCTGCGCGTACTGTTTCAGCTCTAAAAATGTAATTATGACAGCCGCGACCACGGCGGACATGCGAAATGATGATGTTCTTATTTATTTTTTCCCCGAACGAAACGAACATTGCAATAACATTTATTGAAAACAATCTACAGAGACCGACGTTCCACGCCCTATGTCCGACAACTGCACCTCTATACCGCATCTACTGCAGTTCCGATGATGATGCATATGCGATGTGCGGTCGGCGATATTTGTGATTTTGAAATATTATGCGTTTACGCGACGCGGTATTATTAATTCCCGCATGCCCAACAAGTCGGTTTCGCTTATGAGCGCGCATGAATGATCGTTGAACAAAATATAATCATATATTGAACAAAATATATTCGTACATTTTAGTGTTCATATACCTGTTTGTGTGTGTGTTTTTAGAAAAAAATAAAAACAAAAACATTTATGGCTGAAACTCTCGGGGTAACGATAATACTGCATAGAGGGAAAATCATTACATAATATTACCTGCCTGTGTACATTTTTAATCCTAAGCGGTTCTTATTTGTACAAGTACGTGTATGCATACAGTAATTATATATGTATGAACTATTTTTCTGGAATGACACATTTTAGGTGTGTTTTTAAGACTAGTTTTCCATTGTTTCAGATTATAATATAGAAAATGTGTTTTCTCGATGCACTTTTTTTTTTTTTTACATACATCCTTCGAATATAAAATTATTCCAAATGCATTCGTTTTTCGGTCATTAAAATTCAAACCGTATAGTTCTACTTAAATATCCTTATTATTATGCACCCTGTAAAACTGCTATAAAAGCTAACTATTTAAATTATTGGAATGGAAAATATGCAATATGGTTTTAGTGAAATGTCACGGTATAAATACATATGTACATAATGTATGCCTATACATTTAAAAAAAATTCGGAAAAAATAAATGCTCAATGAAATTATATGCCATATACAAGTACTTATGTTACTCGTTTCAGTTGGAATTTCCATCGTATGATGTTCAACTACTTTCCAATAAACCAAACAAAAGAGCGAAATCTCGCCGGTTTTTCAAATCTGTGAGTCGAATCCATTCATATATAAATAAATATATAAGACTACATAATATATTTGCAACTGAATTGAAACATGCTCTTAACAAACAACATTACAAAAGTCTATGAACATTATGAAATGCATAAATTATATTTAATACAATATTTATGAATATTAATTTTAGGCTAGAGGCAATCAATTTATACCTTTATAAAATCGTTTACGACACGGTAATTGCAATATAAATGATTTGAAATTGTACCGTTAAATAATTGTAACTAACCATCGTTCATAAAAATATTAACTACAAAAAAAAAATTGTAAATTATAATCATCCAAAAAAATAATATTAAAAATAACAATGTGATGTCAATTTGATTTGCAATCTTAAATTGTGAAAAGTGTTATATATGAAAATATATAATTAAATATAGACATTATACTTAAACGGTTGAAATTTCAGTTTAATAAAAGTAGATTAATATTTAATGCCCTAACACCATCGTAGAAGTAGGAAAAAAAACGTGAAACGCGACCTAATATTATATATTATTATATTATGATAATCACGTCTATACTACAATATTATAAACTATAATTTATATTTATTATAATTTTAGTAATTGTACCATTGTTATTCTCGTATCAACTCGATATTTACTTATGTAACATCAATCAACGTAAAGTATAAGCCAATATCAGATTCGGTAGGTTCATTTTTCCAGACTTCATTCCGTCTGGTGTTTTATCACTTGGTATTTTTTCTCAAGTATTTTTTATTTTCATCCACCGGGTTTTATTCTTCAGGCATTTTAACGTAGGTAATTTTTTTCTATTTTCCATAATATACCTTCGACTGATTAAATTCCATTTCCATTTTTTTTTTTTAAATACAATAAAATTATTCTCCTGACATTTAGACTTATAATGTATTATAATATTCAAATTAAACGTGTACATGGGTTTCTCGTCCCTTCTTGATGATTAAATTATGAATTTATCCAACATTTGATATTTAACAGAACAATTATATAGATAAACCCACAGACTATACAGAAATTATATTGCCACAGGATGATCCTTAAGTGGAACGAAAAATTTTGGAAAACACAATATTTCGGTACAGGTCAAATGCTGATAAATTTACACTTCTGCAGTGTATACGAATATAAATATATACGATTGTTTTTATTTTATATTTTTGCTATAGTAAGAATGTACGATCATGTTGTATTGTGAGTGCCGCGTGCTGTATGTGTACGCGCGCGTGTGTGTGCGTAGGCGTACTGCGCCGCATATTTTGTTATATTTATTTACTTTATTTTTCAAGTTTTCGGTCATTTGCAAGCGTAGCACCAGTAAAAAACACTAGGGGATCCCGTTTATTACGAAAATTTCATTAAGAAGTTTTCGTGGTTGCACGCGAAATGCGCGATCAAACTGAATGCGGTGGGACATCTGTTGCCCCGTGTTTTAAGACCGCGGAATAGCCGCCGTAGTATGCTATTCATATTCCGAAACTTAATCGTCAGTGAAACGTTTTCCAGACGTTGCGCCCCGGATAGTATAGTGCAGTGCAGTGTTGTGTGGTGTAGTGTAGTGTAGTGTAGTGCAGTGTAGTGTAGTGCATAATATATAAAATAGTCCTTTTAATGCGCATGCGTGCCATATACAGTTGGAGAGCGCATGGGGGTAGGGAAGTATTTAGTAACATTTGTTTCCTTCTCCTCTCGCCATCGTCTCCTGCGTTACTTCTCCTCCCCTCGCCAACCGTTCTGTTCGGGAGGCGCCTGTCCTCCCACCCGCTGCTGTTCGACATCGTGTACCACGCACTGCGGCTCTCGTGGCGCTCGTTTGCGAGAAATCCGAAAGTTTTCTATATCACGGCGTATAATCGACGCCATTTTATTATGAAAGTTAAAAGTCACAATTTCATTATCACCAAAAATCTCCCGTTCAAGCGTCCGAGTGCGCGCGCGGGGCCGAAAATAAATGGCGATTTACGAAATATTATACGTGTACGAACGCTGGCGTATTACTGCGTTAGCGTCGTGGTTCAAAAGGCGAGCGGTTGAGCTTCACAATAATATTAATAACGTCTTTGAAAAAAAAAAAGGGGGAGAGATAGAGAAAAGGAAAGCGCATCCGTATAATATATAGTAGACCTTTTTGACTCGATTTTCCCGCGTAGTCTATGTATAATATGTCGCAGTCCTTATGTCAAATCAGGCATTGTACTGAATGTCTGGGAAAATGGTACAATAATTTAATTTGTATGCATTTTTACTATACGCATAGGTGTTTAGTTAAATGTCAATACGACCAATGCAAATATTATAAAAAATGGAACATTTCATAGTATTTGAAACTAATTTTTCTTATCGATTGTGTTATAAATGATTTATTGTATAAATATAGAATAACTTATTTAAATATAAATGCTCTTATAGGAAAATACTCATAACCCATCAATGTAAAAATAAAACACCCAGAGCCTTTGAAAAATAATAGTACGCGTTTTGTTGTATGGAGCTGTTATTTTTAACGCAGTTTGATAACATGTCTAATTTATGTACAATAACGATAAATAATATTGTATAATATGACTTCAGTTACTTGTCTTTTATTAAAATCGCATTAAAATTAAATTCTTGGACCTTTTGCCTAGGCATAATTTAGTGAAATGCCTGATTCAACTGTATGCCTACGATAAATATGTATACATACATGGTTTATTGTCACCTAAGAACCACCATGGCCATAATCTCGGCTTTCCCAACTTTCCGGAAGAACAAAAAACCGATTTGTTGTTAGGCATTTTAAATGTTAGTAATTTAGTATCTATACTTTTTGCTGGTTTTCACAGCGAACCTAACGGCGTAACTTTGAAACTAATAACAAGGATTTATGCGTCTCGCGAGCACGAATGCA
Source organism: Periphyllus acericola (assembly GCA_949715065.1). Taxonomy (NCBI): domain Eukaryota; kingdom Metazoa; phylum Arthropoda; class Insecta; order Hemiptera; family Aphididae; genus Periphyllus; species Periphyllus acericola. Next base: position 6,960,455 of record OX454269.1, on the reverse strand, counting down.
TAAACGTAAAAAACGTATGTTAAAATTTGTTAACAGATTTACAGATTGGCCATGATGGGGCTATCCTAGGTGAGGTTGTACAATGTTCAGAGCCGGAGGTTATTTCATAAATTTCCGCTTTTATAGATTTGTATCCGCTCCCCTTCCCACCCACCCATAAACAAACACAAATTAATAATGTATCTATCAATTATTTATTTTAACATATTTACACGTACTCGTATGGATACATGATAATATGATTTATTATTAATAAAAAACTCTTCTGGACTTATTTTAACGTCTATGCCATTATATAATAATAATAAAAAAAATAGTGCTTTTATACATTTACAAAATTTGATTTTTCGAGGTATTTTTATTGCGAGTTCACCAATTACATGTTAAAAGTCGAATTTCGATTCACGTTCGACAGAACTGAACGGACATTATTCCCATAATTGTTCGTTCGTTCCATTTTTGCGGCTCTTCCGTCGTTGCGCCCCTGGACTGGGCAGACAATATTATATCGTACCTACGTACGAGTATATTATGCGTCTTCTAATAGGGCACAACGACGACGACCGCGCGGTCATTTGCGCTCGATGCAGCGATATTTATACAATGAGATTTATTATATAATAATGCTTTGTCACTTTTCCTAATGACAATTGTAACGGTGCAAAAATATTATTATTAATGTCTCCCGAGCGCAGTACTTGCATAACATTTTTCCGGCACCACCCGTTACTCACGTCGGCGGCTCTTGTTGCGCGCGCTCGCTGAATGATAATGCTATCGTATTATAAACGCGACAACGATGACATGTGAACCTTTTAGTAACAAATACGGTTTCCATTATATTATAAACACGTTTATATAATAATTATATGCGTGGGCGCGGGCACTTTACGCAAACATCAAACCCGCCATATTCTGTTACTCCTCGTCTTGTGCAATAATAATTGTTCGTGATGCAACTTTTTTTTGTAAAAACATTTTTATGATTCATACATTTTCCTTGTAGAGCATAAATATCTAGTAGCGTGTTGATTACATTTCTGTTTTTCAATTTGAAAACCCATTCAGCTTAATTATTACCAAAGTTGAACAAAATAAGCCAATAAAATACTGTGTTGTTATAAACTTTATCGTTAAACTAAATTAATTTATATTTTTATTTATTTATTTTTTGATTTTATAAACGTCTTTGAAATTGTGTTTAATTTTGCGTACTGGGCGCCATTGTTGTTTTAACAAAACTAATAATTTAAATTCAACAAGCCGTTATTATTTAAGTTAGCAGTGTATATATATATATATATATATTTGATGATTTTAAGTTTGAACAAACGTATTTTTTAAACAAGTTAATTAATTTAACGTTTAATACGAAAATAGTTTTACATTCAGGGAATTTTCGTGTAGATCGTATAAGATTTATAAATTGAGGCGCGTAACGCTTTACTCGAAACAAACGCATGCAGTATATACATGTTTTTTAAACGATATATTATAATTAAATTCATATAGACGCATACAATTGTAATTAAAAAGCTTTATTTTATTCCCGACTTCAAAACTATAACTTCATAATACCTATACGAATACTTGCATGGATGATACCCATAGTTGTATAATACTTACAATGTACATTACGTGCAATACTGCAATGTACACGCAAGCTCGATTAAGACGTATATGTTATGTCAAGAACGGAACGATTATTGTGGTCATACTCGGTAGGATGTCGCTAGAACGCAAAGACATTCATTTAGACGTTTTATTCGAGTGGACATAATAACCATATCGAAAACGTCGAGTTCAATCAAATAACGATAGTATAAAAGATAACCTTCGATAATTCATCGTCCAAACATGCTCATATAGTTATAATATATTTTTGTAAGCATAATAATATATTATAATACCACATACTGTAGGGTGTCCCACCGATATTTACAGATAGCGATATCTCCTGTGTAAATAGAGATACGAGTAGCCAAATTCTGTTTTTTTCTGTGTGCATCACTGGGCAAAGGAAATTTTGTTAATAACAGTTTGGCAAAATATATAAATGTATTATTATAGAAGTAAAATAATCGAATTTTTGTTTTAAAACACTTATACATTTCGAAAACAACCATTATATTTTACGATTTTAAATAAATTTTTGATTTTTAATAATTTTTCTGGTTTACAAGAATGTAGTGTATACTAACATTATCAGAAATCCTTATCGAAAAAATGACTAGGTGATATTTATTTAAATTAAAAATTAAAACTAAAAAATTATTAAAAACCATGAATCCAATTAAAAATGAAAGTTGAACTGTTGACATTTATAGAAATAGAAGCCCTTTAAAATGGTTATCTTTAAATTTTGCAAAAATTATAAAATAAAAAGTTTATTTTTTTACTTCTTTAGTATTACATTTATATTTGCCAAACTACTATCAACGTAATGGTCTTTAACTTGGGATTTTCATAAGAAAACTGAGTTTAGTTATCTCTGTAAACACGGGAGATATAGCTCTGGAGTGGCACCATGTATATGTTCCGAGAAGGACAAAGGCATAGAAGCTAGATTAATTATTTTAAACAAGAAAAAGGTTTCAGCGTTTAAAAAGATTTTATAGCAGCAGTTTACCTGTAAATGATTTTGATGTATAATAAATAAATAAATTTTTTTTTTGAAATGTAAAGAACTGTTTTTTATAAATGCACGTGCAATAGTATATATTTGTTTTTATTTTTTAAATAATAATATTTAAAATGGTCACTGAAAAAGATAATTTCGTTCACTTTTACAATAGCTTACCGTTTTCATAAGAATGCTTTTTGTTTAAAATTATGGATAGGAATGGTCCACGTGCAGTTTAAAAAAAAATCCAATTCTTAAAACGAGTAATCTTTTACAAACGAAACTGAGTACTACAGCTTTGTTTTAAAATGAAAAAACGAGGATTGCGAAAGAAATCCTTTTTTTTGTAAATACCGAATCATTTTTTTTTTTAAGTAAAATAATAATATTTCTTAAATGTTTCATGTAAACGTTTTTTTTTTTTTGCTGAATTTCATTAATGAAATTTAGGTTTGAAGTAATTTTGATTTAAACTGTTCACAAAGCATAATATAATATATTATAACACATGTTTTATGTATCGTCATTCATATTTTTTTTTGTATAATAAAGAAAAATATCGCTATTTTTAATTATTTATAAGTAACGAGTTATAGGTGCAGGAAAAATTTAGGCTGGAGACAAATAGAATAATATAACACTGAGTACCTCAGCTCTTTTTTAAGGGAAAAGTTCTAGGTGATATATTCTATTGTATTTGAACGTACAAAACATATAAAATATTATGTATTATTGTTTTTTATTCTTGTGCGTCTGATTAGTGATAAAAATAACGCGGTTGATATTATATTAATATATTATATTGATGGCTTGTGAACAATGCATATAAATAAATAAACAGAACATAGGTGAGTCAAAATGTTATATTTTCAATAGCTTTTAATGCATGAGGAACGTGGTACGTTACGACGGAGTTGGATAAAAAAGAGAAGAGCTTGCACGCCGACTTTTAAGTTTAGCCGATTTGAGCAGGGATACTTTGACGAATGCATTTTCGTACATAAATCACGCGAGTCTCGACACTTCTATGTTGTTTCCGTGCACGCACGCGAATCATTTGAAATTTCTCTACAAGTACACTTGTTTGTCGTGTGAGTAACCGTGTGAAATTTATTTTCGTTCAAGCCATTTCGATGACACTAAATAATCATACAACACTCGCGGAGGACTGCGGATGGAGGACTCTAAGTATAGATTTAGGATAATACGTGTAAAAACGAACGAAGTGTATTTCGCGCAGATCACGTAACGGCCGAACTATAATTCGTTAATTATTCAGCGGATTAGAAATCTATTATTCATGCTACGGATACGATTCCGAATCCCCCAGGCGGTATTTCTATAAACGGTTCAAAAACCTTTATGAGTACATCGAATGAATTGTGTTTTAATAATATGGTGTCGGATATGAGAAAAATCGTATTTATCGAATTTCCGAAACTATGCCGGACGGGTTGAGAAGTTTAAACACCTTTTAAGGTCACGAAAACGGGATGATTACGAATTATCGGCAGAATAATTTATTATTGAACCATATTGGGACACGGCACCGTAGTGGATTGATCGATCACTTGCTAGCTGATCGGCTCCGGACTTAAATCACGATAATAACATTCGGATGGGTGACCGCATTCAAGTATTTACCGATTCAGTGGTTCCTGCACGGCTGCACCTATCATTTAATTAAACCATAAAAAATAACCACCGAAGACGTATAAGGTTGAAAATATTTTAATAAAAATAAATATGTTTGTATAAAAATACTTAAACTATTACATCATTCTTTTATTATCGGGTGATCGTGCGAGTGATATTTCGTCCGGAGCACGGATACATTACCGTTTACATGTCGTCGGACAAAATACTTTTGACTCGTGACTCCTGACTAATCATATTATTTACGTTGTCTTACGGAAGATATTTTCACGATACGTATTGTGTACTTTATATTATACTAAAAAATCTTATAACATCAGTATTAAATATACTTAACATGTCTTATTCAAATACATAAAAATGTACAGCTATTGAAAATGTATTTCAAATACGTTAAAATATTTTTTGTAGAAAAGTATTTAAGAATAACCAAACGTGTGTAGATAGGTACTTTAAAATGTTTCTGTGCTATTAACATATTTCTTTACATTAAATCTATAAATAGTACAAATGAAGATTTCTTATAGTAACATACACGGTTTTCTTAGTACTTCATTTATACCGATACTTCTTATTCCGAAATATTATATGTATACAATTAAATATTTTTAAACTCCCGAGTAAAACTTGACATATAGAAGTTCCTCCGACGGGAGGATTCTCCTTTGCGTTATTCATGTCTTATATTAATTTTTATTTTTGTTTACTTTTCTTTCATCACATTCACTTATTATTCAACTATTTTTTAACAAATTGTGCAAAAAAAAAACTTTTGAATTGGTAAAAATGCAGCGTTGCGGACATACATTCATGTATTAAATGTAAAGCAATTCGATTAACATAAACGCATATGATTTGTGTTTAAACATTTTAATGCCAGCGGGTAGTCACAATCGTAACGATGTTATATTACATACGATACTATTGCTGGATCTCGAAAACCAATACGACCACGAATCGACCGCGGCCGTTGCACGCAGGTATATAAAAGCATGGACAGAGGAGTGAAAAAATAAAAATAAAACCGTTCGTAAGATTTTCACCAGTTTCTCACGAAGGACTGGAAAAGATCAACCGTCGTCGTCGCGTGCGACGAGCGAATTAAGCACTCCGGGGAAACTGTTTTCGAAGCTAATATTTTCACGTAACCGCCGTCGTCAATGTGTGACGATGAAATAAATTGTATCCCTCAGGAGCACTTGGAATTGTTCATTGCGAACTCTCACGGTGCACACACACACACACGTGTATATATACGTATGTATGTTATCGCTACGGAGCATGTGTTCACGGGATTAGGAAGTGATTCTTACACACATCCGGCCCGGAACACGTGCGATAAATAAAATATAATATATTTGTACGGTTTGACAATATGTTCACAAACGGACTACGGCGTTAATTGAGATTGTTCGGCGGCGCGAGTGTGAACGGAGAAATCGTCTAGAAGTCAAACAATCCGGTCGCGGTGTTCGGGTACGATTGTATAAATTAATGACGATAGGGCGTAGCATTAATATTGCGCAGGAACAGAAACTTGCGCTCGTTTTCACCTAATAGTTATTATGCTTTAGGGTTAGGCCATCTGAGCGTTCGTACGTCACCGTTCTGGATCGTTTTTTTTTTTCATTTCATTTTCGTTTTATGTTGTCCCGACAAGCTATCTCAAGTTTCATCTTGTTTTTACAAATCTATTCTTCAATCATTCCTATATTAATTCACCATATTGTTTTTAAATACGACCTTTTATCTACCATGTTTTATACTTAATGCAATTCAAACATTTCGGTTTCAGGTGAAGAGTGCAGTTCGACGACACTTGTTTTGGAATTTCTGCCCATTACCACACTAGTCATAGGATAGACTTTTTTATTCATTTATCAACACTTTTAATAGTAACTACTATTTTGTTCGATAGAAATCTGCGCAGCAATTTTTAAATGACTTGCGCGTTATTTATTTTATATTTTTTGTATCCAAATATACTTCTTAGGTTTTGAAATCTGTTGGCCGATGGATATAAATAAAAATTTTTAAGAACCACAAGAAGTTACTTATTTAGGTCAGGTAATTCATGTTTATTCTACTCTGAAAACCATGATGCTGGTCTCAAGTTTGTACATTTTATTGGTGCGCTTAGACTATTGCTTGGATACGTTTTTTTTTAATTAACTTTAATCTCAAGTTTGAGTTGATTATTTTGTCAATCATCCGGTCATTAAAAGTCAATGTAGTGATTTCATGATGCCTTTTATACGATATTGTAATAAATCAAAAATAATATTAAATTCGTAATACTACGCGGGAACCACTAAAAAAACATAACATAATGTCGGCGATTCGGAAATTTAATTTTTTACCCTCGTCGACGAACTGGGCGCCGGCGATTCGGAAAATTTGTTGTAACGAGTAAAATCCGGTTTTTACGTGGGCGAATAGGGTGTCAGCGGACTGGGCGTAAGCCCGTTATGCGTACGTCGTCGGTTACAGTCTCGGTACAGTCGGCCCTATTTGTTTTACCCCGTTTTTATCCTTTCGACGGTCCACGTATATACACGGTATTATAGTGATTGTTACTTTTGTTGTTGTAATTCATGTCTCGTCTGCGTTAGATGCACGCACGTTCCCCCGCAGGGCGCACAATTAATAATGGAAAATATAAATACGTCGGTGAACACACGCCCGGTTTCCGTGCAGCGCCGCACTCCACGCGTTTCCGCAGCGTTAAAATTTCTCGTTCCGCGTGATAATTATGAAATTACACATTATTGCTGCAAAGTCGTTGTCGTCGTCGACGTCGCCGCCGCGAAACTTTGCGTCGCCAGGATAATCACGCGAGAGAATCGCCGGGGGCATAATTAAAGACAAGTTTAAGTACACATTATAATACGTTATATCATTAGACGTGCAATGTGTTCTGAAACAATAAAAAAAAAAAAGAAACGCGCGACAAGTCGAGACAACAATGCGACAAATACGAATGACGTTTTACAATCCGCGCGGTTATTATAATACGTACGTACTGCACTCGTGTTCATCCTGCAGCGGCTGTACGTGTAGTCGAGCTCTCGCCGAGACTGCAGTATTACGTTCGTCATAACGCATGCGAGTACAAATTATTCGAATAACTGTATGTACAATATTATAATGTTATATATACATACACGAGCGAACAATTATTTTTACACGTGCACACACACGTTATTCGAGTTCAGATTTTCAATCGTCCACGAAACATAGACGAACATCAAACACACACTGCGCACGATCGCCCTCGTCGTCTTCACTTACTTCCCCTCTCGTTTTCGCCTGAATCGTTTAGACTTTAGAAAGTTAATGAAGTGGACGTCATCTCATCATCGTTGTCGTCGAGCGCGTGGCCGATCGAACGCGCTCCCCGTCCCCGGACGATTTGTCATCCCCCTCGAATTATTATCGTTATCATCATCATCATCATCATCATCTTCATCGTTTGCATTATATAATAATAATAATTCTCGTTTAAATGCAAAATGTCGTGCTGTGTATCACCGCGAAAACTGAGTCGTAAGAAATAAAGTTTTCCATCAACTGTTTTATTACCTCTACCCCTTTCTGTCGTCGTTACAATATTATTATATTATGCACGATGTGCACACGCTACACTGTTGCCAATTGCTATCACGAACACTGCATACAGTGTAAGCCAGCGGTCCACATTAATATTATAGAACAGGTCGGAATTTTTTTTTTTTTTAATTTTTTCTTTCCTAATTTTCAACAACCCACCTAAGTACGTTTAGAATATTCTAAAATCATATGGAATTAATGTCATCTGCAGTGATAAATTTTATTCCTCTGACGCTGATGTACGCTAGTTAGCTAGCGTACATTTGGGATGCTTGAACACATACTTTTCAACCAGTTTAAATAACGATGTTTACATACATTATGTTACGATATTTTGGATTATTATTGATCACGAGGTTATTATTGTAAGTGGCTAGAAAATACCGTGCCACTGTTAATCCCAATACCAAATTGTAAATAAATAATTGTAATGATATTGCTAGATTATTACAATCTGATTTAAATTTACTTTTAAAATTGTACGAAAATAATTGTGTTACAAATAATATTAATACATGTCAAGTTACGACTTTCTCCCGATCTCGATATAATACTTTATTTGATTACAATATTAATGATGAATCCTTACCTAGGAAAACTTATATTGTTACTAGGGTCACGATGAGAATCTAGGTGTACTCTTTGATTCAGAACTTACATTTAAAGCACATATTTACCACACTAAAAATTTGGTTCTCAAACTACTAGAGTTCATTCAGCGTACTTGAGCTCAATCGAAAAATAAAAAAAAAATTTTATTTTAAATTATTGCTATTTAGTGCACTTAGTTTTAGGTTGCGGTTCTGTTATCTGGTCTTCATATAATATTGGCTTTAAAAACTATGCTAAAGAAAGTTAAAAATAAGTTCTTATGGTTTTTAGCTCATAAATGTAATATACCTAGGACGGCTCATTCATCAAACACTTATTAGTTTTAATCTCAAGTCCTTGAAATAACGCACAGTCAGACTTGATTTATATTTAATTTATAAATTACTAAATAGCCAAATTGTTTGTACTGAGGTTCTGCATCGACTAACATTCCAAGCTTCTCATTCTGCTAATTTTTTTCAAGTATTTGTTAAAAATAAATAGATACTATTGCAAGCTTTTAATTAATTAAACCTACTTATACATTTATTTTTTATGTATTGATAGAGGATATTATTATTTTTTTATTAGAAAAATATTCAACCTTACCTTTATCACATTCGTATCAATAAGCATTAAGCATATTACGCTAAGAGTTATATATATTAGTATTTGTAAAATAAATAAATCTATATAATTGGCAGTGGATCGAGTGTGAGGAGATGCTACCCATCTCCAGTCAATGAAGATCATGAGATTTTTTTTTTAATATATCGTTTATAAAACTCAAATTTGGAATCAATATGAAAGTTAATCATAAACTCCAAATCAATGTTTTGATTAGTGAAGTGTATGGCCGGTGGAAGTGGTTAATTTGCAAAATGTCGGTATATATTTTCAGTAATATAAACTAAAAATACTGAATATCTATTGGTGCGAGATTAGATTTTAGTCATCGATATGTCCAGAAAAACAATAACAATTTAAAATCTTCTACTAAAAATAAATGTAATCATTAGATAAGAAAATACTTTAAAACTCAATTATGATCAAATTATTGAAGTATCTCAAGTGCGTACTGTGGCGTTACAAAGTTTATTTTTTACCATAGGAACACTACATTTAAACTGCGGTTTTTGATTGTGGTAATTTTTCTGTAAATTTTGGTGTACCAAAATCAAAATTTTAAACGTTAGTTTTTTAATTATTCTAATTTAAGTACGAGTATTAAGGAAAATAACACTATAGCACACTTTATTATATCATAATTTGTAACTACACGTTGTCACTAAATGCTAAAAATTCAAGATCACTCGAATATTACATTTTTAATATGCAATTTTTAATTTTAATACTTCCGAAAGTATTGATCCGAATTTTGACTACGTTACATCAAAAATTCGAGAAAAATTAATTGAATAATATTTTGCCTAAAAAATATGGTGTTACCATTTGAAAAACAAGAGTTCGAATTGGCACAGGACATACTTGAGTTTGCGCGAAAAAAAAAGTAGGAAACATAGTTTTTATGATTACTTGAACATTAAAAAGTGGGCACGTCTGAAAAACATTATATCAACCACGAGATGTGAGTGGGAAGAAGTGGCGTTTACGCACCGATACGGTCACCACACCGGTTGCCGCGAGAAGTTGAGCCAACGCGTAGGTCAGGACTCAGGACTGTTACGGGGGTGTTGTAGTCGTATATAACACTTGCATTTGGCACGAGCGAGTGTGATGGCGATATCACGCTGCCATTTGGGCCATTCAGTAATCACCGCAGCTGCTGTATGTGATAATATAATACAGCACACATCGAGGTAAAGCATACGAGAAAAATGTTGCAATCAGTTTTGATTTTTGAACGAAATCTATTCGTGACGGCCCGCGATGTATGGTAACAATATTCAAATATATTTCACGTACTTGTTTTCCAACTGTCCGTTTTTCATGGACACTGATAAATATTATAAATATTTAGTGATATATTATGCCAGAATAATTATGGGTTAACGTATCAGCCAATGGCTGCAGTAACACGATTCCGCCCGTTTTACCTTTTTACATGAACAAAACGATACACGATTGCGCTCCATGAAATATATAAGTCTTGTCCTTTTAACGATATTTTCCTTAGCGATTTTACAGACTTGGTGAAACATTGTTTCATGATATGAAATTAGTACACCGCAGAACAAATTATTTAAAAATATTAATTCATGATAATGATGGCTGGTAATATTTATAAATTTATTTTAAATATTGAAATTGGAGTAATATAGGTACGTACAAGTATATTATACACATATCTACTAAATTGTCTATGTACCAGCTCATGATGCATATGATCATCATAGGCTCATCGCCATTTTCCGGAGTCAGAATAGCTTGTATATATAACCAATCTATCGATTTATTTTCTACATCGGCAATATCAGAATGAGTTTTGACTGTAATAGTTCTTGAAGGTTGGTCCAAAATATCGGACCTTAGTACCCAGATATGATCAACTTATTTCTGCCGTTCTCGGAATACTCTTCATATTCTATTTCAATAACAAGTTCCGGGAATTTCCTAGCTGTTATATCGCCATCCATAGTCCTCCTCCACGTTAACAAATTAATAATTCGAAATGTAAGATACAAATTTTTTTTGTAATTATTATTTTTTAATGAATATATTAACAGATTTAATTGCATATTTTAGTGCCGACTATCGTGTTTTAAGTGCTAAAAGTCCCAAGCCCTGCATATTATTATAATAATTTTACTAATTATATATGTCGAAGCAAAAAAGTAGGTTGTTACCTTTTTGGACCGCTTTAGAGGTGGATTAGGGTAAAATCCTGAAATTAATAATTAGGTACTTTTATGGGTAACATTCGAAAATAAAAATCAAATTCCGAAGATATCGATAAACGTAAAAACATGCTAATCCTTTTTCACCCTCTAAGCCTTAGAGTCTAAGGAGAGGAGTGGAGTTGAATCCATATTTGTCATCCTTATACCATTAAAGATTTATGTATATCTAAATTCTTAGTGCGACTAAGAATAGTGATAGTAAAATTATCAATTTTAAGTAAATTCCTTCAACAGTACAGTATGGTATGTTTGGCTATTGCACGTCTAGAATATTATCTACACTATTTAAAATTAAAATTTCTTAAATGTTGTCTTTTTAAACATTATAGCGATCAATGTGTGAGTGAGTGTTATTAAAATATTATAGATTACTGTCAGTTAATATAATTTAATATCATAGCGCCATTTTTCGTCCACCCAAATGATGTGTACTCGTATAGGTACTCACAAACCCCACTCATTCGTTTTGGTGCTACGTGCCGGGTGGGGGAAGCAATAAAGCATAACTCACGCTCCCGAAACGACCACTGGGTACATTGGCCTACAAATGGCCGTTGGTGGTCTTGTCTAGTGGCGTGGTGACAGGATTATTTTCAAGGGGAAATCGACCATTTGTGGTACCCACTCGCCCACCATTTAACATTTGATGGTGTCTCTCTCTTTCAAATATTTTAATTCAACGTCGACTGTTGTATAGTAAGTAATGACCAAACAACTAGTACCTGGGCTAGTCTAACATACCTAATTAAGGTGGGTTAAACGTTCAATTATATTTATGCAAGCTGCAGCCATTTCGTGCCCAAATATACTTGCGTAAATTAATAATCACTCAAATATTTGTCTTTACGTTCAATTTTTTACACAATTATTTGATTTTATCATATCATAAAGCTAAAATGCTAAGAAAACAGCAATGTTGTCTATTCTAGCCAATATACTTGCGTAAACCTCAAATAAAACGTTAAAAGTCAAAGAAGGTGCTTTTGAAATTAGAAATTCGATTATACTGACAAAACATATATTACGATAATGTAAGATTGTAACATTATGTAACATTTGACCAAAATGATGAAAATTTTTTTGTAGTGTAAAAATGTGTAAAACTTTTAATTTTAATATATAAAGCTTCATTTTAGAAGATACCAGGACTGTCTCAATTGAAATTCAAAATTTGTTTAACTAACCGAATTTAATTAAAATATTAAATTTCTATAACGGCCTCTGTCTTTTATAGATCCTACCTAAGCCCACAAAGTTTCACGATACGCCACTGCGTTGACGATTACGTATCGCGATTATATTATTATTATTATTTTACTTTTAATTGTCCAGTATAAATTTTCTAAAACCACCGCAATTCTTATCCGTTCTCGTAATTAGAAGTGTTTTATGTACCACAAAAATGAAATTGATATTTTTTGTTTTTCAATAATTTTTTCGTAGAAAAATAGTGATATTTATAACTTCAAACATTAACACTTTACTTTTGTTACTGCTGATTTCCAACCCGGCACGCGACATTTCCATAAATCCTTATCACTTTGTTATACCTCATTCAGGGGGGCGGGTCAGTGATCCGCAGTGTTTAAGCCCACCAAGCCTCCCCGATTTTCGCCAATGTACCCGACCGTGTTTTAATTCACCTACAATAATCTGTAATTTGTAGTACAAAAAAAAAAAAAATAATAAATGATACCGCACGTCCAACGGCCGACCGCGTTTTTCACCGGACCGCCCCGAGGAAAACCGCTTCAGCACGCCACTGCCCCTTCTTCACTCGGCTCGTCCCTCGGTCCGTTCGAAATGTCCACGCACGTGCGAACGCGTCACATTGCTGGAGAGCGCGTGTGACACTTTGGGAAGAAAAGAACCGGCGACGGGCAGGGCACGCGGAAAAGCGATCCGAAGTATTTTTAAGTAGCCGATAATTGGCGAGCGACCCGCGCCGGCGCCGACTCTCCGGGGCCGCCGCCGACTACGGCGACGCTCCGCGGCATCGCCGACGCCGCCGCCGCCGCCGCCGCCGCAACCACCACCGCCACCAACGTCGCGCGACGGGCCAGCAGCTTGCCGGCGTCCGTCCCGAGTTTCCGTTGTGCGTCCGTGCCGTGCCGTCGCGAGAACCGCGTCCGCGACCGTTCTCGTTTTTTTTTTTTTTTCACCGCCCCCGTCGCCGCGTGTGCGCGCCCCCGCCCGTTGCCGCCGTACAGCGAAAACAATCGAAATAATCGAAACGACACGTAGGACTAACCGTCGTGACCGTCTCGAACCGTCGCGTACAGTTCGTGGACGCGAGACCTGTAGCCAGCAGCCGGCGACGCGCACGCGAAAATAATACTGCAAACACCGAGTGCGGTCCAGTTCGCCGGTGCAGTTAGCTGCGGTGTGTTGTGTCGCGTTGTGCTTTTTTTCCCCTCCCCCCTTTCCCCCGTTTTCGGTGAAACGCGAGTGGTTGTGTTCCGTTTTTTTTTTTTCTTTTTTTTTTCAGTACAGTGCGCGCCAGTGCGATCGCGAAAACGCAGTCCGTCGTCGAGAAAATGCGTTTTCGCCAACGACGCCGCTGACGACCAGTCGCAACAACTCGGTCGTTCTCGGGGTCTCGCGTACAGTTTCGATTTCACACCCTCTGCTCGCGTACCTGTTTTCCGTTTATCCGCGGTGATCTCGTCGCCTTTTCTCGTCCGGGGATTTCCACGTGCTGACGTCCTGCCGCGTTGAAGCCTGCGCCGACACAATATCTTCCGGTAACATTGATAATAGTTATAATGATCGCATATGCATATGTTACACGTCCGACGGGACGTGAAACATGCACAAACTACGCGAACCCCCCGTATGACCGTTGACTTCGGCAGGGTGGCTTGTCCTCCGCGGCCAGATCCCTCCATCACTGGTTCCTACGGTACCAGGGACGTGGTGTAGTTGCTGTGGTCACCGCTTTTCGATTTGACGCTCGATCTTGGTTATATTGGGTTTCGCTACCATGATTTATTGTACGCAAACCTAATAATAGTACATTACGCGTGACGAAAGAACGCGACATTTTTGGCGTGTCCGAAAACCGAGCAGAGCAACCACCGTCTTCCCCCCTAGTCTTAGTTATGATCGGTATGTTCGTACTGACGCTCGCGTCAAAGTAAATATCAAAACGCCGTGTAAACGAGAGATGGCCACGTAGAACGCCCGGTCGGCGAATCAGCACCGTTGCAGATGCTCGATGCCGCTCGTGTATTTTTCATCTCGTTTCCGTTCCGTTTCGATTAGATTAGGTTATTTTACGCGTTTCGTCGGGGAGAGTCCGTGCATTTTCGATTTGGTCGAGATCCCGGTGGGCACGTTACTGGTGCGTCGAAAAAATTTGTCCACCGTCCGCGTGACGACTCACTCGTGGTTGGGGGTAGAAGCCAGTGAATCGGGAACGCGTTTTCGCGGTTTTTAATTTATTTCGCGTTAGGTGAACAACACACACGCATTACCGTTTCAATATCAATATTCATAATGTTATTATTACCGTCGCGTACCGGGGCGGCTACGTGAAGCTGAAAATTTAATCGACGGGACGGTGGCGTTCGTTATACGCTTTGTCCAGATTGTAACTATCGTATTAAATGACATTAAAAACTTACCGACGCACGGATAGCATTTGTCAAGTTAATCGTTATCGTAATTGCGTAACCGCGTGCTGCAGGGTTCGCGGGATAACTCTTAACCTACGGTTACAAATGTCTTTCACACTACGTTGTTATGAATGTTCTTGAGAATGGTCGTGAAATATTGCTAAGCCACTACCCGTGGTGATTGCAATACGTTACGTTCTATTTTACTAAAAACTTAAATTTTCATGAAACGCATGCTACTCTCTGACGAAACAATTATTTTGACAAGTAAATCAATTCGGTATAAATTACAATATTACCAGTGGTAATATAGTCGTCATACCGCGAGTTCAAACATCAGTGAACATTTGTTTAAATGAAGATATACGTCGAACTGTCTAACAGTAGCTGAACGCTTATATCGATACGTGTATAAATATGTATTTTATTTGCATTCTATGTGTCTTCGATATTTAGGTATTGTTCTTAAAGTCCTATAGACTTCGCGAACCATGTAAAATAATGACGTCATAATTAGATGCTAATCGCCTTATTCTTTCGTCTTATATTATTTTACGATTTTGATCACTGATATCAATGTTTTCTAAATGTAACTATTATTAGTTGCATAACAATATGGTCTTCATATCTATAAACTCACAGTGTGCTTCATAGTATAATACGGTAAAATTACAATGTTTTGGTAACGTTTATGTCACTTATTAACAAGGTTTAACTGATTATTTTTTGACTACGATTACGGTGACCATTTTTATAGTGTCCGTTAAAAATAACAGTAAAGTAACGAGAGAAAAAGTTATCTTAAACCGTCCATTATTGGGGAAAATTATATTTGTATATAGTCGGTGAGCAAACTTCATGCACAAAAAACAATCTACTGCGATATAAATACATTTTCTTTTCTTGAGAATGCATCTACGTTTACAACATACCACCTAAAGTTAATAAAGCTTGCACTTTATTTATACTTAATTTAAACTTGAAAAAATAATGAACTTTGAAAATATACAAAATCACGTTATGTACTCGTATACAGGTATTTCCATTATAAAAAAATAAAGATGTTGATTTAAGTTTCCATTTAAATAAGTAAATTGTTATTGGTTGTGTCATGTATTTCATATTTTCTACTCTAAATCTAAAAGCAGTAGAAAGTTTATACATCCTACAGTACATTATTTCTTACTGAACTAACTTTATAAATAATAAAAGTAATTGAAACAACTTTTATGTTAACGTTTTTTATTTATTTTTTCAAAGTTATGAGAGATTTAGTATTTTTAAAAAATACCTAAGCAATTATATTAATTTTCAAAATTGTGAGGTACTTTTTGACTAAAGTTCTATGATTTAAATATTTCATCGAAATTATTCTGGTTTAAAATAATCAATAATTCACGAAAAAAACTAATTAACATGTATACTATATATAGTAGGTAGTAATAATTTACTTTAATGCACATTTAAAATATTACAATCATTATAATAAACATATAATTATGAAATATTGATGTATTTATATTATTCTTTGGAGAAAATCCAATTAAATAAAATAAAATTGATACATATAAAGGTAGATAAAGTTAAATAAATATCATTACAAAAATGCACTGACATTAAATGAAAACCAATATTCATTAGCCCCTATAACATTGGTTAATTTTCATATTTAAAATTGTTATGAAATATAAGTTTTGCGCACAATATAATAACATGTCAAGAATTTACCCATTATGATATCACGAAGATATTAAAATTCTATTTTTTTTATAAGACTCATAGGGACAAAGACTACAAGTATTTTTATTTTAATTGAACTGAATTTGGTAAAAAAGTTTTGAAAATTAAATTTTAATTTGTTATCACCGAAAAATTGTCTAAGTTTTCTGGAATCTAAAAAAAATATTTATAATCGTGAGGTTTATGAAAATAAAATATTGAAACGTCAAGGTTTTCAAGAAAAATAACTCTATTAAATGGCTATTTTCATGTTTTATAATTTTAATTAAAATGTGCCATGTTTGTAGTCCTTGCTCCTGTAAGCCTTATGCAAACAGAAAGAATCTAAGTATCGTCATTATCTCAGGAAATATCGCAATGGGTAAATCCACGGTGGAGGAGTACCCTGCATGTAGTTATATATTTTAACAATGCGTACTCGATATTATATGTTGTTGATATTTTCGTAAACTTTGTTGGGTTTATAATAATTAATGAAATAATTACTGTTTCAAATCGAAATTTTAATTAATTTGGTTTACAAAATGCCTATTTTTGTAAAAATCTGTATAATTATTATCGCTTTTGAAAAATTTGAAAAGTATCGCCCGAATATCAATAAAAACGCAGTAAAAAAAATATTATTTACTCTAAATATATTATGAAACCGAGTTAGTAGTACAAATCAAAAGTAAATGAGTAAATTAAAATATGGGAAAACTTTACTAAGAAAACAAAACAATTATCTATATTACGATTAATATTTATCAAAACAATTATATTAAAACATATTTTCGGTTTAATAATTTATATATTCCATCGGATTCGTAAAAATAAGATAATGTATATACATAATAATACATATATAATACTATATATACTGTATATAAACTTGTTTTGTTTTTGACTGCTTTTATATTCTTATTTTTATTTTTTTTTTATCTGTCCTTTATCTATAAAATAAAAATAACTAGGAATAAGGTGGAAAATAAAAAGAACAAAACAATATTATTACAGCCGTGCCACAGGAATAAACCTCAAGCCATACTTGTTCTATATATTCTTATCTACTATTATTTTTCCTCGTCGTTATATTATGAAAAATATATATGAAGAATATTTACTCAGGAAATTGTGGTAAAGGAGAAATCAATTGACAGTAAATCTGAAATACGTTGTACATTACTTTTTCGGAATATGCTTTGTTCGATTAAATTATATAATATCTTTATTATTTCAATTATAGTCGAATAACTGCAAAAACAATAATATTATTACTAATATTAACCGAGATCAATCACGCATTGAACCGAAAATAGAAATCAAAAGAAAAATATAAGATGATGTGTGATGATAATAATTATTGACTCCGAGCGTTTTAAAAATTGTCACGAAATCGCGTTATAATTTTGGTTCTCGTTATACGTCTCTGGCTCTCAAATAATGGGGAATATGGCAAAAGCGAAATGCGTGTACGCGTAGGACCATCATCGTGTCATTGAGCTCAGATATGTATGGTAAAAATATCTATTGCCAAATATTTGAAAAATAATATATTTTTAAAAGCACTCGCATTGACGTATATTATGTAAAGTGTTGTCTGATCACAATTGTATGGGGTTTTAACGTGGGTAAAATTCTAACAATGAGCTGTGTTGTCCTCAAGCTGTTATTAAGAGTTATTCTTGTCATCATTGATGTATTATTTGTATTCATTTATTTTTTGAAGAAGTGATGGCAAGGTCCGGGAATCAGGGTTAACTGGAAAGACAATGTTACCATTTAACTCCCCGAAGCAAATAGTCAAACAAAATACCAACTGAAAACATAAAAAAAAAATATTATGAATATCAGATTTTCTCCATAATATATCAGAACGATATTCAGTGATTTTGTATATTTTTTCTTTAAATATTTTAGTTTTATATAGTCATATTTTTTTTTGTTGAAAATTAAGATCGTCACGACTTACTATATATGTCAACATTGAGAATAAAATATATTTCAAAATTTGATTTTGCATATTATTTTGGGATAGGTTCATTGATTTATCAAGAATTTTCTCAAGCTATTCCATAAAAAAACATTATTGGTTTGGAAAATAATCTACCAAAAAGCCACTATATTTAAATCTCGTTGAATTCATACCGCCCATATTATATTATTCATTAGATGGACTGTAGACACTTAATGTGGGACGTTAAGCCGTCATCTTTAAGAAATATAGTTCAACAGAATAAGCCGCCACGATAAAATTTCTGTTTGTCTAAGTAAATGTTTTTTTTTTTTTGAAAATGTTTGCATTTTTTAATACGAATTCATTTTTCTACGGAGCCAATTATGAGTTATCAACGCTAATTTTTTGAGAAAAATTATGTTTTCACGCCGAAGAATTTTGTAGAAAATTGGCCAAGATTGTTTTTAACTTTTGTCGGGATTAATTTATATGTTTAATATGCTAATCAGACGTGTATAATTTGTTGGGTTGTTTGTTCATAAAACCCTTAACAATACAAAATTACTCAATTTTAACTATCATTATTCAGAAAAGGGTCATGGCGACGACAATAGTTGTTCGTATTTCAACACTACCTGCAGCTCGGTATATAATATTTTACTGTTAAACTAAAGGAAATAAATAATGTAAATATGAAGTCGAGGAATTGAAATATTATCCTTAGTTGCATGCAATCAGAGTTTCTATTCGTATATCTGCGTCACACTTTACACAACAAATATTGTTGTTCCCAGGAAAAATTCATTTTGAAAAGTTTGATCTTTCGTTTTCATACATAACGAAACTCACCCTAAGACTTTCTCGTAGTTTAGAATAAAACATTTTGAATTTTTACAAGTTTAGATTCTAAGTGAAATGAGGAACGTCTCACCGTGATGTATTTTTATTTGTTTTTTTTTTATATTTATTATGTCTTTCTGCACGATTTCGATCAGAATTGTTCCAACCACCAAAACAAAATGATGGTTTTTGATATAATATATCTTATGTTTTGTTTGTGCATTTGTATGAACCTGTTTTGAATTTCTCAGAAAAAACGATGAAAAATAACAAAAAATTGTGAAACTTACATATAAACATGCGGAATGATCCACTGACCAATGGTACCTTCGTTGATTTAAAATGTAAAAGAATAATATTCATCTATAACACCCGTTCCTGTTACCGGCTCTTTTGTTCAGCTCTTTTTTTTTTAACCGTATACTTACATAAATATTAAATAAACATTTCATTGAACCATTCGGTTGCCAGCGATTTTGTAACCATACGTAAACTCACAATGTACTATGTAAAATATAAATTGAACGTGGAGTTAATTTAAAGAAATCGATCGCGTTGTACCGCACAGACGATGTACTTTATCATGCGCGATAATGTTGTTTTTGAAAGATAGGTACCGCGAATACCAATACTATTATACTGACAAATAAATCGAATTAAAGTTTAGAATATATATTTTTAATGCGCTATCGTGACGAATTATTACTGCCAAAACTTGGAATTGCACCGGTCCGCAAGGGAGAGCTACACGAGTACGTGATTACGCGCGATTCGTACATATAACTTGTGTTTAGACGTACTCCGGGTGGTAGTCGAATTTATTCGTTTACACAAACACACGCTTATACATACGCACGCACACACGCACACACACACACACACACACACACACACACACACACACACACACACGCACACACGCACGCACGCACGCACGCACTCACGCACATACACACACACACACCTGGTCAAATAATAGCTCTCCTCTACATTGTATATAGCGTAGCAAACGGATCCCTCTACCTCTTGCCACCGCTGTCTGAGAAAAATAACCCAAAAATCGATAATCCTACACCATTTCGCCGCAATACAGAGACGCTGAGTGTGTACAGTGCATGTTAGAGCCCGTCCATGTCACTTGCGATTTAGTTTTATATTATTATTATTGGGTTTATTAAGTTTCAAAACTTCATCCGGCCACTCGATTCATTTGCATCAACTGGCGGAAAACAGGATTTGCCATTTGCCCGTCTCTCTAAAATATTCACGTAATGCACTAACAGAACATTAAACACGGGTCTATTTGAGTTCAATACTCTTCTCCAGAGATTATTCAAGAAGAGTCACTGCTCGTAGTATAGAATACGAACTTTCTAGTTGGAGAAATTACAACCTTTTTTAATACTATATAGCGCAGAAAAAATAAAATAGCTAATTTTATGTTCTTTATCTACTTTACTTCCGGTGTGTACCGAGTGACTTGTGAAGTGTATTCTTCTTTATTCGTACATTTTAGTTTGACAAAAACAGTTGTAGTGTACGAGATATGATAAGACGAAACGATGTATACAGAAATTTACATAGCACAAAATGTCAAAACACGTTTTGTATATTCCATTAAAATCAAACAACACTTCAGCTTGGTCGATTTAGGAAAAACTCACAACTCGATAGCGATCCGGGAAATTTATTGCAATCGGAATATTATATCTAAATAACCAAAAATTTAGAAATAAATTGCAGTTCGGGTTCAATATTCTTTAGTAATAATTAAACTATTTTGAGCTACTCTACGAAAAACACGGATCAACGTTGATTTGACCATATTTTGATGATGAAAACCGTGCGAGAAAATTTAAAAATGTTTCAAAGGCTAAGGCGGACACGTCGACGATGCCCCCTCTGTATTTTCGTTTAATGCGTATAGTTGCTTTACCCCAACCCTTTACTCTCATATCTTACATATACACACACACACACACACACACACACACACACACACACACACATGCGCAAACGATTTCTTTTCGTCCCGTCTCGTGCTGACTGACGGCAGTGGTAGGGGTAGTCTTGGCCCGTTGCGTGAAAACGTTCTTTGAATATCCTTAATGATGATCGATTAAGTTCAGCCGATGACAGTTCGGCGGCCGCGGCGGCGGTGGAGTTGTCTCTCCGAGAGCGCTTCTTCACCCTTTTCTACCCGCACCACCCATTATACGTACACACGCTCATACACATTTATATCCCCCCCCCTCCCCGGACACACATATTTATACACACGTGCACGGTGCACGCGTATACCAACACAAGCGCACGTGCATACAGTCTCAAGGGAATATGCAAATCGTAAAACCTAACTTTCACGTGATTCAATTACCCTGACGACCGCGTCACCACCACCGATGATACCGGCGAAAAGCATACAGCAGCATCATCGTCGCATGTATAAAATGAATATACGGAGTCTTTTTTTTTTTCGGTTCCCCCGTTTACCCCAGCCGTGTTCCCCCCACCGACGTTTCCGCTATCCCCGACGTCCATTATCCTGATAAAAAAAAATAAATAAAATATATAAAAAATATCGTTGTCGTCGAGTAGGTAACTCATGCATGTACATACACGAACGAGCGCGGCCCCTTACGATCGTTTTTCCTAAAAAACAGTTTTTTTTCCCACGTCCGTCCTTGCGCAACGTATCGTTTTTACTTTATGTATACTATATCTGTCTACTCTTCCCAACCGTGTATCATAATATTATATTATTCTTTCGCTCTTTCATATGCCACACAATGAACGAATTTTTTTTTTAAGTATAAGGATACTCGCGCTTATTTGTTTAAATCTATTTCAATGAAGTTTTTTCTAAATGTTTAAATAACTTTACCATCCAATCTACAATCGTTTAATAATTTCTTCGGTTTTTATTCTATTTTTAACATTATTCGAATTTTCAATTTAGTTTCCGTGCTTACGCCGCGATCACTTCAGCACGTACAAGCGGTAAGAGTAATAAAATTAAAACCTAAAGTAACAAAAATTATCCTACACTGACCACGTCACACGATCACCTCGGGAGATTTAACGCACAAATGAAAACTAATTAGCACTATATTGAACACATTGTTCGACGATGAACGTTTTCACGTTCAAACTACTGATTATCTCATAATTATTAGGTGTTCTTTCTTTTCTAACAGAACCTTATCTTTAGGTAGAAAATACTTTCATGGCTTTCGTAAAACATTATAATATCGTACAATTATATAATTCGATCTACTTATAATTACTGACTATAGGGATGATTACGAATTCATTTTATTAATATTTATTTGACTGTGCCTAGTTTTGAATAATTTTGTCAATTGTTGTACTGAAAATGTTAAGACATTATAATAGCTGCATAATATTATACAGTGCTTAGATCGCACGAAGAGTCCCGTCAAAATATCTCAGTAAAAACGTCATGGTAAAAATAACGCCTGGAATTTTTTCTCAGGCAATAACTTATGGTCGAAGGTTGCAGTCAGTGACAATTCCAACTTTTTCTTACAGTTAATATAGTTAAGCTTACCTTATTTATAGATTCCTAGTTTTTTTTTAAAAGAAAAAAAAGAGTGTTTATTATAATTTATTAATTGTTTTGAGGATATTCATGGTTAGACGATGTCGGCGACCGGAGAGAGCCTCTTTATTATCTATCAACGTTTAGAATTGTTATTTTTTATTTAAAAACGATATTCCACTTACTAAAAATTCAATCGAGGGTGGGCATAATATAGCATAACATAGCATTTTACATTGTACAAAGTGCATAGTGCATACGTATTATTCCCTTGCACGTATTGAATGATATCGTAGGTCGGTGCTTTGTGTATATATATATATATATGTTTATATACGGTTACACTTATCTTGCAAGTTAAGGTACAATTTATTGTATTCTTAAAGTAAATAAAAGAAAGTGTATAACTTCAGTGTTATCAGTTCCAATTTAATTTATCAGAGAATTTTGAGAAATCGGTTTTGACTCTTAAATATGTGATTTTTGACAAACCATTATCTTACGGCACACATGGTAATTATTATATGCCCTCAACATTTCAAACGAATCGTGTCGGTAGGTTTTGCTGTACTCAGATCAGTGAGCAAGTGAGTGAGTGGCATTTGGAATTATATATTTTCAGATTATACGAGTATAAATACTCATATTATGCCGGTAACGTCGTGTAATCGATGAAACGAATTACCTTGTTTGCAGGATTGTTAAAATACACGCACGCTGTATATTTTTATAAACGTCAATTAAAACTAATTATAGGGAATTTTTGTTTTTTACATAAAATATTCACGGTGACCATTTTAGGGATATTTCTATCGTTTTGATATGTCCAACACGAATATATTATAATACACAAACGATTTATTCAAAGCAATTTTTTTTTTGTTTTTATAACTTACTTATTTTTGTATAAATTTTATGAAAAATACATAAACTAATAATATCCTTAAATTGTGTACAAAATGGTAAATAAATTTGATTGAAAAAGTAGTAATAATTACTGTTAAAAAATCAAATTATTTCATAATATATAGCGTGCCTTTAATCTATAATTTAAACTGATCATGAAATTGTTTATAATTTATGGTTTTAGGTATGTCTTTTTCAATAACTTTAACTTCATTTTTGGTAGACGATATTGTAATACTTCTAAAATATGAGCAATAGAAATTATTGAATTTACATTATCACGGATATTTCTCCAAAGTCATTTTTATATCGACATCTTTAAAGAACCGTTATTGCTGTGCCTTTTAACACATGTAAATATTAAAATAAATTATTTAAATAACATACATTTTTATTTATTTAAATTATAATTATAGAATAAAAAAATGATAATTACAAGATAAGTCTATAAAAATACTAGCATGTAATAACTAAAAACTAAACAAAATTGAGGGAAAATCAAACAATAATATGGTTTAATGAAATAATACTAATTTTTTAGCTTATAAAGATAAACGTACTACTGTTCGGAGTAGGTGAACATATTTTAAAATTAATATTTAAAGTTAACGAAATGCGTATAGTAATTCAAACTTATTGTTTGGTATACATTTAATGTATAATAATCTATTATAAAGTCAACTAAAGTGCGATACTATTTAAGATATGACCGTTTCTGAAAGTAAAATGTTCTCAGTCTCACAGAAAACTTAATTGCGTAACAATATACAGTAAGTAAAGTTAGTTCAATATTACGTAAGTTGAATTTGTGTTATAAGTACCTCCTGACTAACCTCCTGACGTCTAACTGTAGTCTCCTCGATATTATGTGTATAGGGCATTTTATAGGTCGCAAAGCATTTATTTAGTTTATGGAAAATGATTACTTTTGAACTCATGTTTTTACCAAATATATTGTACACTTCCAATGTCATAAAAGGAAAAGCATATTCATTCCTTTCACGATAAAGTATTGACTTTTAAAGTAATGATGCTTATTATAATTTTTGTACAGAGTGCAGCAGGCGAACTTCTTCATTTAAAAAGCGCACCCTCTATTGATAATTATTCCGAGATGGGTGGGTCGCCGCTTATTCGATATGGCAGGATCTTACGTTTTCCATCTTTTAGATTTAGTTTGGCCCAAACGGCGCGAACGACGATGCATTTTTTGCAATAACACTTCCACGGACGTCTTATCTCCTTACAGAGCGATTTCTCGTGAGGAAATCTTATATAACTAAGTCATAACCATCATTGCAAGAACTTGGCTCGACTAAAGAACAATATTTAAGTGGCTATTGAAAACATATCCGTCGATATGCTGCATAGAGTGGAGAGAAACTTCAAAGCTCGACTATCTCAATGCAATGACAATAACGGAGACTACCTTGATGAATATATTTTTTTATTTTATTATGTTATATACAATAAGCATATGTGAGCAGTGAATATAAATGTCGTGAAAGTCATCAGAAGCTACCTATAAGTAAGTGACACTTTAGCATGACACTTTAGAAAAAATAATCATACTGCAGATATCTCTTATGCTTTTCAATTGATTCGTCTTTAAAATAACGCGGATTCCCTGTCGCACCTATATTATCATGACTATCGGGCGTGGCATAATCGTTGATACATTGAGCATTCGAGGGTATATTATACCGTCAACATTGCATCGAACGAAAAACCATCTATAAATCTAATTTGATACCCGCGGGCACATCACATTTACCACTCTATTACACGTGCATTATTTATCGTTCGGTGTAGGTGTCAATTATTAACAGTTAACGAATACACCCCTACAGTATCCAACGTGTACGTATTTATACAGGTCGATTTCTTTTGACAAAACAATATACGGGGGTAAACACAGAGAACTAGAGTTTTAGATTACCTTGTCGATTCATAAAACGTACCCTACATAAACCGTTCCGTGTTCTGTTTACCGTTTATATTAGAAAATCTGTGAAACACCGTGCGACTATGATCAACATGCTTATATTATATGCATATGACGTGAGATGTGTTTACGTGTACACCGTTAAACAGTCGGGCTATAAGTGTACATTATATAATATATGTGTATATGAATATTAAGCAAACGACATAATTACAACTAATTAAAACCATCCGTCCCGCGACGTCACGATGAGCACTGCAGGTTACGCTGATCAAAGCGAATTCGGTGTGTTATTAAGTTGAAATACAATTAAATATCTCAAAGTGAATATCATCGTTCTATTAATAATTACACATATTATGTAGAGCGCGCGTTCGTTCGGGCTGTGTTCTTGCGCGGTCCCTGTCGCATCGTCATCTGTCTAATTAAAAAATATCACGCAATAATAATACGTTACGTATTAGCCCGCCGTAAACGCTGCTGTAACACAAACGCAAAGGGACGCACATTTCGTGCAACACACTCACGAGTGTTTGCAGATAGCTGTGGCACACTACCCCCGATTAATGCGAAATTTGCACTCGTTTGATTTCTTAGGCGCGGACTGGCGTGCGTTTACACGTGCATCATAATGCGTTTTAATGCATGCGACTGCAGCAGGATAATATCACGATGCAACATTATATCGAAAACTGTTGCGGTGGTCTACGGATAGGACGGATGGTTGTGCGATCGAGCACATCTTAGGGTTAAGTACGATAGGGGATGAATTGTTTGTAAAAGGCAAAATTTATTTTCGAAAAAAAAATGTATGCTCATGAATAACTTGACCACAGATCAATTAATTTGAATACATTTCAAAACGTATTAATTCATATTATGTAAAACGACCTGTCGTAAAAACCGTCTGAAATGGTTATAATTAACCTCAAGACGCGATTTTACTTTTCACAGTGTATATACTTCTAGAAATAGTTGTTTAATTTTAATTTTGAATGAAAAATGAATGCATCATTCTTAACATCTAAGGACCAGTGCATCAAATAAGTACTGATATCTATGCCTCTTTCGAAACTAATGATGAATCACTCATTGTATAGTACGGTTAAATTTAGAATGAGTTTTTCTGCACCAAAAGTACGGGGGTTTAAGTATCGTATAAGTATCTAGTTTTGTGTTTTAAGATGATTTTAACACTAGTTATGTGATTCAAGATAATCAACACTATATAGTGGTGTATTTGAAATAAGCTAGGTGATCGTAACTTTAAATTTAAGACTCTAGCGTACAATTAAACCATTTTCAAGTTTATTTTGTTACAAATAAGTAGGTAATCAGTAATCACTAATAAATGATAATCTAAGTAAAATATTTTTTTGGTATTTTCTCTTTTCTATCCCTATGCATGTCAAACTTCATGTATTAATTTGTGAACTCATTTTCCCACGGGAGGTTGAATATTACAAAAACGAAATACATTGTAAAATAAATATAACAGAAAGTATCTTAACACGTATGAATTATGATCAATTTACTTTTCAAATTTACAATTTAATTAAGTTTATTTGTTTAAAATATAATACCTGCCCGTATTATAGCATTTCATTAATACGTACTTTAACATAATATAATGTCCAGGAATTAATGTCACCATATATTTACATAATACTCACGATGTTATTATATGACAAAGTCCGAATACTCAACCTTTATATGTACCAAACCATTACATATTACATAATAACAAACACGTTAAGTGTTTTACACCACAACCTAGGTTGAAGATCGTTTTTCTTTTTGTTCTTTTGTTATTTCGTTCAAATTACAAATAAAAAATTACTACTATAACTACACGAGTACTTACTCGCGAATACATTGCAACTTGCACTGACTGTTGAAATAATGGAAATTATTTTTGGTAAAAACGTCGTGGTGTCATCGTACCGGGTCGACGTGCTTACGATCATAATTATAATATAACATTATAGTCGTTGTGACTGTAAAATGTGTTGACGCGGATGGCATACATAACACAATACAGTACGCCATTTGTTAATCCTTTTAATACCTTTTTTAATACACAATTTAAAAATTGCGTTGAGAGTTATATTTATCATACATTATTTAATTTGTCTGGCTTAGCATGTTACACCAGCATCATGGGAATATAGATTGTGTTTATAGATCCAATACGAATTACAGACAGACTTGAGTGTCGCCAATGAATTAAATTAATAAGATTATGTTCTATACAATATGATTTCTATAATCTATAGTCTATAAGTAAATGTATTGAAAGTATCTACAGTCAAGTTACACAGTAAGTAGGGATTTTTGAAAATATAGTCATCATCATCATCATCAACCAAATTCTCATATTTATGCCGTCCTCCGATCAAAATCATTTTCCTAAATCAATGGCACGTAATACTATGACTGTGCAGACTGTGAAAAAATCATGTTATAGAACTGCTTCCTTTCTAAACTATATAGCATACCGACGCTACGCTCTTGCATCCTCGTGGTCTGACAAGGTACGGAGGAGACGACGAAGTGTCGGCAGCGGGTTTTGACGCTCCTGCGGCATATCATGTATATAATCACTCGGATTGCTCATTCCCCCCGTCCCCCCTATCAGTGGAGGGCACGTCTTGTTTGCCTTACGTAACATTTTGCCAGTGCACACGCCGCCGCCGCCGTGTTTGTTTTGGCCTACTCCGACGGCGTTATCCTCATATACGTATGTGTTGTTTAGCTATATATTATATTATATAATATTCCGCAGTCGCAGCAAAACTATGCGCTTCCGTTAACCTAGGAGGGATGGTGAAGTCATACTGCATCGTCAAGTCGTGTAATTGTCGTCTCGTATAATAATAATAATAATAATAATAATAATAATATATTATTTTTCCCGCTTCTTTTTTCTATTATTCCGATAAGGTCTACCACCGCACAATAGGTAAACGTATAAGACGTATATATATATAATATGCACCTTGGGTCGTGTCTCGAGGGTCACTCCATTCCCTTCCAAAACTACGAACTGGCTACTACGCATCGAGGCCGCACTTTTCCGCCCCCGTGACGTCTTGAAAAGTACGTTAACATTGGCTGTGGGATGTCTTGATTTCTTCGTACTATCTGCGTTTCGTGTAAAACCTGTTATGACACTTTAAGACCTTGTCCACGCTAATACATATTAATACACATAAAAACGTATACAATAATGATCTGTTCACGTCTTCACGTGATGCCATTATTGTTATGCCGCCGTAAGAGCACGTTTAAATTAGATAATAATACAACATGATCCGGTATATTATATTACATGTATACAATATACGCAATACCTGCATTCCGGATAAGCTTCATATTTTTTGGTGGCCGAGTTAACACATTGGTTTTGTACACAAGAAATACGCTCAGAATCACGTTCCCAAGGCCTTATACCACAAAGGTCGTGCGATTTTTGTATACGATCATACTGCGTTTTAAAAACGTACATTAATCAATTATTAATCGTGCACAAAGCTCAAATAATATTAATTATTAGGTTAAGTTGTATGTACACACCTACTTTACCATAAGACCATATAATCGATTGACCGGGGTCAGAAATTCTAAGTATCGTTGTTGATCGTTTTTTGGCTTTATTCTAAAGTTATTATAGTGTGTTTAAATTACCGGGGGAGATTCCACATAACGCGATTCGCCATCTCCGTTAAATTACAGTGCGCATTGCATTGCATTCAAGACTTACTATTCGTGCCACGAATCGATCGACTTGGTGATACGATAAAAGGATTTTTTTTAAAAAAAAACAGATTCGTATTCAACCGCGCACGGTCTTGCCTCTCCGCATAGACCTTTTTACGTTTCCATTTTATCGATACAATTGAGCACATATACTATATTATACTCTTTGGTCATTACGCGCGTCTTATTAGGTAAATTTGTTTTGTACACGGGTACTAGATCATGCACGAAACGGGAAACGTGGGAAATCCGATCTCGTTAATACTTGGCGGTGGGTCAAACGGACCTGTTCCAATAGCCTTTATTTGTACACGTCAGAACGGCTGTGTACTAGTAGCTCGCGACTGACGGCCGAAACGGCAAACTGCATGCTTTACAATCCTATCAATGTACACGGCTTACCAAGACTGATAGGATTCGTTTCGTAACCATTTGAACACACGCGATCAGTATATAATATGGATTTGTACTTATAGAAATCTAATAGTTTATGGATGATTTTTTTTCAACTTTTTATCTCTGGAGGGATTGCGATGGATGTCGCGTCCCGGATGAAAGTTGCGCGTGTAGGGTCTCAGGTACGTGTTCCACGAAAATACGATATGCGTCAACATTTTTCTTGTTTTCTATTGAAATAACGTTTTAAGACTACTTACGCTATACGTTCTTCCCGTATGTACCATTTACGGAATTTATTTCACGTACATAAATATTACTACAAAATCATTCGAAATGTATCAAAATGGTTTTACCTGCAGTTGACCTCAACGCTCGTCTTTATTATTATCATTATGATCATTATAATTATTTTTTATATTATTGCTATTACTCTTATTATATCCTACAGCTGGTGCTATTATATAACGTTACACAGAGTTCGTTAGGACGTTTAATATAATGTAATGTGACTAATGAATAATGATTTGTGTCACCGCCACAATACACGTGTGCGATTGCGATACGTCAGGAGAAAAAAAAACAATCGTTTTCGAATACGGTTTAAATTTCAAACACTACTCTAGTACTTCTGCACTCGGGGGATCGAAACGGTTTCTTTAACCGACAGGATATGTTATTATGAATACTTCGAATATTCTCGGCTGAGAATAGCATGCGGATTCTGAAGTTAATAATTTTTTGGGTCGACAACACTTGCAATTCCTGTGTTTTTTTTTTTTTTTATAAACTGTATCCCTAAAAATCCGTTTTTAAATTGATATTATACCGTCCCTCGTAACGTTCCGGAAATTTCCCTTCGAACATTGAAATTCTCAAATAATAAATTTAGAATATTTTTATAGACAAGATATACGTTTGGGTATTATTTGGGTTAATATTTTTGGATATTATTTAAAAATAAATGTACCAAATAATCTTCGGATACAAGAGCTTGTTGTTATGTACGGCAAAATGAAAATTGTATTTTTTTTTTTTTGCTTCAATCAAAACGCAGGATAAACATTTTTTTAAAACGAAAAAGAAATGATGAAACTAAAGAGTTTTTAAAAAATTTTGATACGAAGAAATGTATCTATATGTTGACGAACGTTCTTCTCCGAAAATTGATTATTCATTACTTTAAGAATTATTTGTTTAAATATTCTAACGTACTTTCATGCAAATTAATTACTTGACTGATCACATGAGTAAATACAAACTTAAATATTATTCCGGGATTTAATTTTTTGAGTTCAATAAAGGATTTTAGTAATCATAAGATCTAAAAAAAATGAATAATTCAAAGAATTATGTATTGAATTTATTACAGAATTAAATGGAAACTATTCCCTTTTTAAATCCTGAGTGAAACAATGTATAGAAAATTTGTTTTATATGCATGTTTTGTACATCAGATCTGTAATTTTTATATTTATCATTGATTGTCCATTGATTGTCAGAATAAATTTGATAACAAAATATTGTATTGAGATTGTAGTTCCAAAAAAGCCAGTTTCACATCAACAATCGTTTAATGTTTAAAATACATAATCAGATTTAAGTAAAATGCGCGCGTTAATTTTACGTATCCCAATTACGTAGCCCCAATATTTAATTTGAACATTAAACTAATAAAACGAGTGGCAATATTTTTAAAAGCTTTTAGTTTTTCGGGAAAAGTAATTTGACAACTTGAATAAAATGTTTTTACTGATGGTTGAATGTGTCCGTACGAGTTATTTTAGCTATTCTATGAACAGCACTATTTTTAATGTGAGATTATCATTAAAGTTTTGTTACTTATATAGTTATACGTACGTCTGGTATGTTATATAATGTGTAACAAACATTTTTCAAAACTTTAAAACACTTCCCTCACCCCAAAACTTATACTATTACTGTGCAGTGAGATGAATCATAAATGTAACTATTTTAGATATCTGGAACATAATATTCGGTCACTAATATCCTTGCTTTGCTCGTCACCGAAATAAAAATATTGAAGACAGGAAAAATAAGATTTAGTTCTGTTCAATTTCACCACGTATATATTTAATAAATTCAGTCTAAAACAACGACACCATATAACTCATATATATATATATATATATATATATATATAAATATGTGACGTGCAAAGGGATAGTGAGGGTGAGTTATGAATAAAATAGAATTTTTTCTTTATCTTTTCGTTCACGTTGAAAAGGAATGGATCAAACCATTTCCCTCAAGGATAAAGAGAATGCCGGTTACTACGAAGTGACTTCATCATCACGGGATGAAAATTGGTTTGACAAAAGGATTTCTTGAAACGGCTACCGGCGAGGAAAGACCGATGGTATTTTTCCAATACTGAAAAAAATCGCGTATAATAATAATAATAATAATATAATTTCCAGCGGGAAATGCGTATTTAGGCCATAGGAAAACCTCCGGCCTCACTGTCCCCAGCGGCCCTTCGAACACATCGGCTGTGACATGGGCACGACGATGGTCGGGCAGAGTCGCGCGTGGTAGAAGGAATGGCGTTAAACGAAGCGAGCGACGGGACGGAAAAATATGACAAGCGAGCGGCACACCCTTGTCGGGAAAACGAAAGACAAACTTTCGGCACACGATAGTAGTAATAATAATAATAACACGTGCCGTCAAGGGGGTGGTAGGCCAAAAGTTCCAGGAGGAGAATCCGTACCACCTCTGCGTACATCAAAGAGGCACCTGCAGGGATAGCACAAGTCTTTCAAACTCCACGCGCGTTTCTTCCGAAGACCGGGCACAAACTCGCACGTATACATAATAATAACGAACGCGCGTACGACGAAATTCCATAGGCACGTCAGAGGTTTGGCAGTCATGACTAGCCGCCTCATGTAATCGTCCCGAAAGTCACGAAAGGTTTTTCGAAAGGCACTTCCGAAGTAACGATACTGCGAATATGTTAAGATAACTCGGAATATTATAATTTTTGATCAAATCTCCCTCCAGCTATCTTCCCAACTCGACGGATTAATTGGTGAAAATCATTATTTTATCCTCCTCCGAAGAATATTTATCATTTTTCCGGTGCGGTTCGTGAGACTCTAAAAATCCTGTCATGCTCAACATGTTCGTATTACCGTGTCAATTTTGTCGAATAAACGGGTGATTTTGTATTAAAATTGAATGCGCGTCAACGCCGATATTGAAGTTCAAATATATAATCACACGGTAATAGCAGTGAACATCTAATGGGCAATTTTCTTATGCGACTAAACGGATATGAATATTAATAACAGTCAAATAATGATGTTCTGGACGAAAAAAATAAAATGATAATCATACGTTTAAATACAATTTGGTACTTATATTTCAGTTGAATTTTTTTTTTTTTTTTTATTAATTTATTTTTAATTGTCGGCTTCTCATTCTGCTTAAAGAATTTCCTCGGCACAAGATTTAAGATTATCTTTAATTATTCACGAACAAAATAAATTACAAAAAAAATAAATATTATTAGGGTATCGATACTGTTAATGGAAAAAAAATAAAAAAAAATATACTTTTAGAATATTCCATTAGCACGTTCAAGTTTATCAGTTGATTATTAATTCTTTAGTATTTCCCAGTAATTTTGAATAAACCGTCGCGAAAATTCGAATGTCAGTGAAATCGGAAATAACCCGATATATTTTATCGTAATTATTAAAAGTGTTTTGTATAAATTAACCATACTAGTTTCATATACCGCGCACGTTTATACCGAAATTATCATATGGAGTTAATTGGCCAATGGAATGTTCCTGGGAAAATGTATCAGTATATTTATTATTATTATTATTATCAATATTCGGATAGATATTATAAAAGTTGTAATTTTTTCCCCCACGCAACAAGTACCAAGTATTTTCAAAGTAATTAGTGTTCGTTCTTATATACAACTACATACTGATGGTGGGGATAATTAGGTATTTACCGAACTGGTATAAGTAAATATTTGTGGGCGAAGAGCAGACTGTTGTTTACCCGAAAGCTATTTATCTACCCGAGTTTTAGAAAGCCATATTTTTTGAGAACAGGCCGTGTTTATAATGTTTGTAAATATTTTAATCCTGAACGAATAACATTTTTTCAATCTGAACTTACGTGAACAATACTTATATTCGTTATATAATTTGTAGTCCTTGCCCTCGTGAAACCGTTTCAAATTCAACTTTTTTCTTTTCTTACATCATTAAAAAGACTTAAATAATACAAAAAAATATATTTATTTTAATTTTCACCAAAATCCTAGTTTTCCATAGGTATTTAAATAGTTTTCAATCGGGTGGGACCTACTCAAACGATTTAATAAGCTTCGGTACGATTAAAATGTGGAGTACAATTTTCTTTATTACAATTTGTTTCCATAAACTTTTAACGAGATACATTTACGTTCATGTTAAGAGTCAGAATATGTTAAGTCATAACACACTTCATCAAATAGGGTACTTATAACATTATATTGTGATAACGGAGTATTTTTCATAGTCGAATAAGTACCGAAAAAAATATAAAGTACCGAGGATATCCAAATATTGAATCGAAATTCATTCCTTTAAAATTTACTTATTCTTTTGTTTTTTATAGACTTGGTCATCTATATTCTATAGTATCTATACAAAGAACACCGTCGGAATATCAATGGATGGCTTAGAACTCTAAAAACGTTACAGCACTTTGATGCGATAGCAATTTTTGATTCACAAGATCATACATATACGAGTATACGGTAATCAGAATTTCGTGTTAGAAAATTTTAAGTGAATTAAAGAAAATTATTATTTTAGATTATGTCGTTTTAAATAAAATCCATTTTATGATTTTTTTTCTACGGTTTGCTTATTTTTTTGAGAAAACCACTGCGACATGAAATTCTGATCACGGTGTTTATATATCACGGCGTACAATATGTACGCGAGTGTTTAGGTGCGTTCATTATATATTTCGACCAATAGTATATACCTAGGTAACGTTTGTGTCAGAAGGCTTTAGCGGTCTCCATTTACTGAAATCCCCTGAAATGTATAGTTCCACGCGTGTACTTATTCACTCGATATCGTACCTACGTTTAAATCATGTTTTCTGGCCCATTGGAGACCGTTTATTGGCCAACAAATACTGTATTGTAATTATTTCAACTCGAGGGACCATTCGTTTGCGTTTCACGGGCCCAATTGATTATAGTAAATTGACCTACGATATCGAAGCGTTAGAAAAAAAAGAACAGAACAGAACGAAAAAAAAAGGTTGAGTACCTATAATATAATCCCCCTCGTCGGACTTGAAATATTTATAAATGCGTCGCCTAATGGGTACTCATAAATCGACACAATTGTTTGTAAAAAAAAAAAAAATAAAAAAAAAACCTGTATACGAAAATAAATGCACAATATTATGTTATGTGTATAAATGAGTACATGGTTATGTTGCTGTGGATTTTCTATTTTTTTTTTCCAAAGCTCATCGAAAAATACAAAATAATACACTTTGGATCGAAAACTTAAACGTGGCGTTTACCTTCATAATGATATTCTATAAGACGCTGGGAAAATTGTGTACGATTATAATCGAACGTTGACCTCTCGAAATTAGCAGTAAGTACTCTCTCGAGTTGAGTCCTTTTTTACTTTCCATGCGTTGTCATATGAGTATATGCACTAAATTATAAAAAAAAATGTATTTTATATGAATGATATAAAAATATACATAGATATATCGTTAACAATTTTAAATACTTTTGAGACTGATCAAACTTTCAGTTTTAATTTGATTTAGTGTATCAACAATCAATACATTTTAGTATTTCTAAGCAACTATTACATTTTTCATTTATTTGTGAACAGTTCAATGACCGTATTTTATAAATATTTTTTTAAATTATTATTCATGTTATGTTAATATAAGTCTTACATAACATCAATAAAAAAATGATATTTGTTATGAAGTGTATTCATTTAATTAAAAATGTATATTATACCGTGTAAATCGAAACTAAGAGAAAAATAAATATCAAATATTGAAATGTAAAATGAATACATCTTAAAAAGAAGTATAAAGTTGAATTTCCCAATATATCTTTCGTGGCGTATAATATAATTTTAAAGTAAAGATTATTAAAATGAGTTTTCTGTAAAATGTGTAATATTTTGTTGTCAAAAAGCTTTAAAAGCTCACTGAATTGAAAATATACTTAGAATTTCAAAGTTATTTTATAAGTGTGCCTCGGTATAAACTTTCCGTTAAATTTTCAGTCTTTCGGTAATACTTAAAAGCTATTGAAAGTATTAAATGTTTTTTACCGTACTATTAGTATTATTTTATGGGAAAAATGTAAAACCGTCTTATTGGATTTTTAATATTGAAATATTAACGATTGAAAATCTTGTATTTTATACACATTGAGCCTAATGGAAATTTAACATGACACTGCTAATAAACTATGCTGCTAATAATATTAGTAGGTATAGCCTACGGAATTGTTCATAGCTCGTATAGTCTGTTGTATATAGTCCAATATATTAAATTAAACTGTCTTGAAAATAATTTTATATACACAGTACATCATACTCATTATTTTACTTGTTTCCGTAACTAACCACAGTACAACATGGTTCAATATCAAATCTCAAACAGCCCATATGTAATACAAATATTAACATGATGTTCTCTCTACCATCCATTAGTTAAGTAATTATTTTTTTATATAATAGTTAAGTTTCACCAACTACATGATAGAAATTGTTAATAGTTAAAACATTCTTGTTACAAAATTTGCTGAACTTATACCGTGATCATTTCTTCGTTTCGTTTACATTTGAAATGTGTGCATACCCATACAATTATTATTTTATTACCGTGGTAATAATTGCCACGATATTCCAAAAACAGCTGATGTTATAAACTGCGTTTTTCTGTTTAGCCAATATGGTATTATGTGAAAACATATATTAGTATAATGAAACAAATTAAGAAAGTCGATCATATATTTTGATTATAATCATTATCAAACAACTGATGTATGATCCAACAGAGTACTACATTAGTTTGAACATTTGCGGAGCGAGAGGCTGTCTTTTTTTTCATTACTTTTTCTTTTCTGCCATTGTATTTCTAGTCTTTAAGTAATTAATAACATAATCATGATATATTACAATTCGGAATAAATACGAAGTTATCCTTCATGTATTTTACGGGAAATTCCTATTGTGTTAACATAATATATTTCAATTCGCACGGGGTAGACATGTAGAGAGCACTTACTTGGCGTGTCGGTACGTCGATAAGTTAGAAAGTAATAAAATAGTCAAAGGAGTTAGCATTACTTTTAGTTGGTTGTTTTACAAGTATTTGTTTCATGTCAAAAAGTGTTTGATCAAAAATACAGTACAATATGGTCTAATAAGATCATACCTAGGATATCAATAAATTTAACGACGTGTTTTGAACTTTGTAGCCAAGTTTTATTTCAGGTTTTTTTAATTTTCTTCGAGATAACACTATGCATTTGTATTTGTTAGACGCGGAAACGTACCATTGTTAAGATGTTTATAAATATTTTTGTAAAAAATCTTTTCCGTGTAAATATTATGTGGTATTAAACGTATTACGTTTTTGGTAATATTTCTTTTAAACGGTTGCATTTTTTGTTTATGTAATAAACAACAATTTTATAATGAAATTAAAAGAAGAAAAAAGAAGAGGAAAAAGTTTTGTGAACACGTCAAGTTATTAGTTTTCCAGGGGCGACAAAAACATATTAGAGGAGTTTAAGCCCCCGTAGCTATTTTCTAGGTAACACTCACTACCCCTACGGGTTATGGCCTGGTACTATTTGCTAAACGTGTATATTTCATACGAATTAAATACCCTTCACTGTTCGTAAATGTATACGATTTTCGTGTCTCAGTTGTACAACAGATCGACTGGACAATTAATATACGACGAAGAGTGAACACAAAAATAAATAAACCTGTTTAAAGCACATATAAAATATTATCCGTTCACACTTTGGACGGTCACGCGGACAACTTCTTAATGATGACCTGGCGTTTATAATAGTCAGGAGTGAGGACATAAAAATATCCGAGAGGGCGAAAAATCGTTTGTTAACGGTGATAAATCATTATTATTGCTAGAGGTAAAACGAAAACCCATTCTTGCTCTTATCTCGCGGTATTCGGCTTATAAAAGTGTGTATAGTTCGTACATAAACGATAAAAGACATCGTTACCATTTTATAACAGTGGTTCTGTACATACATATTGTACGTAGATTTATGATTTTGTTTTTACCATCACGTCTTTCCGGTCAGAAAAAAAAAATAATAATAATAGTAAAAATAAAAAAAAAATTAGACGTACAAACAATTTTAAAGGCATATTTTTTTTTGGAAATAATCCAAAACCAATGATCGGGATGAATAGACGATAAGATATATTATTATAGGCTAATTTATGTTTTCTTCGAAATGTTCTCATACATTCTATACTTATACATATGTTAATATTGATCGGTACACAATAAAGTATAATTTAATGGTCTTATATTATTCGATAGCGTAATATATAATAACGATAATAATACATCGATATTTTCACCTAAATGTTCACAATGTATTTTCGTACCGCAACCCACGTATAAAATAAACTGTGGTATATATTATAAGTAGCTGTACATGTGTTATCGATGGAAAAAACAATTTTTCTATGACGCAACGTCAACAATACCGCTTTGGTAACCATTTTTAAGCGAGCCCGGTGGCGCTTTGGTTCTGAGTTAGGATAGACAAGTCATTTTCTTTGGGCAAATGATTCAGTAATTGAATATACAGAAGTGCATAGTATGAACACATTTTTTTTATATGTAACTTAGTAATATAAACAGTTTTAGTCAACAATTTACAAACCTAGATGTAGGATAAATTATTTATTTTTAATTCGAATGTATGTCCAAAAGAATAATAATTCGTGATCGGTATGGATTCTTCTTCTTATTCTAAGGCTTATAACGGTCCAATTAGGACCATCACCGCTTCAAACACGGTCATCCACCTTCCCCTATCCAACTCTACTTCCATATCCAGTAATAGATTGATTCCCTTCAGGGTTTTCATAACTGTATCGTACCATCTCTGGTCGTTACGGATTCCTTACTTTAAAATATCACTGATAATATTGTAACTTAGTCCTCCTTAACGAATCCATCGACTACTTAACTTCCATCTTAGTCGGGTCAGTAGTTCCGGAAATAAGCCTTGATGAACATACCTACAGTCTACACTTACCTTTATGTTGTATTAATTACTATAGACTATTAATACAGAATTACGGTCTACGAGTTGTTATTAACATGAGTTGACTTAACAACGCTTCACATATATTTTCAAAATCCTTAATACGTCACTAAACCGATTCAGTAGGATATTTTGTAAAAAAAATGACCTTTCTATGTTATTCTATGTGTTATAAACAGATCTGGGAAATAACCATTTCCGATCCTTTTAACCGATAACATACATTTATATACACGTATCACCTTACCTTATTCGGCTACTACAGTTACGCGGCCACGTTCAAGGTCGTCCACGAAATCTAAAACGCAGTATTTTATATAATAAGCCCTGATTATATGCCATCACTTTGAAACAGCATTTCATTGAATAATACTAACCCTGAATACTTAAGCTCCGCAGCGTACGCGAGGCCATCTCTCGGTCTTTTCTTCTCGACCGTCCCTTTCATGTGTATGTGTCCATCGGATGTATCCTGAACTTATTCTCAAGCATGCCGTGACCACTTCATAAATCCTGCGAGGTAAACTAGTATAACCCGGTGCTTCCCGCGTGCACCGTACGTTTACGGTGTTCTTTTTTTTAAAAAGGCAAATGCAAAACTGAAAATACGTACGATCAGATATATTATATTTTATATTTATTTTTGGTCAACTGTACGTACCATTACATATTTCAACAAATGACTGGACCGACGGATACTTTTGAACTCCACGATTTAATTTCAATTATATACGCTCGAAAACAATCGTTGATCTTGCTCAAACATTTTTTTTTAATCGCCGGACAAATGATCTTTATGGAAAAATTAGTTCAATCTAGGTCGCTATTCGAAATGTCTCACAAAAACTTTGATGGATCTCGTTTTGTGTTAAAATTAATTAATCAATAAGCGTTTTACATTATGACTATCTATACGACCGAAAATTAGTGATAATTGTTCTCGGTTCAACAAAGGAGAGTATAGAGATGCGCCGTGTATGTGATTACTGATTACGGAAATGTATCGTATGTTAGATGGGGTGCGACAATTTTTGGTTTTTGCGCAGTAATTCAGTGTAATTTCACCTCTAAAATGAGCGCGGATATTTATCGTTATAATTATGTGTTGTAGAATGTCTTCTCTATGATAACAGTCATGATAATTATTAATAATTATCTAAATTTAATTTTAGTTATTTGAACACCATTTTGCATATTTAACGAATTTTCCGAGACCATTCTGAATAAAAAATTATGTTTTCTAATTAAATATAATTAATTATGTTTTCTAATTTAATATAATTAACAAGTGTTCTAGTAATGTAAATGTAATTTCTCTAATAATGTACTGTTTTCAATGTTTTCTCTGCCTACTTATGGTTTAAAAACATACTACGCTATTATCAGTGTTAAAGAATATTCCTATATGGAATGGTGACAGTTGTGGCTTGAGTAGCGAGAGAAAAATAAAATTACAAGTTGATGCCGTTCACTTACCGTAAAGTAACTTTTTTATCACGCTTTGTACATCATCATTACTTACCTAAATTCCCGAATATTCAATACTTTCAGAAATATAACCCCGGGCGTTCCATCCCTCCCTGGGATTCTCTACGGAAAAATGCTGAGTCTTCCGGCGAAAACGAACAAATATTAATTAAGCTATGGTAAGGACAGATGACGTGCTATCGTTGTTTTTTTTTTATGACACTTAACTTTATGTACAATTGTCAGTGTATTGTGAATTGTTGACAATTTAAGGCACATAACAGTGCATAATTTACTCTAACAATGTAAAACGCAGAACATCGTGTAGAAATTAATGTTCCCGAACGATGTAGGTATGTACGTACAAAAAAATATAATATTCACAATAGGTTTTATATGTGAGCTCGGTGCATGGTGTATAATGTGTAGGACTTCCGTACTGAACGAAGATTGGGTAGTGGATGGAGGGAGTTGGAGAGAAAACTTCAAAACCCTTGAAGACATTATTTTTGCACAAAACCAAAGGCCTAAATAGACACTCAGACGTTGTGTCCTTTCTCCGGTTCCGAATTACAACGGAATACACGAGCGCACACGTACTCGGGGTATAAATTATATTTGAACATACACGAATGTAAAAAAAAAAACATATGTAAGTGTTTAATATTATAGTATTTTGTTGCTTACGTATTTAATGGTTGTTTATTTTGTTAGTCTATGTTTGCATAATATTAATAATAATAATAATAATAATAATAATCCGGTTAATGACTATAATACGTAGAAAAGTATTTAAAACCGAAATCATATCATTCAATACCTATAATAATTTTGAAACGCAAAAATGAACATAATTTTTAAACATAGTAATTTATAAAATGCTATTAACTTGGAACACTATATTATGTGATTTTAGTCCTAAGAAGTATAAATAGTAAAGAAAAAAAAGAAATTGTATACACTAATGATTCACAAAAATCGCTATGAACTAAAATTCCCCTGTTTTTTTAATTTTTTTTAATTTTTCATCCAAAGTTTTGCTGTGTTTTTATTGCATTTTTTTTATACGTTAATTTTTTGGAATTTTTTTTCATAGCTTTAATTTGTAATGTATAATTAAAGCTCAACAATTCATAATAAAAATAAATAAAATTACTTATGATGTTGATGTGCGCACAACGCGATGAATGTGCATATTGAAAAATATGTATTTCGAATAAAATTTTACCACTCGACGGTTCTATGAATGCTGTTTATAAATGTGCGTGCATAATATAATATATTATAATATTAATATTTTTTTCATTCGTTATGAGAACAGCGATCCGTTTTCGGCACGAATCGCCGTGATCGGAAACTATGACACTTTTTTCAATATTAATTCTCCCCAAAAAGAAATGTTGGTAGTGAAGAATAGACATTAAACCGATTATCGATTAAAATATGTGCAATATACCTTTAATAATGTCTATGTAGAGCCTATACTTTCATTGTTTCCGGAAATGAGTTCGTGGCAGGTATAAATAAGTACCTGTGCATTTTCGTTTTTTGTACTCGCAATATTGTAATATGCACATGTATGACGATGGTATAATAAGCCGGTATGACTATTAAAATGTTAACTTAAAATATTTATAGTACACATTAAATACATTCAAAACGTGTATTTTGTGTAATTTTATTTTTAGTAAAATAATATATACTTTGTAATAATTAATATTATGATGAACGAACATTGATGTACTACAATGGAGAATAACCATAATTTTAGTCACAACGATTTAAACATAAATCGGTCGCCATAGATGTGAAATAGGAAGGGCTTATAAGCTCCCATATATTAAAATATAGTTTCCAAGAATTTTGCATTATAATTAATATATTTTGGAAACTCATATGTACTTCAACTGACCGGTGAACAAACTTGAAATTATAAACATTTCAAACTACGTCGCCATGTACTCGTGCATCGTGTTTGTAGATTCGTTTCATTATCCTAATATTTATTCAAATTTCGATTAAGCTATAAGAGTTATTTGGTTGTTATATCAATATTAAAATCTATGCCGTTGAAAGACAAACTGGATACGTATATTAACGTTATATGCATATTATGTTATAATAGCATAATTATAACTGTTATTATTAAGTTAATAAACAATAAAGTCCGAAAGTTACACAAATACTTATTTACCGTTTTTAAGGTATAAAGTCCTTAGAACCCAGATTAGAACACGAGTTGAATTTCGTATCGCTGAAGATTATTTTTTTTTTTTTTTTAGAGCGTAAACATTCCTAGGGAGCTATTATCATTGTGATCGGCCTCGTAGGGATACCATTTGCTCAAACTAAATGTCAAATAATATTTACCTTATTTAATATTTCCTTTATGAGCTAAACAACAGCCAGATAGGGACGTACAATAATATTGCCTATCTAATCGTAA
Organism: Periphyllus acericola; assembly: GCA_949715065.1. Lineage (NCBI taxonomy): Eukaryota > Metazoa > Arthropoda > Insecta > Hemiptera > Aphididae > Periphyllus > Periphyllus acericola. Next base: position 6,917,149 of record OX454269.1, on the reverse strand, counting down.
TATTTTACTCACCACCCGACTGAGTATTGTGCTCATCATTGTGTCGGTCTTACGTTCGTATTATAGAAAACAAAAGTCAAGGATATCGTGCGTGTACGCGGTTCGCTTTTACCTCCGAGGATACAAACATCCGTTGGTGTTTTAAATTTATGAAAACCGGCCGTGTTTAAACAGTTCGGGTTGCAACGGTTTTTTCTTTTTTCGTGGCATCACTTTACGGTGCGTTTCCGTGTGACGACATGACAATATCATAAAAACTTTTATTTTGCTTGTGAGTCGTGAGTTAAAAGTCAACTTTGGCTTCGGTCGTTACAACAATGACGAATAAAAAATAAAAAATAAAACTGCGTTGTTGTATCATAACAATATTTGAGATCGGGCGCTTTGATAAGATATTATTAGTATATTATCATCATAACTGTATACGACGGCATTTCATTTGAACGCCCCTATACCAATTGTATACATAATATTATATGACTACGGCGGGATTGAGGGGGTAGTTGGTGGGAGTGAGGGACGTGGATCGTTATGGACATTAAATAATAATTATACCCAAGAATTGTACTTTTGTAACTCGGGAACCACGTCTCGGCGTCACGGGACACACGGCTCTTGGATCTCGAAACGTTTTCGTCAGTTAAATAGCTGCCCGTATATTCAACGTGTTCAATAACGATGTTACAAACTTCAACCGAACACTGTTTATGGGTTGATAAGAACTTTTCCGACGTATAACTGATCGTAAAAACTTTGTGCGCACAACATATAATTATGTATATCGTCTCACGTTTTTAAATCTCATTACATCGTAACGCACGAGAATATTGTTACAATAACCGTACGAATCAATTATATTTCTAGTTAAATGTGCTAAACATCTTCGCGGAGAAACGTACTCGACGCGGATGGGATGAACGACGAGAGAAATGCGTGTTCTCGCGACAGTGTAACAGCCGACAGGTATATTTGTCGGAGATACAAAAAAAAGGTGTAAAACAACATTTTTCTTCTTCTGCTACCGTTCGAATTTTTGCTAATTTCTTTTATTTTATTTTTTTTTTATCTTAAGCTAAGCCAGATAAATAAATAAATACTACAAAACTTTATTCTATTTCGACTTCCAACCTTGGAAAATAAATGATTCAATTAAACAGGATTTAAAAGTTTTAATCATTAACTGTTCACTAATATTTATATGTTAGTACTTTTATTTAGTTTTTTTTTACCTTTATAATAAGCACAATGAGTACAGTACCATGAGCTTTTAATTTCCGAGTGAAGAAGAAAAAAAATATCATAAAATCTATTATTAACTATGAAATTTCAATTCAAATTATAAGTATCAAAGTACATTTTGTTTAGCGAACAATGGTGTTTTTTCTACTCTTCATTTTTCTTCGTGTGTTCGCAACGAAACCACTAAATATTCTACCTTCTACCGTAATATTCAATAAGAAAAGCTTTTGCTAATGTTCAGAACAATTACATGCTAATGGACTACATAAGTAAGCTTGAAACTTGTGCAATATTAATATTAATGCAAATCTATCCTTTGTGTATTAAAAATAAATCAAGTTCTATTACACATAAAGTATAGGTACCCTTACTAAAAATTATATTATATATTTTTTGTGCTCTAGCAGTAATAAAGAATATTATTATTTTTTTTTTTTATTGATGTCAATCCTCGGAAATTATGGCCATTAGCTGTAGGGTAGTAAGTAGTAACGGTTGCTTTTAGGAACGGTAGATTTTTTATTTTTTGAAACTCGTTGTATGTTTATGGCTTCGTTGCTTAAAACTCAGGTTGTCACCCATCCGAAATTTTGCGATGCCGAACGGTGCTTAACCGCATCACTGATTAATGCGTCACACCACGACCCAATATAATATTACAGAGCAGATACTAATGTAGCAATAGTAATTAGGGTAGAAATATTGAAATTATTCATAGATACATTATATTTATGACGGAATAATTCATATTCGGTTGTTAAAGAATAAATAATTATCAGTTTAAATTATAAAACAAATACGATGTAAATATTCGAAATACATTTTAAGTATAAGCATAATAAAATATAATATTAATATAATATAATATAATGTAATGGATTTACTTTTTTTTTTTATTATTATTAGCTTTTTGTAATACAATAATAGCTCGACAATTAAGGCATGGCGGTTATACAAAATTCAAAGAGGATTTCATTTTAATTTCTTAAATATGTATAAATTTCTATTAAGACTTAGTTATTTATGATAATATGTATGCCACGGAATAATTAACGATAACTATAATGATACTTTACTAAATTATAATGATCGTTTATGTAATCTCATCGTAATGGAATTTATTTTGCAATTCAAATCGAAGAGTCCCGGAACTTTACATGAAGACTTCCGTACAACAAAATTACGAATCAATCAATGTTCTTAGAGTTCTGCATTTGTAATTTACGATAGTACAGACTTATTACATATAATAATAATATCATCTCTATTGATTATTAATAGTAATTTTTTCTCCACTCTTTGACCATTGTTTGTTATCCTACGACAAATAATTGGATACACCATTATTCGTATTTTTGCTCTAACAAGACTACATAATATTTTAATATAAAAAAATTGCAATACTACGGCTGTGTAATAATAACTTGGAAAATAATGTTTGTGAAAAAAATAGAAGAATACATAAATCGTATGACTACGTACATTGTGAGTGTACTGTTTAGTACGCCATTATGTTGTGTGGCTGATAAGTTTTTTTACCGTTCTCTGCAGTGCGTTGAAGAATAAATATTATTATAATGATGGTTAAACAAATAATAATAAAACGTTGGATAAGTTTATGACTTGAAATTAGCTAGGAAGTAAGACACGGCTAAAGTTTGCTTATTTTATACAAGCCAGAAGCAGTATATATATTTATTTTTTTTATGTCTGTTGGTTTTATTATTACTTTTAACCAACGGTAAGTCAATAAAAAAAAAAAGTTGCCGGCACGTTAATTAAAACATTGCACTGGAACTTTTGAATGGCGTCATTCATTGCAGGTTACGGTTTGCTTTTAACGATTGAAATTTTACGTGCACGTACGTAATATTATGTAAAAATATCGGTTCTAGGCTGTATAGATTGGAAAGATAAAGGTACTCGAGCTGTTAAACGTTACGATCAATAAAGCCAGCGGAAATGTGGATTAAAGATTATGAATATTTCAAGTCGAATATGCTTTTCCCCTCCGGTAGTCGTGTTTATTAAGCTCGTTTTTGCGACGAAATAAATATTTTTATATCGATACACCCCGTACTCCGGTGACCGTCCGAATTCACCGAAAAAAAAAAAAAATGCAAAATATTTAAAAAAGAACGATCAAGACTCAATGGTCTGATAACCTATAATGGCTTAACAAACATAAAATGATAGGATCCGCTTGAACGTGAATGTTCATGTCCGGACCGCGATGAATAGTAATGTTTACACGCAAATACTACACGCACTATTACATGCGTTTGTTTACGCGCACTGTCAATCTTCAACGACTAAAATCATGGTCGTAGTTATAAATAAGTGACGGGGTGAAGCGAATTTTTCGATGTTTTCATTTCCACCGTAATTGTACAGTTGAAAACCCTGAAATCCGAAAACAGTATATCACGTGCGGAAAGGGCGGAAAGTCAGCAATTTCAGTCGCCGGTGGCACATTTCGCAAAAGACCAAAATCGCCTTTTCGCACGAGCCACACGTACTACTTTTTTTTTTTAGTTTTCGTTACGCCCCGTATCTTTATTAATGCGCCAGTGGTGGATAGTGATAGTACATACACAGCTTGCACGACGGGCAACGATCTTAAGTAACAATTTTTTCGACGCAAATGTACCCAAAAGTGTATGAAAAAAAAAGTGTTGGCAGTATAATAACATGCAAATGTGTTCTTATCAACCAAAAGTAATATGACAATAATAATGTAGCTATTCTTACTATACTATATTCCTTGTTTGCTTGAAGTCAAACAAATATGTTCACCATTATAATATTATAACTAATCTTTACACAATGATTTTGAGAAATTAATTTCAAAACTTTAGTTTTTTATGAATATTTTATCTAGTCGCGATGCTTGATATAATTGTAAATGGTGGTCATGTCAATTATAAAAACCAAAAATTGTGCATAAATACGAAAATAAAAATAAAAAAAACAAATCGTGGTTTAATCAATACCTATTTCTCGCTTTACGCGGAATCTATAATGTTTAATCATCCAAAAAGTTGTTTAAATTGCCGTGTAAAAAAATAGAAAGACATCAAAAAATGAACGAATACACGTATGTTTAGAGATGTTATGTGTAAATTGATAAAACGCAAACGATTAAACAATACGAAATGTGATGGCTCGTAAGGGTGACTAGTTTTGGAATAAAATTATACAGCCTCTACAGATTTCCTGCTCCCGACGTCCTCACATCTTCCTAAAATCTGCGAAATAATAATCTCAAGGCATCGTTGAGATACGTGGTACAGTGATTACAGGTATCCTGCAGTCATCCGACCGTAGACAACCATATCATCCTGCCTTGTAAATAAATTCGACCGGTTTCTTTGCCATTAGAAAATGTTTTTGTCAATAATTTCCGGTCAAGAAATGGGAAGTTCGATGATCAAAAAGTGTACCACACAAAGACTTTCTTGGGTCTTTACCCACTGCCGTTCTCAACATACATTCAGAATGTTTTTACAATGATTTGACAAATTGAATAACAATTTGTATTTCTATTCAATTTTTTTTTTTTTTTTTTGAAATAACTTACATGTTGATGTTTTGCTATAACTATTTATAGTGGCTTAATATTTTAAAACTTTTAGCAAAAAATTAAACATTTCATTCTAACATTTTTAGAAAACAGCCAAAATAGTAATTTTTAAAACAGATTTTCAAAATGTTTAGTGTTGATAATGCAGACTGTAGAGGTTGATCTGTTAATTTCCCATGGTTTTTTTCAGTTAGTGAAAATTATGGTAAATTTGTTCAGCCATTACTGGCTGTATAACTGTAGTCAATACATTTTATAAACAGTTATTATGTTTTCACAAACTTTTAAAAATCGGAGAAAAAACGTTAGGTTTTTATCGAATACTGCGAATTAAATATATCATGAATGATCCTTCTCCCTCCAATGAGTAGCACCAACATTTTCAAATCTTCTTTGAATATTATAAGTTATAATTATAACATTGCACTCAAACCTGCATTTAATTCCCACCTATGCATTATTATATTTTAGTATGAGTTATAATAATAATTATTGATGTATAATCTAATATTATAATTCCTATTGTGCTGTGTTAGAATAATTCATATGTACAAATATCAAAGGAATCACATACTATATGTTTAGTATTGACGGTTTTCTTTGAGGGGCGAGATTAGTCTCCCCTATCGTCTTTCCCTAAAACCACGACTTCGGGGTATAATAAATTAAGTATTTATCGTTATACGAGTAGGTTTATTTTTTTTCATTCTGTGCACATTATTATTCCGTTTTTAATCTCGTCATATTATTATAATTTCGATGTAGACTTATACATATCATCATTTTAATCTTTTCGAATTTTTCGTTTCGAACGGATATTATTTCGGATAATCCCGGTGTTCTGAGGAGGATAGCAATGCGAAAAGTACTCGAAATCAACGATTACCAGTATGCCAATAACGTATCGTCGTACAGTCGTCGAAGACTGTGCTCTGTGATGCGGAACGAACCAGATTAGCTGTTCAATTTCAAATAAAAATTCGGCAAATGTATCGGCACGTCATAGGTACAGTGTACCTGGTACACGCCTCATCCGACCGAGCTTTGAAGCATATTCGTTACAGCCGCGTGCGTATAAACGAATTCGGTCGTCGTCGAAAATAATTTCAACCGTCTAAAAACGATCCGCAGTCATATCATATGATATACCCGATATCGAAGTGGGTACATGCGTTTGATTCGGACTGATGCGAATCGAATAGGTATCTGGAGGTCGGATACCTGCTGACTTAGACATAGGCAGCGTCATTGATATTGATTGTAACGGGAGATGGTCGTCGTATTGATATGTTCGTTACTTCGGTGCGTATAGGTCATACTCACGAGTAAGGTTTACATGCGCAAGTATACGCGATTCACCAAGATCGGTATCCTCTATAAAGTTTATTTTTTCCCCCCGAGAGTATGATAAATTATACGTTATTTATGTGTTCCTAATGTGGGTGCGATGCATAGTATAGGCGGCCACCGACACCCGTTGCATTATTAACAAAATCGTAAAGTCGGCCCCGACGGAAAATAGCTTTCATAAAGATGGAATGAGCTGCGGTGACCCCGTAGACGTTCGCTGCCTAAATGTACGGCAAATGCTCCGCATCGACTAGCCGCTGCAGCGAAAGCAGGATGAAAACCATCGGTCTATCCTGTCGGACATGCTGCATATTTTTTTCCTCTCGTACAATACGAATACCGAGTAGTCACCGAGTGTAATGTCCGCGCGACCTTATGTCCGAATCCGGTAATTCGGGGCAAATGGAATTTAAATTTTGGAAGTTTTGCAACAGTCGTCGTCCCGTAACACCGCCGTGGGGGTCTAACTTTAACAACTAAGCGTAGAAATAGTTCAACTTGTTATCAAACAAACATAATGTAGCAGCGCTGCTAAATTTAAATGGCGTGGAAAAATAACTTTGATATAAGTACTAAAAAAATGTTTTATGTTTTTGCTCCTCTCTCGCTCCGCACTTTATGAGTGAATAACTATCGCGCACTGTTAAACGGATCTATATTAATTGTAATTGTTACGCGTTTCAATGTTTTTGTTTGGTAAAGGCTGCGACGCCGCTCACGTCTAATGGCTGGGAGTTTAATCGTTCTGAAAAAATATAAAAACATTTCAAATAAAATCTTGTGAAAAACCACTATAACAGTGTTTGGCAATAGGATATATTTTATATAGATAAAGGATATACGAAAAATGTTTTTTTTTATAAAAAAACAAGTAATCCGTTTTTGTGAAAATTATATTGTAATGAAACCAACTGTAGAATATAATATTTGAAATACTCAGCTTAGGTAGCGACTCAAATAATTTTTTCAATATTACTTAAGGAAAATGTAACAATATTATTTAATGTGAAAACATACTGTTTTAATTTCTCAAAAATCCCATGAACGATAACATCCAAGATTTTATAATTATAATTTTGCTACTTAATCGGGTCGTTTATTGCTTTTCATAATTTTGAATTAATTCTAGGTTGTAGATAAGTACCGATGAAAAGTAATTTACTTTAAAAGGCTTCTTAAACGTTGATAAAAAATGTACGGTGCATATAAAAATCATAGTTATAAAACGTGCTGGGCATAATATACCGTCGGTTAAAGTTCTCGAAGGGGATCTCGCATATCTGGTAGATCATTATGATATCACTTTGAAATGATCTTTGAAACAATTTTTTCGAATTATAATGTGACTACAATAGCACGTAATAGAAATACAATTCAAACGGTCGTTATTGCATTGCCTTCAGAAGCACGGCGGTGTTTGATTTTCGCTGAAAAGATTTTTATTTTTTTTAACGTTTTCATTCCGTGATTTATATATTTGATTACGAAGCTCTCGTTGTAGACATGACAAATAGTGATAATTGTTAATATATTTTGACACTAGACCCGTGTTAAATGTTTTGAAATTAAATGATTTGACAAATATTTCCCAATTCGGCTAAAAATGTTTCGTTAACGACGAAAAGTTATTTTCTCAAAACGCTGGCTACCATGGAGTTTCCATCTTAGTTTAATCCATTTTATCTTGAAAATAAGTAGTCTTCATTTTAAATATAATGTCTCTTAGATTTGGTATTTTGCTAATATTGTTTTTTGCTTCATTAATAACATATAATTTTTGTACAAAATAATTAATAACTATTTTCTATAAACGTTTTCCCTTTCATAATCTAAATTAACTGCAAAATATAAATGAAAAATTATAATTTTTTTTACATCTCAATAAAGCATATTGTTTTCCGAAGAATTCGTAATTTATTTATTAAAAAATAATTATAACAGTCATTATTTCTGTTGGCAATGTGCACTCTTTTGAATTGTATTAATTATAGAAGTAATAATGAATGAGCAAATTTATTTCATTGTTTCAAAACTGTTTCCAGAATATACATCAATAATCAACCGAAATGTAAGTTAAAAGGGAATTTTTGCGAAAATGACATTAATTTTTGTTCTGTTTTAATTATCTCAGTAAATATCTGCATACATATACCCGGTAAAACTTCTATAACATTTAAATTACCTCTACCGACAATTAAATGTATAACGTCTAGATATTTTGAAATAAAAATTATTTTTTATCAATAGATAAAAATATTGATATTAAATAGGTATAGGCTTGTTATTTTATTTTCAACCATGCAAAAAAATCACAATCAAATATTTTAAATTGCAAAGATAAAACAAAACGCGTATAATAACTTTTTATTATGTTATTTACGAACCGTTATCTGCAATACGCTTTTCTGTGAACTCAAAGTTAGTTATTGTTTGTAATATTTTTATTTGAGTTAATTAATTTAAACGTAACTTTTAACTTACTTTCCACACATCTCGAATTGTAAATTGCTGACGTGTAGAAGCATCTGTTTGTTTTTAAGTGCAAAATGTTGTTTTTTTTGTCCTTTATACTCGTGATAAATTCGAGGTCACCTTTAAAATTACCAGAGAAGTGTAAAAACAACGTACGAAACGTTTTCAGTCCATAATTGGGTTAAAAGAGTCAGTGAAACGATTCTTAGATTTAGTCGGTTTGACTAAAGAATTTTTTTTAGAAAAAAAAAAAGCCTAATAAATCTCTATTTGTGTTTGACCGAGTATTGTTTCATGCAGTTTTGAGGCTGTTAATTAAACACACATTTATACGCATTACAGAATAATGCCATTCGTGAACCACATTTAATTAATAATAATATTAATTTAAGTAACCATAAAACTGGTGTTATAATAAATGGAAAAATAATATTAATTGTTTTAATACATATGTTTGTGCGAGCGTATTAGTTTCTATTAAGGAATTTCCATCGATAAAAATTAATCACATTTTAATGTTATAATATAATTATCATATAATATTAATTATAGTCCAATAAGTTGGATATTTATGAAAAACGGTAATATTTCGTCAGTATTTTATTTCTCAAATAAAAGTAGAAGGAGCACGGAAGCCGCTAAGATAAATATAAGACAAATGAACCAGACGAGTGTATGTTATTATTGTGAAATTTATCCGGTATTGAATATTTGCTGATTCTACAGAACTACATTTTAATTAATTAAACTAATACAGTCTTAAACCTGTTGTATATTTCAGTTTATTTCAGTATATCTATTGTATGTAGTTGATGTTTGAAAAATTGTGTTGGAGAATAAAGGATAATAACAATTTACCTTTAAAATGGGTTGTATAACCAGTATATAGGTCTATGATCTTCATGCATTACACTTAACTTTTTAGGTACCCACATCTATAAGCGTGAACTTAGTTTTTGGCCGAATTTGTAACTCTATATTTATAATACTTAAGCACTTATCTAGAGAATTTTAAGAAACTGTAACAGGACTGTCACTTTAATCACTTTATTACCATTTATAAAATAGACGTCTCGTGTTAAAGATACTTAAATTACTTTTAATGCAAAGATTTATTCAGATGATGGCGCGAGACTAACATGAATAAGTTTTCACGAAATGAAGTTTTGATATTTTCGGTATGGTAAAATAGCTTGACAATTACAAGCCAATAGCGTGACGTTAACTTACATTTTTTAATACTCTTTCACTCAACGTTAATAATACTTTCGGAAATAATATCACATCGGTGAAATAAATAGCGTCAATCAGCTGTTTATGACTAATATTTTTATTATTTTCGTATTATGCTTTGGTTGTTGAAAATAAAAGGTGACGTTTACCAAACTTATAAACAAATCATTTATTCACATTTATCACACGATAAACAATGACCAAAACTCCTAGATTGGGTGTACTCCACGGTCGGGTGAAATACAAGGATGGGTGAACGGAATTGCTACATCAGTCTTTTGAACTTTAAACCGATAAGATATTGTCCATTGCTTTCGAAAAAAACTGAGTGAAAGAGGTCGTGTGGATCAGATCAAATTTCTATTAATGGTCGATAAAGTAATAGAACCAATAGGTTTTCTAAATAAATGATGAGCACACATCATAACGAATACATTAATTGTATCACTGGGATATAAAAGGAAAAATCAATATAATAAAATTGTTGGAAATATTATTTGTTCATAACGATATTTTTATTAAATTAAATTAATTATTCTTAATAAATGCGTTCAATAAGTTAAATGGTTCAGAATTTAAAATATTAATTGGTATATATTTGTGTTTTTGATTGTATTATTATTTTATACTGTTTTGTTCAATCTTAAGCACTAACAAAGAAAGAAAGAAAGAAAAAAAAATAGAGAGAGAGAGAGAGAGTGATAGGGGGATAACGTTAAATAAACGATAGATATCATCGCACAAGAGTAGGAAAAAAAATGTTAAAAACGTTTAAAATCGTATCGGCTTAAAAATAAACGAGAATTTTTTTTGAGTCCATGAAAACTACAGGGCAATAATTTTTCAACATAAAAACGTACGTCGCTAGAAAATTGTTTTTGGCTTCTTTTTTTTACCTACTTTTTTTTATCCATCCGATATCGTTGAGTTCTTCTCTGATGAACGCTATTTATAGCATTACGCGCCGTTAATACGACCCGGTTCTGCGTACGCCGACAATATTTATGTATCCAATTTAAAAAGAGTAGAACTGAAATCCGGCCCAAATCCGAATCACTTATGAGATAAAAAAAAAAAAAAATATAAAAAATAAAATAAAAACCCGTCCGTACGCGTAAGTTCTCACCTCTATAAGGTTCTTTGGATGCACGCCAGCGCGCGTGCGTATATTTTCCCGGTATAGATATCCGAATTATTTTGTCGGCGAACAAAGCACAAAATATATTGTACGCGCGAATTTTCCAACTGCGGGTTTAATGATGTTGTACACGTTAAGATCGAAATTCTACACGTATCCGCGTCGTGGCGTCGTTTTGTTTTTCCATTTCGGTCGTTTTTCCGCGCGACGTAAAACTATAAAACGCGTGGTGCCCAAAAATATAGTTTATACGCGGCCAAATGACTAAGGGTTGCTATTTATGAAAAGAACATAAGTCGGGACTCTACAATATCCCTCCTACTCCCAACATATTTTCCGTAATTTTCAATAATACTTTTTCTTGTGCCAATATATTGAAATAGTTAAAAATTAGTAAATACAACAAAATAGTGTAAACAGCATATGGTTTATACTTTATAGTTTATTTATGGTAACGTTCATAGAATTTTTTTTTATAAATAAAATGACATTTAAGAACAATAAACCCTACTATCGGTCCACGGCTGATAATGATTTCCGACAACTATTTATCGTTAGTTTTTCACACATGACCACAAGTGTGCATTAATCATACGAAACCGGTACTTATCCACGTCTCGGCTAGGTGCAAAAGTGAAACGGGACTGTATAGGGAAAACCAATAGTGTCCAGGCGAAATCAGGACGAATAGCAATCCTAATACAACCGTACAATATTTGACCGCATTCCGCGTACAACGTTGAGTTTCCAATGTTCCTAGTGCACGTGTAATACGTGTACGAACATGACATAGAGCACGTAAATCATTTTCCTAACAAGCTGTTTATTTTCGGTTCTCGAATTGTTCGCCCACCTCCGCGATCTACGAGTTTTCCAGCGCTGTGATAATGTCATGAACAACGATCATCGACCGAAAGATATTATACGTACCGAGGATTTCCGGTTTTGAGTTCTTTTCTTCGACACTTTGTTCCACTTGTAGAACGAACGTAAGCGTTTTAAACATTTTACCCTTCACGTGGTCATGAAACGTTACCTCATGGCCCATGTTTGACAGATAACAATATTACGAGGGTTAATAGACTGCAGTCTAAATTATTTGTGTGCATGTTATTGAATGTCATTCTTTGGATGATCATGTTTTAGAAAACAGGTTTTAGAAAAGCCATGTATTAGAAAATATTTTGTAATACATATTTAGTTTACAATATGAGTATCAAAGTACAAATTATGAGGTTTAATATGATTTCAGATGTATTGTTCTGTACTGGTAATCAAGTTTTATTTTATTATTAAAGTTATTACCAAATATTATCGATGAATTACATTTTATGAGATAGCGATAGGTACGATAAATTTACGTGTGTAAGACTGTGGTATAGTACAAAAATAATCCAGTGCCGTAAAAATGTACAATATACTTACATCTTTCTTAACATTTTTTTAATTTAATTTTAATTTTCAAACCATTGCAAAATGCAAAATACAAGCGTTTCAAATCTCATATTATCGTTGATGACCCATTAAAAATATGATATGTAAAGTGAAAATGGGGTTTTAAATGTTGCCAATCATATTTATATTTGTTAGACATTTACACATTTTAAACCAATAGTTGATGATCCTAACTATCATTTATATTCATTTATGAGATCTGTTGCTAGTTATTTGAATAATTTTAACTGTAATGTAAAAGCATTTTATGTATAAAAGTATGTATGAAATAATCAAGAAAAAATGTTTCTACACATTTGTCTAATTTTCTAAAACTTTTATATTTAAAATATTAATTTTCTACAACTTGGTATTCTAAATGTTGACATTCTAAAACACGACTCTCTAAAACTTACTCCAGTACCTACCGGTCTAACTATTTTGAGCTGACTAAACGCATTTTACAATAGTTTACACTTGAAATTGTGATTATTAAATTGAAAAGGATAATAATGTGGCGTCTGGTCCAAAAGAATATTCCAAGTATGTTGTAAAAAATATTTCCACACACCTACAACACTCGCATACTTATTACACTTCGAGCACTTTTTATTTTATTTTCAAAATGTTAACAGTGATCGGGTAAACGTGTGTACAGTAGTGCTAATATAGTTAATTAATAATTGATTACGTGTGCACTTATGATACGCGGTTCTATTGTAGTAAATATCGTAATTAACTTTGCCGAGTTTATCAACGGTATTGTTGTCAGCGATCGTCTGGTATTGTTTCATAGTTTACATTTCATTGTGGTGCGTTCGCGCGAAAATTAAAATTAGAATCAAAGCAGTAACGCGTTTGGGTGTGCGGACGGTGCATGACCAGCTAGGTGCGTGTAACCACGTTGACGGTGTACTATAAATATGCTAGAGTTTGACAGCACGAGCGAAATTCGATCGCGTTTCGGCCCGATCGCACGTTACGCGTTTTTCCATTTTTCCATTTTTTTTTGGAAAAATGCCGTTCGTCCGGCAGTCCCTCGCGTTTTCCTCCGAATCCGTTCAGAACGCGAGACTATATTAACTCACGCGTAATCGACTGTTCGGGCGACGCCGTACGGTGCGCGTTTTGTTCGCGTTCCACTACCAGAATATTCGATATTATTGCGACAACGATTTTCTCGTCGGGTTGTCATTTATTTCGTTTTGAATGAAAAAACACCCCTGCTAGAAGGCGATCCAACAACGCTAGTCGTGCGATTCGCGCCGCTTGCAGCACACTTTCCGCGCCTGCGTCCTCGATTGGAGGGTCAGTTGTTTCGTCAGCTGGAGAGTGGCCAGTACGAGTTTGCGAATTTCCTTAGCTGCAGCATCACACATTGTGTCTGAGAATCACTCGTGCTCTCACCCGAACGGCGTGCTAATTGCCATAAGCTAAAATTCATTTATCCCGTTTCACAATCTTTTCCATCATTCTATGTACTATATATATACGTCAATGGTTTCGGGTGAAAAAGGTCCATAAATCTCAAAGTATCGAAAATGTTTTTACAAAATTAAATTTATTTTTTTTTCTAAAGGTCCTCAAACGATAAAAATAACTTATTAAGCGAGATACAAAGGACGAATAGTTCTATTTCTCAAGAAAAAAAACGCCTTTGAGAAGAAATATATTTTAAAGTGAACTATCTTTAATTTAATTACAATTTATTTATATATGATTGTTTTATGTAGATAATAATATGTTTTGCTTAGTAGTCGTGTACGTTTTTTTAAATAACTAACCTTTTTTATCGAACAGTTAATATAGCTAGTGAAAGTAGCAATAATATACTTTACCCTCGTCGACTTATTATCAAATACGACGGTGCACGTCATGTTTTGATATGGACTTAACGCTACTTAAATAAAATGTTGAATTTTTATCTTCGCTACTAAACAAAAAGGTTATTGAAAAATATTTCTATTGGATACATTTTACCATTTTTATTTGTTACTAATCTTGTCTGGGGAAAACTTTACAAGAGTAATAACTTTGGCAGTGCGTATGTATATTGATAATTAATTTTACACGATTATGGATTTAAAACGAAAAAATCTTTTTTTCTTGGGCAAAAGTGTTGAAAAATGACTTTATCCGAATTAACGTTTTAGGTCGCTACTTGATTTATAGAAATTTTCTAAATTCTTGTCGATACGCGAACAGTTTTTCCACTGAATATTTAACCAATAGGTTATTAGTGTTATTAATATTTCTCAGTCATTCGTAATATAGTTGTACACTAGTGATTACAAAATTCTAGACGAGCAATGTTAAGACTAGATGTTATTTTATGATAACTGTCAGCATAATAATATACAATAAATGTGTAAAAGTGAACTTATGTTCAAGCTGATTGATGTAATCTTCTTCTTCTACCGGATTTGACTATACATTTTATCTATCCAAGAGTATTTATCAGAATCATTATATTTTCTTTCATTTCTGTGCTTCTTTATAAATTTCCCTAATTTCTAATCACCAGACGGTACGAGAAAAGAAAAATTAATTTCCGGATCTAAAACATTTCTATTTTCTTTGGAGGACTTTTTTTTTTAAATCGCTCGGCTTCGAGAAAATTAGCCGAATAAATAGTACCGTTGCAATAAACGCAAATGTCTGAATAATGTAAAAAATCTACAGTTACTCAACACACAATTTATGCTTTCCATTTTAAAAGTCCAATGTTCGATTCACCTTCTTGATAAAAAATTTTCAAATAACCGGTTGAGTATAAAAATGTATACGTCTTGGACATTTTATTACGGCTTAACGACGCATAATATTATATTATTATTTTCATGCCGACTGCAGTTTGAATAATGATTGCATATTGTTCGCATCAACGAAATCACAGCGATTGATGTGAAATACGAATCATAGATTTATAATAGCTTTTTTTTTCCAATCATCGCCGACCCAATTCTCTTTGAGATACGTCACCGCACTTGACCCGAACTTGATATCATTAGCGGCGGTTCTCTCGTGTACGGACGTCGAGTGTTATGTTTTTTTTTTACACTTTTCTATTATTTTCTTGCAGGAACTCATGGTTCTAATTACACTTTCATGTATCAAGTGGACACCAGCCGTTTAGATAAAATTATATTGAATAAAGAAATACGCCCGTTCATTGATACACACATTTACACACGCAATCACGTCTCCTCCGATGTATTTTATTGTGCCGCCAACGAGGTTATCATGTCTTTGAGGCTTTGTTCATTAACGATGTCGTAAAAAATCAAATTTTTTTGATCGTAGATTTATTTTTATTTGGAGCTTTGGTATTTTCTTCCGAGTGATTTTTTTTTCTATTCATTTCCATATTTAAAGAAAATACTAAAAACGAAAATGGAATAACGATAATCGCACTAGAATGTTTCGAACAATGGGGACGAATGACAGTGAACAATGAGTGGCGTTTCGTTTTTTTCATGGCAATAATAAAAGGACGTAAGTCAAAATATTTTTTTTTATTATTTCACCTCACTCTGTCCGTTCACCGACTGCCGCCCATCGCGGCCGTTGCGGTGCCGGCCTAAAAGAGGGATTTCAATTTCTGTTTTGGTCTTGTTTAAAAATAAACGCGTATAATACATTCGTAAATAGTGTATTTTCTCTTCTTCTTTATCGCCATTTTAATAATGAATGGAGTCGTAATTAAAACGCATCTTCCCTTACCAAACCAAAGTACCATAAACGCAATGAAAAAAAAAAAAATGAAATAAATTGCTCGTTTGCCGTTTAATAATAATTGCACTCGACCGAGCGTGTACACTGTACACTGTACAGTCACTTTACAATTCGAACGCGCGTTCAGTGTAAACGAAAGCGTATTTGTTCGAACCTCGTGAAAACAACACATTCGTAGAGTATTAAAAAAGTTCGGTCACAGTATGATAACATAATATTATGAAGCATACTTTTTTTTTTCGAACGATTTCTGTTCGTAATCGAGAAAAATATTTCTTTTTTAATTCGTTTTATCATGGCTGAGTGTAAACCGTAGATAATTACGTATCACATTGGTGTTTCATCTGTATGTACGATTCTAATTTCACTTGTATAAGATATTATAAAGTCAATTATTTATTCTTGTATTCATATGTTTTAGACATGCGTGACCTGAACAATTATTTGACTATAGAAATATTACTCAGCGTTCATAAGACAACAAATTGATACATAAGCTGTACGTCGTCTGTAATTTAAAACTCGTGAAAAAGTCAACACTCATAAGAGTTACTACTCCCGGGTGTTACCGTTTAAATGGCATTTTTTCGTCGTAGTTTTTACCGAAATTTTCAAAAATGACCTCTATAAAGCACCACCAGCTGTGCCGAATGTATGTACAGGTCATGGGCGTTATAAATGAAACTTTCCGAGCACAACCCGAAAAAGGGTTTATGGCCATATTAGAAAAAATACATTACATCATTGCAGAAAACGATAGATTCTGATATTTCCGCAATATCCAAAACTATATTTAGTTTTCAATATAATATTTTGTCGTCTTTCATAAATGTGGGTCAAATACCTTTTGATAACTGTTCTATATGCTGCACATGACAATAATTTTATCACCGTCCTAGATACGTTGACAATTTTACGTAGAAATTACTACCCTCCGAGTATAGCACATTAATTCACTCTCACTGTACGCGTAATATAATAACTAGAGCGAGTGCTCTACGGAAACGGTATTGTTATTTTATTAAAAACAAAACTGGAATTATTTTATCATAACACTCTTTCTCTCGTGGAACTCAGTCGAAAGCAGGGTAGTACCGCTGTACGAGTTCTTGTTTTTTATGTTTTATTTTTCGCTTAAAATTTAACTTTACCTGTGGTTGTAACCCTCCGAAGAATTTAAAATAACCGTGAAATCTATTAGTTTCTAAGTGTTTGGATGCGCGAGAAAAGAAAAATAATACATTTCACTGCTTATACGCGCGAGTCCGTGCACCATTCTCGAACACTTCAACTATCTTAAATGCAACTCCGAATGGGGTTTGTAAATCCTCAAAACGTTTATGGAACTTATTATTTCCTCTTCCGTCTTTTGTTTCTGTCGAAACGAGTCTTTCGGGGCACACTTGAATTTTCCGGTGGCTCGGCACTTTACCGGTGATGGACGTATATATGCGCGTATACTGTATATACTATATGCTTATATTATATAGTTGTAAATATTTGTATATACCTGTTCGTGGCTCTCCTACTGGCCGTATAGCGTGACAATTTTTCGGGTGACTTATGTACGTGCGTACGTGCGCGCGCCTTTCGAAAAATGGCATTTGTTGGATGTAACCTAATTTTTATGTTGTTGTATTGTTTTAGGACTGTCAACAGAACCGGGGAGCGGGGAAAAAGGAAAAAAAACGCGCCCCTTCTAAATTGTCTCCATTTTATTGTTTGTTTTATGCATTTCCCCTACGCTGTGTAGTTCGATCGATTTGCGTCGCTATGTTGACGTTAACGGGGTTGGAAGGAGACCTAATGTCCTAGAGTGGTTATTCAGTGAACAAGAGAGGGAGAAAGAGTCAGAACGAAAGAGAGAGATAGAGATAAAGAGAGAAAAGTGAAAAATAACAGCTATAATAATAAGAGCAAAAGGTAGAGTGGGGAACGAGAGGAGAAAAAAAGTTGATAAAAAATAAAATTTTTTAAAATTTTTTAATTATAAACAAGGGGCGCGTTTACTGCATTCTGAGAGGATGTACTCGACAAAAGCAACAGCCATGACGTTCCTGGTGGCCATATTCGCAGTGAGCCCACTTCAGTCTTCCGAAGGTAAGATTTTAAATATTAGACTTAAATGTAAAAACGAGTAAGATTTATTGATATTTTACTGTTTTTTAAAACCAAAGAAAAAAAAATATTTTGATTCCTAAGTATCATAGAACATTTCGATGAAATAATTTTTATCGAATAATGTACTATATGATATTATTTCTACATAGTGTACTTATATGTCAATTTATTGAAATTTTCTTAACGTTGTTATGTAGATGATAACTAGTTGACGTGTATATATTTTACTGGCGAGGACCAAACAATAATAAAACATTTAACCTTATTAATTTTAATTATAATGAATATGCCTTCTACCCGTATGCTCCAAACTCATAATTTTGAAGTAAATTTATAGTGCTTTATGTTTTCCGTGCTGTGATAATAATCGTATTTCAAATATCATATATAATGATTTAAAATAACGAGTTAAGGAATATTATCAAAGAATATTCGATCAAATTTCAAACATAAGATTTATTAAAATTACGATGTAACTATTGTGTTCCATAATGTTCGCGTGTTCTTAGGAAAGTCATATAGATATTATTCATGTTACCTTTATTATTTTACTACCTACCATTTCCTTTACCACCTGCATTCCTCCCACGTGTCCTATCTTTCATCGCTTTCTTTTATTTTCCTATATTTTTTACCATTGCACCAGCCATATCGCTCTAAACTGGGTGCACGTGAGTACTTTTCCAAGGGTCTGGTCAAATCAAGAAAATTACTTTTGACAATTTATTCTATTGAAATAAATTATTTAACTACGGTTTTCTTTCTAATATTCAGCAGTAAATTATAAATAGACTATGCATTTGAAAAATTAAATATAATAAATAATATCACAAATATTATTTCATTATTTAAAATCCCTTCCAATATTTGTTAGATGTTGTTCAATATTATTAGGCAATCCAAGCAAAGATCTAAAAGTCCATATCATTCAGAGTGCCAATGCGTCGACTCTTGATCAACTACTGGCAAACTTTTTTCATATCCTCTCACGAAATCGTACGTATATTTTATTATTTTCAATATCGAGTGCTAAGTCTCGCGAACAATACGTTGTCCCAAAAATGTAAATTATTTTTTGACCTAAAAGTGTAATTTTTGGATATTTTTATGGCAGGCACATGTTTCCGAAACTCCAACGAAGAATGGCAACTATGTATGAACTGCTTCATTTCTTCCGTAATTTAAGAGTTCTAAGCGTTAAATAGTATCTATCGCTGCTGTATCTGTTAAAATAGGTTTTAAAATTGGGCGTCCATTTTATATAACGACACCTACAAAGGATTTTAAAAAAACCCAAACGGCTGTTTAAATAATTTATGGTTTTTCAATGGACCTTTCAAAATCTGCTCTTGGCTCTTACATATTTGTCATTATATTGTGCGGCTGGAGACTCTCTTTTTGATAGCTAACCCTGATGTATAGCTCTCCGATCATGTTGTATTATTGTTAATATTATTCAATTGAAAAAAAAAAAAGAATGACAATTGTAACAAAAAATAAATAGTTGATAAAAATAAAATTTGTGTTCCAATAAAATAATGCAACTATTTATGCATTGGTGTTTTTAAGACGCGCATGGAATATAACGTGGACCTTATCTGAACACATGAATGTTTTTAGTAATCACAGTTTATTGTTATTTGTGATTAGTGTTATATTGCCGTTGTTGTAATTATATTATCTTTTGTTCGGTTTGGGTGGTTTAAACACCATTCCCTTTAACGTAATGCCATATATACCGCCTTACTTTAAGTCTTGATTATTCGAATTACTTAGTTTTGTTCGCCAGAGTACAACGCTACGAGTGGTGCTACGGAAGATTTCGCAAAGCTGCATTATTATACGCCGTATATACCAAGCGCGGTGGTGCAAAATCTAAATCCCATAGCAATTAAATTTGAATTATCACAAGTTAATATATCACTGTTCATATTCATTATGCTTCTCACCCAGTCCCTCCCTCTCTCTTCCTGTCACCCCAGGCCCCTTACTGCACGCCCACTAGGAAACTTCATTTTTATTTTAACGCCTCATTAACAACTTTTAACAAGGCTTGGGAGTCACTACCACAAGGAGAAGTAATTTTCTTTGAAAGAAAAAGTTTTCGCCGTTTCTTTTTTCCTTTTTTCGCCTTTTTTCGTCTTCATTTTTTTTTCTCCTGGAATACAATTTAATTTGCTTCAATACAACGTGAAATGTATTGGCGGTGGTAAGTTTTTCAATGTTCATGTCGTATATTTGTGATTACGGTGGCGTTCTATATCGAGCTAGTGCCTAACTAGTGTCTTGTCTTTGCTACGTTACTTACGATATAGTAGCCGCGAGCACATATTATATTATTATATTAATTAGCTGTATATGATTTTTTTCATTTTCGTTTTTAATAACACTGGCGAACTACGCCCACCAATTACTAGTTCCTTTCGCAGAAGTTTTAATCTCTAGTTATACCACATACACGTGCGATAAAAGTCTAGTTATAACAATATGAGTGCGTGTATTCACGGTCGACGTATTATCAGAGAAATAAACTGCGCGCGTCTCCGAACCTGCGCTGTTTTAATGTCGTACCTATTATTCTAAACATGCAAATTATTATAAGTAACTGCTTGAATGGGTATACTGTGTACATTTACAATTCAAATTATACTCAACTGTAGGTGCGCTGGGATCTCGAGGCGAGTTGGAGAACCCGATTTCCGAGACGCGTCCTTGACAAATCCCTCGTGTGCAACAACGGGGGAGGAAAGTTACCAAGTTCTTGATCACTATACTATACATACCTATACATATAGGCACGAAATTATATTCGTAAAGTTTGGTTTGTTTTGAAGACGCTTGCGACGTAAAAATTATTCTTCTACTGCGCGTTTAAATATGCCACTCGGAAACATCCATGTTACATTATTTTAATATTTTTACAATTGAACAATTCGTCGTGTTTTTTGTAGTAAAAACCTCGCGAAAGACAATAAATCAAACAAACAGTGTATATGCATGAGGTGTGGCAGGTGTGCGTTCATAATCTAAGCCGTAGAGGTACAGATGTATGACCGCTGACTTTAAAATACACTAACGTAACGCTGTCGTCACTTACGTCGTGAAATCGTGATTGATACTTGCACACAGCGGTGCGCATACAATATATCGTCGTGATGAACACGTAGGACCTAGAAACGGTACAACGTGTTCATCTAACCCGGTATAGCTATATGGTCCGCGTCACGTTCTGTCGACCGCAGCACGCTAGAAGCCGAGCACTTCACTTTTCGGTTGAAAATGTTCGATAGCCGAGTCGCCGACTGCCAATAACGATGAGAGTATAACGCGGTTTCGACCCGAGTCGGTGGAAGGTACCGCTGCCGCTTAGTCACCGGCTTTCGGGACTTCGGGGGATCAGCGATTCCGGATTTGTGTGCGACACCGTGAATAACAGCTATAAGCAGTACTGCGGTACGACCGGTCACGAGCAACAATACGAATCGTGTAGGTCGCGTACGGACCGTATCACGCGTGTCGTCGTGGACTTATCTCGGTCGTTCGCATGGTCATTCCGGACACGCGAGACGTTTGCAGGGGGGGTACGTTTGAGCTTCGACGGATCCGGACGTCGATGTATCAGATGTTTTATCTGGCGGCAAAAGACATCCCTCTCCCGGCGGTGCGATTTAACAGTAGACATCGTGCGGTCGGACTCGGCGAAAACGTTCGTCGTCGACAACTGAAGGTAAACCGATCGTAATTTGCACGTACACGTGACACGTGTACATGTCGGATTACATTTACATGCTCGTGCCGGTACGCGGTCACATACTTTTCGTGCGCGTAACCTAACCAAACGAGTAGTACGTGCTTCAAGTATTTATTGTTGAGCACGGGCCAGGGGATCGTTATTTTTTAATATTTTAATCGGAGCGTGCTATGACGCTGTTAAATATTGACCATCCGTGATGCTAAATGTACATCGTGGTACTTTGAAAATTATTTTCAAAAGTAACAAGATGAAACGTAGCTCATTAAAATCGACACTTTCTCATGTTTTTTTTCTGCTCGCATAGCGCTACGAAGCACGTCGAAGTTTGAAACGTAGTTTTTGCACGTGCCCGTCGAGTCCTGCGAACGAAAATAAAACCTAACCATAGTAGTGTGGGAGAGGGTTCAGAATTTCCCATGACCCCCTACACGGCAGCTCTATATCGGTGCGTGCCCCCGTGCAAGGGCGCGCGTACGATCGTCATGATAGATGATGATGGTGGTGGCGGCGGCGGGGTGTTCGTCGGGGTGGTTTTGCAGTGGATATTGCGCGCGGAACACGAGGTTCGCTCGATAACCCCGAGGATATTATTCGCGATGCAACGCATGAGGTCGGGCTGCGCCGCCGCCGCCACGCCAGCCGGATTTGCCGGCGAATTTATTGCCGATAAGTTTGGCCTGGACCGGGAGCGTTCTTGGCACAAAACAAGATTCGGCTGCCAGCAAAAGTACAAAAGTTTCATTAAAGATAAAGAACCACCCTCTCAAACTTTACACTTCACAGTAATTACCATCGAAGCGGAATTTATCTACGAAAATAATAAATGAACCGACGAGAAATGTACGCAGCCGCCGCCGCTGTATATTATGTATTGTAGTAGGTATACGTTTATATGCTCTCCATACCGTTGCTGCATCCGCGGCGGTGCAGGAGTTAGGATTTCTCTGCTCTGCCCACTCGTCACCACCCCGCTCCCGTTTCGATATGACTTTTGGTTGCCAAAAAATTGATCCTCCACCCGACATCGCCTGCCGTCGGTGCCCATTGACCGAGTGCTCCCCTCCCCTTCCCCCGTCCTTCCATCGTTCACGTGATTATGTTTTAAACGATGATCGTATATCCTTCGGGTCCCAGGGCTGAGTCCATTCTGTAGGATTATCTGAAATCCCTTGCGCACGCCGACCGTTCAAGGGCCCTGACTCATCTGAAGAACAATATTCAATCTGTTAAATCGATAACATACCCGTCATCGATACGCTGAAATGAGAAACTTCAAAACCCCAGTGTTCCGATGCGTTGACCAGAAAGGAGGCAAACTTAATAATATTTAAAAAATAATAAATAAATCTATTATCATGAAAAAAATAATTCGTCTGATATACCTTGCACTGTTTGTTCATTATTTAAATAAGGTGATTATTTCTCTTTCTCATTCTACTATGATAAGTAAATATTGTAAGACGGACAGGCGGTGTCGTCTAACGCGTCATAGCGTTACTTTAATTGTATTTTGTTATCATATACGGATATCTGTAAAACTGTAAAGCTGTTTTCAGTACACCTACATACTAGTGCACATATAGTGTAAAACAAAGGGTGGCCAACGTACGGATCTCAAAATCAAAGTGAGATCTTGACAATGTATCGTCATTATAAGGGTGATTCAAAATTTAATCAAAACAAAATAATATTTTAGAGAAACAACATAAATAATTATTTTACATATCACCCTTCCCAATCACAACAATTGTGTAGGTACCGTTCGTATTTTAGAAGTAACATTTATGACACTAATTTTAGATACAAAAACAAAAGTGCACGAGACAGTAATTAATTATTCATTTTTCTTTCGATATGTTGATTACTACACGGGCTGAACCACGTGGTTTGAAATAAGTACTTGTCAACATGGGTCGACTTACTTGGTCCTGACAAATTGAAAAAACTGTAAATCTGTTTAAAACGGAAAATCGTCAAAAAGGAACATAAAAACATGTCACTATAATTATACTATATTTTCTTCATCTCAATAGTTTCCGTGTTAGACACTGAATGGGCCTGCAGTTAACTCTTTTGCGATCTTCAAGTCGTTTTTGAACGAGTCACACCAGAGAAATATAGCCATTAAAACAGTTCTGATCTATTACAGTATTACACGGTTGAAATACCTACACTGCGTGGGATATCACTGTGCAGTCTGTTATCAATTTCGTTTCCCTTATTTACTGCCACGCACATACAAGTGCGACTTTTGATTGCAAATGTGGAACCATTACATCAAATATTTTCAGTTTGATGTCGAATTACAACTTAATGTCATGTGAGACAGACATCGACTACTTGACTGTAACTATTTAGTTATAATTAAAAGTGCATTTTCTAAAAAGATTTTTCATCCTCGTATTATAGTATTTTGGTTTATTTTTCCTCTTAATTTTTTTGAATTTAAATGATTTATTTCTTCTGATTTTTCGTCCAGACATCTTGAATGGATACTGATTTTTTACGACACTGTCGCCGCATCCATCCATTAATATCTTATATACTTAAACGTGAAAAGTAATAATCGATTTTTGCTATCGGTTTTTTATAATATTTGCTTATTTTTAGCGCACCACGGTTCTCGAACACATTATCGTATCATGTAAATGCGTACGGTGCCTATGTTTAAGTCGCAGTTCATTACATTATAATGGTTCGTCGCAGATTTACCCAAAGCAAACCAAACGCACCCGCAGTCGAGCGGTTTAAAGAACGTTATATCTTTAACTCGCAGCTGTGGTTGTACATAAAAAAAAAATAATAATTATGTTTACTCAGATACTAAGTGGAACGCAACAATATGTACTTGAGCAAGTTTGGCTAATATCGAAAAGGTACATACAAGATAACTGGGTGGGCTAGACGGTCCCTCACTTTTTCTTAAAGCGTGGTTGTATATAAACGTACAATAGCGTCTGTAAAAAAAAAAATAAATGCAATCAACATTTCGGATTAAAGTTATTCTCCGTTATTGACTCATTTTAGCGGCTACCCTTGAAGTATAAATAACATGTAAAGTTTTGCCGTTCAACTGGACGGCCGATTCATTAATACGGGTTTTGCACTTAATCCCAAAATTGAAACCATATGTTATGTGATAGACAATTATGTTGCGGGCGTCGTATATATCGGCACCGGTATTATAATATTTTATTACAATACACGTGTGATCGTGCGCACGCTTTATACTTACAGAGTACTCAAAAATGTCGGTTTCACGTTTATAATCATTATCAAGGTTCATCGTACCATAATTATCTGCTGTATATTCGGTAAAATGTATAAATAATTATCAACGCTCTTTTCCTCGTTATAATATCAAATGTGCACGTGCAATTAATTATTTGGAATCGACGTGTTCCAAATCACTCGCTAATTGGTAGAACACTAACGCGTTTCGGAGTTCGTGGTGCATGATGTAGAAATAAGACCGAGTAGTTTTCGACTAAAGTTTGATACCATAAAAAGTAAGTTTAACTTTTCGTTTTAATAGAAAACTTTTGTATTGCGCACTAATTGAAATGTTTTAGATCGCATATATACACATATCTCGTGGGCGCGTGTATATAACTTATGTCCTATGCCGGGCGTATCGGATCCGTACGAAAACGTTAAGGTCCGCGCGGTACCATAGTCACGCGTCTGAATCATTTCCGTAAATATTACTTTATTATTTTCGGTTGTCCTTAATTTTTTTTTGCTCCGTGTATCGTGCTAACATGTTTCCGAATAGCAGTTCGCGTCACCCCGCAGACCGCCGTCGCACGATCCGAGTGACAATAGTACCACGCTTAATGCCGTGTGATTTACATATACGTCTCGAAACTTTCTACCTAAATTTCCCTCAGGAGCACGAAATGAATATGATTTTCGAAACGTTGACGTGGCCGTGCAGTATCCCGTCGCGGCGCGGTGGGCAATCTCGAACGGATAACGTGGCGATGTTGTATATTCCCCGCAAACGGATACGCATCGTCCCCGAGTGTTGTCGATAAACTGCAAACGAAAAACCGCAGTGAACCAGACGCGCAATGATATTATTATTTTGACGGTACGGCCTAACGTTGTCCACGCATACCGCGGTTACGGTATCGCGCGCGGTGTGTTCGGCGCGACCGCGTCGTGACTCTCACGTGATCACGAATCGAAATCGGTTGATCAGCCGATGAGGCGTCACCGTGTACTGTTGGAAATCGGTAAAAGCCTTTTTTTTGTTTATTTCTCTGCCGCTTATCCCCGAACGCTGTACGATAATATCGCACAATTTTTCGCCGGTCGAATAATGTCAATTATAATTTATGCGAAAATAAAAACACAAATGTGCATAAACAAAAAACAAATTCGGGTTTATCGGTATTCGGAATGTCAACATTCGCGTGCGTACAGTTCACACGCGAACCGTGTACGCGAGGGTACAAGTAATTTGTCATTTTTATATTCGTTTCGAGATTATGTCTTATGCACCCTGAATACAATATGAAATTCGTTTAATTTATGTGCGGTTTGTGAACTTTTTTTTTTTAACGGAGACGACCACTGAAAATTATATTGTATATTATATACAAATAATGTGCCTATACAATTATATGTATATATATTATGAAGAATGAAAAAAAACAAAATGCAGCATCGGCCTCGTATCAAATGAAATGCAATAATTTAATAGTGAACGAACGGTAATCCGTACGCGATTCGCATACTATACAATATAATATACGTTAATTGTAATACGTTTTCGATGCAACCGGGCTTCACCTCCTCAGTCGCGAAATGCAAATGTTAATATTCATTATACGCGCCTGCTGTCCGTCCGATTGGAACGGGAAGCTATAAACGTTTCATTTCGCAATAACTCGAAGCAAATTAATGGGAAACATCACCGATGAAAACTGCAATACGTACACGATGAAGGTGTAGGAAGGCTTATAAGTTTCAATTTTTGGGTCGAGGTCTATTGTTTATGCAAAAACGGTACTTCAAAACCTATGTACATAATAGTATATGCATACCGCGTAGGCCCAATGAACGATTTTTTTGTACGACTTTCGACGAAAATATTTTAAACTATTTATTCATCTGTAATGTACAGAAATACACAGTTCATATTCAGTTTTGATTTGTTTGACATTTTTTTAGACTTTTTGATCGATTAAGAGTTTGATTGTACCCATCAAATATATTTATCAAATTCTTTTATTAGTCGCCAAGGCGTAGTAAATAATAAAAATAAAAATAAATATTTCCGAATATGAATTATATCAAATTTTCAAAAACGTTTAAATCAACAAACTACGAATGTAAATAGTTTACGGCGTTAATGCATTGAATACATTGTTATTCATTGTTATTGCGACGTTGAATAATCTGCCTAACGTTAACTTTTATCGCGATTATATATTATTATAAAAGTGTTTTCCCCCTTCTCGCGACGTGGCCGTTAGTGTTCACCGTCGATTAAATATTTTGATTTCGCGCGTTATGTAGCGCAAGAATTCAAAAAAGAATGGCAATATTTTACGCTTTGTATAAGCATTAATAACACTCGTCTAAGGCACAAAATTCGAAAAGAAACAATCCCAAAAAGACACTCTAAAATGTAATAATTTAATATCGTTAGCGTGCTTCATCCATTGCCCCCCCCCTACCACCCACACATCATCGTCCTTACGACGTTCTGCAGGTCTCCCTAATGGATTATATGACTTACATGGATTTATGTCCAATCGAAACGCGTTTGTAATTAGTTTCATGCGCGGTACTACACGCGTGTGCGGTTACAGGTAACGATTATGTGTACCTATACCATATTATATATTTATATATTATGTAGAGAATAGGTATCATCGCGACGTGTCTTTTCGCGCGAACATATTTTTTTAATTTCCAAAACGAACCGGCGGTAACGGTCAACAAACGGAAAACTCCGGATTTACACATATACTTACCCTGTTCGCGAGGATATGATACGGCGTAAATGAGGATTTTTGGTTTATTTTTTTATTTTTCTGCTATATTATTTCGGCACATACTATATGTGTTGACTCCCCGGAGACCGTGGACGACACGTTATCGGTAGCGAAATGTGAGAACCCGCGCAATAAGGCGTTTTCCGTGTCGTCGTCACAGCCACAACGGTAGTAAATACTAATAATACGCGTGATATAAAAACCTCGAGAAAAAAAAAATAAATGGAAAACGTAAAAAAAAAAAAAATAGACTCCGTTATGTCGTTAAATAAAACATTCGGCGATATTACGCCCTAGCGGGTTATGGTACACAGCACGTCATATATAAAATAACCTGGTGCGCTTTCCCACGAAGAATTAATACATCATATTATGCTCTTACACCACGTACGTACATAGAACAACGATGGCCAAGTGCGGTAGACTGTTGACGATTTAAATGTCGAGCTTTTGTAATTTGTATTCGAATTTTTTGTTTGTACATCATATTATTTTTATTATTACTATAACTATTATAATCACTACAGTTTTAAATTATTTGTTTGTTGTTGTTAATATTTCATTCACTCTAAAATTTTAAGTTTAATATTTTATTTATTTTTACATATTTTGATTTCGATTTCATCCGTTTTATTAGACGTACAATAAATAAATATCATGTTTATTTGTTACAGTACCGACTGTAACAGTCTCTATTATTTCAGTGATTTACACTATTCTTTAGTCGAACAGCAATCTCTATCTATGGTTTTATTCGCAAAAAATGATTTATCATTAGGTATTGATTCGGTGGTGGTTCGAGCTGTACACCGCAAAAGAGTTTTCGGAGAGCGAGCGAGGAGAACGGGTGGTTTTAATTTTAGTGACAGCGACCAAGGTACAGTTATGTGATCATTCTTGTTTGTAATCCTGTTCTCAAGTTTTTACTTAATCTTTGAACGTCTGCAGATAGAAACATGCTCTCTGAATTATTATTACTATTCGCGTCAAATTTTCCGAAAAGTTCCTACGTGAAACTTTTGGTTCGGATTTACTGTACGGGAAAAAGTCAAAGGAAAGAAAAACATCACTGCGGGACCACCGGATTAGCCGTCTCGCTTGAAATCTCAACAGCCACTGTATTGTTTCAGATGCCAAGTCACCTCCCCCGCCCCTCGCAAAACCGCACTTTACCGCACGACTTTGTCAAATGTTTGTGTTCTTGCGTTGGCAATGCATATCGCCACAAAACGAAGTATGATTGACGTCCGCCAGCAATTCAATAATAATACACACACAACCGATATCGAATATTCTATATTATTATTGTTGTTGTTACTATTATTATTATTATTACAGTAAACGCACGCGTTATTTGCACGACGTTATTATTGACGATGGTGGCAGGCCGTATACAGTTAATCTGGCTCTGGCACCTAATTGGCTCGTAAATTGTCATAATAACGGATAAATTGAAATTAATCAAACGCGATTATTATTATTCATGAAATTAATAGTATTTGTCAAAACGTTTGTCAATCCGACGTGGACGCGCACCTAAAACGGATTTATACCGCCCGAATATCGCCGTTTCAAATAATATAATATCGTAAATTCATAATATTATATTATTTATCTATATATATTAGCTGTATTTCTCGATGTTTACCTGTCCGTCTGGCGGGCAATGAAATTAGACTATCATTAATGTTATAACTTTACTAATCCGGTCGCTCTCGAATCAGTGTACTGCTCACTGGTTCGATCCTGTTTGGATTATAATTCCACCCTTTGGTCTGTTTGTCAATCAGGTTGAACTAAAGAAAATGAGGCTATTCAAAATAGATACCTATGGTCTGTCTCCAGGAATTGTCAATCACGAGAGAACCATTTTTACCATATTACTTAATTTTTTACACTTAGATACTTTAGGAGTAAGAAAATAAAAAGTGGACTTACATTTTTTGTATAAGATACTCTATAATTTGTTCGATAGCCCTGAACCTCTGTCCATGATTGGCTTTGAGATCTATTTATACGTAAACTAAGATATGTTTAATTATTTTACGTGTCTGTATTAAAAACCAACGTGATGTCTAATTCGCCGTATGATTCGTACAATGAAATTGGCTAATATAATATATATTTAACGTTGATTTACTTGTGAACAATTTACGTAACTTTAAGAGAAATGTCAATTCAGTCATTGAGTAATATATTGTTGTTTATGATTATATTATTATGGACTTAACGTCCGCATGAATGAAAAAATAAATGTTTAAAAAATAAATGATTTTAATTTTTGTCATACGCTAAGAACGACAATCAGTAACGCGTCATTGAGGTTCGCTAAAACTTCTTATTACAACATCAATAATTATCAACCCCCGCGACGTAACGATGATGACTGGGGCACGGAGGAAACCTACTACCGTTTTAGGTGCCGTTAACATTTCTCAAACTGTCAAATTGTGTACACAACAATAGTCCCGACGCTTGCCAGAATTTTCTGGAACTTAGTTTTTATTCGTTTTGAAAGTTGTTGGTAATTAATTGTTCCATTCTCATATTTACTTCGAGGTATACATAATGATACACCACACTAATTCGTATTGCTTATGCAACATCAGTGTTTGATGTTGAATGACATATGAGCTGTATTTTTCTTTAGCTATGACTTTTTGGTGTACGGTCATCTAATTATAAACCAAGTCCGAACGTCGCCTCAATAAATTATCAATACAGTACCGTCATATTACTTCATTAGGCCTAGGACTTAGGATTCATACGCTGAAACGGATCAATCGTGTCACTGTAAAATACAACATTATGTTCCGTTCCTCGTATTTTATGGACTGTGTAGGTTTTGTTCGCGTGCCAACGATATAAATGTCATTGAATTTTATATATTATATTATGTGTGTGATAGGTACCGTATAAAATTCCATCGCTATTTCGTTTTGTCAATGAAAGTAAATCGAAACAGTTAGTATCGTACCTATACATAATTGTATTACTCATTAGTCACTATTGCCAATTATAAAATATATGTTTTACAATATTATGTATAACTGTGTGTAGCATTTGCCGGCAGTGATAACTGTATTACACTATTTTTAACGTAAAAGCGGCTGATGAGCGAGGGAGGGGTAGGATTTAACAAACAAAACAACCCCCTTAGGTACGCCAAGTTACTGCAGTGTACACGACCGACATGGTTCACGAGGGCGAACGCGTATTTAGGGTGCGCAAACACACATAAACACACATGCACGCACACGCTCACTTTATAGTCGATGGCGTTTTCATCGTTTCCGGGAGATAAAACAATTAAACCGATAAAAATTGAATTAGTTGGCACAAGGTATATGGTGCACGCATATCTGTCTAGCGGGTGATCGGGGTTTGTGAAGGAGGGGTGGTGGAAGGGTGGCCGTGATCGGGATGATGCAGGAGACTATACCGCCATAGCTCTATTATATACACAACATACATAACATATATATGAATTATATGTATATACAGGGAAAGATAAGCGAGGAGGAGAAACTTTGCTCCCAGTTGGTGTACATATTATAAATCAGCCCGTTTGCATAATCCTGTGGCCACGCGATGGGGGACGAAGAGGGTAGACTTTTGGTGAGTGGAGTACGTCAGTATCGAAGTAAATTTTGTTCCTCCCGCATAATGCGCAATCTATAGTATGCATGTTTGTATATTTATGGTTGTTCATCATGTGTGTAGCGTTCAACAATTATTTCTCCGAATTATTCGTTTAAATTCTAATTTTTTTAGTTTTACAACGGCAAAAAATTATTAAAATGTTGACTGACAATTTTGGTTCATTTTACTTAAAAAAGAATCATAAAATAAGAAATATATGACATTTTCATATGTTTAAAGTTTTACACTTAACAATATTGCAAATCAGATTTTCCAAATTTCTTAGAATTTTTTTGGAAAATATGTATTAACAGTCGAGTATAATAGTAATACAATATATAAAAATTTAAATAAGTTATAATTTTCGAATGCCGCACATTATATGTTTCAGCTGATGTTTAGCAATAAATAAATTTCGTTCATTTATTTTTCTGTGTGTTCGACGATGTTGAAGCAATATTATGTTAAGCATAACTTGAAAAAAAAAAAACTAGACATTAATTGTTTTCCGTCTAAATTTAATTTGTAGTTATTCTGTTATTAAAAACGGTTTAAGAATGTTGGTACGATTATATGAATTATTTTGGAACAATTATATCCGATAAATTACACATTTTGGATTTTTTAAAATACATTAAGACTACGATTTTATTTCGATAATAGGTTAATCAAAAATTACAATGATGAAAATATGTTTTTTTGGTATAACAGTACAGTATTTCGTACGCTGATGCGCCAGTGAAGAACCCCTACACGTCCAAGGGGTTGTTTTTATGGTCAGTAGTATAAAAAGTATATAAATATACGTCGTACACGTACTGCTATGGTCGTGTCGCTGCTGTGTACATAATATTCGTGTTTTCGTACGATTTAAAACCAACACAGCCGCGACGGTGCGACTTTGAAACGCTTTTATTTTCCCGTCGTTAACGATTCGCGTCCACGACTCCGCACTCATCCGCTCCAATGCATTATTGCGTCCGTTGCGTGATAAAATAATAAAAAATGTTAAACTTTTACCGCAATAATATCTGATCCTCGCGTATAAAACGTCTACACAAACCATACGTGTACAAACGCGCGCATTGCGTGTGCTCGCTCTGCACAAACGTGGACGTGTTCTTTTTCATACAGACGTTTACGTTTATTGTAATTTGCTTTTGCGCAAGAGCCGATTTATTTTCTTCCCATCCCATCCCCCTATATCTCTGACACTGCCTTTCTCTCTCTCTCTCCGTCGTTTCCACGTGTTCGTGTCTCTTTTGCGGAACGTTTTACCGCGACCGAGATTGCGTCTATAATTATATATACGAGGTACGTCCAGAAAGTAAGTTCCGTTGAGCAATGAAAACATGTAAATGTGTAAATTTTAATATAAATTTTATTTGAATATAAAATACAAGTACAACTTTATTTTTCAACATAGTTACCACTATTACTTAAGCACTTATGATATCGAGGTACTAGTTTTTGTATCCCTTCATCATAGAAAGATGACACCTGTGATTGTAACCATGCGCTAACAGCCTTTTTCACCTCATCATCTTCGTTGAAGTTCTGGCCACCCATAAATGTTGTTTTGATTCAGGGGTGACATGAGAAACCCAAGTCTCGTCCTCTGTAACAATACTGCTTAAAAAGTTATCGCCGTTTTCTTCGTATCGTGACAAAAACTGAAGTGCACTACCCTGACGTTTCACTTTGTGTTCATCAGTAAGAATTTTTGAAAATTAAATTTCATTGACACAATTTAATGAAGAAGAGATCGGGAATTTTGAGGAAAATGTATTGATAATGACGTCATGGTGAACCTTCTGTTTTCATAAATTTTTTTTTCGACAACATTTGTACGGCCTTCATTGAAAAGTCGCACCCATCTCCTAACCATTGTATCACTCATAGCATTTTCTCCATACACTTCACAAATTTGACGATGAATATCAACTGGTTTGATATTCTTTGCATTTAAAAAACGAATCACAGATCGTAACTCACATATGGCGGAATTTTCTATTAGTTGATCCATTTTAAAACACTCGCCGCGTGACGTACGTACACTAACTAGCCACGGAATGGTTTTAAAATGTTCCAAATAAGTAAATGAAATAATCGGATGTGATCGTAATTAAAAAAAACATCGCAATCGCGATAAAAATAGAAAACGGAACTTACTTGCTGGACGTGCCTCGTACTTAATAAATGAATATGCATGCATACGCGCGTGACGAGCAAGCGTGACGGGGAGGAAGATGAGGCCGTGCGCGATTGGATGTGCCGCGACATTATGTACACAACACGGTCGGCCGTGGCGTTGGAAGGGACGCGGGCGGGTCGCGTAATGAATGCAAATAGCCACCACCGCGGCCGCCGCCGACCGTGTAGTGGTTTTGTACGGTATTATATTATTGTACGGTGGCGCCGGCGTACACAGCGGTACAAGCGGTACAGTGTAGACGTCGTGATGGCGGCGGGAAAGGGTTGGAAAAAAGGGATCGTGAAAAATATAATAAAACACATCTTTAGGGATAAGGGTTAGCCGTCGCTCGCGATAACGTAGTCCCGCTAAGATGGGCGAGACGAGTGCGAGGGTACGGGGGAAGAAAAGAGATATAAAAAAAAGGGCCCGCGAATCCGTCGTGAACTTGTGGCGGGCGCGCGAATGCCGCGGAGAAAGA
Source organism: Periphyllus acericola (assembly GCA_949715065.1). Classification (NCBI taxonomy): domain Eukaryota; kingdom Metazoa; phylum Arthropoda; class Insecta; order Hemiptera; family Aphididae; genus Periphyllus; species Periphyllus acericola. The sequence continues at coordinate 6,882,765 of OX454269.1, read as the reverse complement.
GTTTTTTTACATTTTTACTCGTGTCTTGCCGTGGCGCATCGCAATGGGTGGGCATGTGCCGGACCACGTCTCGGTTGCACGGGAATCGTGTCCGTGGTGACAGTATCGCTATAGTAATTAAATGTATCGGTTGACGTTTGGTCGTGGCAAACGCCCTCGCGCGATCTCCCACGAGGAAGTCCGCGTACAGTGCCGGCGTACGAGAAACAATATATCGGTTGTCGTGTAAAATAAAACGAAAACGAGCCACCCGGGCTGATTGACGATGCACAGCCGACGTTCGTCGAGCGACGTTATCGTATTCACATGTATAATCTAACAAACTATTGTTAAATGTACAAACAATTTACTGGAACTCATCAGATTTTCAATAAAATAAATATGTACAACGATAAATAAAAATAAAAAAATAAAATAGCAATACTGACGCAAGCAATACTTTTTAAATCGAAATCGGTCATATGATTTAGCACTTTTTCTATAACACTTGAGGTAATATTTATATATATTTTTTTTTTATGGTTATTTTGTTGTGTTTGTGTTTATTTTATTGGAAATTTGATTAGTTGTCATAAATAATGCATATATTCAATAATAATTTTTTACTGTTATAGAGTATTAACCATTAAACAAATAGTTTTTTTTTAATTTTTTTTTGTGTAAACTTATATTCATAGCGATGAGGTCTCTCAAAACATTTTTACAGCTTTTTTGATTTGATACATATTGGCAAATACCGACAATGATTATCAGCATACGATATTCATTCTTGGTTTAACAAGATTTTCTTCCTGATCATTTTACTAAAATTGTTTAACTACGTTGATCCATATCGCCAATATTTTATATTTTATTTGGGTATCTACGAAATAACCATAATATATCTGAAATTACTTTTAATCTATCATTATTATATATGAACTGAACTTATAAACAGCCTGTAAGCATGAATAATAAATAATTTTATCTTTTTTTTTTGTAATTTATTCTTAAATTAGTTTTTGTTCTTATTCGCGTACCTTCCTGTTTGATCTAAATCCTTCTCAGTACTAATATTTTTCTTCTTTCAAGTGTCTTACAACCTTACTTTATTGACTAATGCAAAAATAAAAGAGTAAATACAGATGATAATGATTTTATAACAACATTTAAATGAATTTAAGATTTTTAATAAATTATTATCTTTAATACTTTTCATGATAATGCACTGAATAGAAATTCCATTTTAACTAATTTGATCTGTGCAGTTAATTAATCGAAGAAACACGAAATATAATTAGAACTATACCATTTATTATTGTTATTATTATGTCAAACAATCTACTAAAATAACAAAATATTTATTTTGTTTGATACTTAAAAAATAATTTAAATCATATTTAGCTATGTAGTAGTAATTTGAAAGAAAACAATAATATTCAACTACTTATTATGATATTAGGTTTTATAATAATAATAATATATAAATACTTAGTATAACAAACCATAGATCGGCATATTTAATGATATCATAATAATAAACATTTGGCTAAATATTTATTTTTTTCTCAGAACTGTAGGTAGTCAATTATATTTTCCTTTACTCATTATATGGAATTGTACTGTATTTCTTACGTGCCCGTGTTTCCTTTGAAACAAACAATATGCAAAACAAGATGAATAATATACGTTCGTTAACGGACATATTACACTGCTCATTGAGAATTGTCTTAAATTATTATAATCTCTACATTACGCTTTTGTGTGAACTTTTTATCTTCTGAAATCGTTCGGAATCGGAATTAATATTAACGTTGGTGAGCGTAATAAACCTCGTCACCGACGTATAATATTGATTGTTGTGTTGACGACGGGTATGAATTCATTTCAAAGTCAGTTATCGACTTGTCTTACTCAGATTTTAAATTCTTCAAAATATTTATGATTCTGATTATCGTTCGTATTGACCCGTCCGTACAGACGAACGTCATTATAATATTATAAACGTGTGATAACAGTATTTAAGCCACAAGACAAAATTTATTTTAAATGTATGTTGAACAACATTTTTAAAAAGCATTATAACAATGTCTCGTTGCAATCTCGAATCGAAAACGTCGATTTGATTAATTATTGATTTATAATAATTTAACGGGCTTGAACCCTTCGGATGTATTATGAATAAATATAAATAAATTAGGCTGTTGAACTGTGTATTATATGCTCGAATCGAACGAAAACTAAAAATCGAATATGTCAACTTGATTAGGCATGTTGTTGAACTGCGTGTTGTATGCGTGACCACGGGCGATATGATTATAAAAACTATTTACTGTTTTTCAAAAAAATACAACGCAAATCGATATTATTGATTGATTGGGTGCGCATTATACGCGCATCAATGTTCATTTTCAAATATTATATTTTCATATCGTACATTATAGAACGTTGTACGCGAGCGAGACCTCAGCTGTAGATCGTCCGTATAATAATGTACTTTATGCGCTCTGAATCTCGTGGGCCGATAGAAGTTATTCTATTCAATAAGACTAGTAAATGGATTAACCTCATAGTCATTCGAAATTCGTTCACGAAACGTTATACAAATGGTTGTATTTTCTACGTGAACAGTTTTTTGGTTTTTCCCCTCCTTTTCGTTCTCTCCCTCACTCACTCGCAATATATAATGTCTATGTAGTATATATATATATATATATATATATATATATATATATATATAAACACCTCGAACATCCTTAAAGCTCGACCAGGCGTGACAACCGATTGCAAGGTATTCCCAAAAGTTCTTCGACGACAAATACATCTTATAGACGCGTGGATCTGGCAGTATTGATTATTTTTCTGGCGTAGAAAATTGTTTTTCTTCTTGTGGTCGGTATATATATATATATATATACAGGTCTATGTGTAGGTGATAAAGTGCGACGTGGACTAAAAAAAAGTTTTAAAACGCGTATCATATTATTATAAGTTTTATTTTTCTCCCTTTGACATTCTCTTGAGTTCGGAAAAATGAATATTCAAGAAAAACTCTCTAATTAATATAATACTATTTATGTTTTGATAATTTAAATGTGAAAGTACCTTTTGTAAATAACATGATTCATTTTTAGGAAAAAAACTTGCCAAAAAATATTGTAACTTAATGAATTTACATAATTTCATTTATACCAAGACAATTGCAGGAGTAATAAAATTTTACTTCAGATTTTAATCACAGTGAAATAAGATTGAATCATCTAGCTTGTCTTCACTAATTTTTTTCCTTCTATAATTAATTTATTTTTTGAAACTTCAAACAAAATATTGCACGTAGCTACCTTTAGAATATATATGTCTCATAAGTCATAATTCATCTTCGGAATTATAAGGACGATAAATAATATGGTGGGGGCAGATATAGGGGTCAATGAGATACAAGATTCAGCAATACAGGTCGAGGGAGCTGATATAAAGGTGAATTATTATTGTTCTTTTAAATTTGAAATCAATGTACTGTATTGGCTTCGAAAAACGATTCTGAGCGTAGGAAGAAAAATGCATCAGCCTGCATTTATGCCTTGAGATAGTTTGTATTATACTATAACAATATAAGTGTTCAAATATCAAACCATTTCGTTATAAAGTTGGTTAAAGGGGCAGATGTATATTGTGCTCATCACATTTTAGGTAAGATGTAGTAAACTGCGCCCGACAATAATTTAAGTAATAGTATATTAATGATAGCCTTTTGCATTATATAGAAGACGCCACGAAAAGGTGGTTATCACTATCACACATACGTTGATTTTTTACTTATATTAATACACTTATATTATTAACGCTTATATTTTTTAATGCTACTTAAATTACTGTCGGCCGTACATAGATGTTCATACCTAAAAATTTGTAGGGTGCAATTTTCTATACAATTTGTAAAATGGCCACATTAAAAAGACAAAAAAAAAGGAAAAACCGTATATCAGTATAACCTTTAGACTTTGCTTTTTTCTATTTAATTATAACCGTTCAGATTATTATTGAAATAGGTAAATCTATTCAATATATAAGCACCCGGTACATGTTTCAAGTGCTTACGGTTAAGATCACGGTAACATTTTATAACCATGGTTAACATTTTAAGACATCAAATTAACTAGGTATAATATATCGTTTAATCCAAATCCTTTGAAACTTTCAGACTTTTGGAAAGAACCTAAAAGAAATGTAACTCAGACCAAACGAGATTAAAAGTGCTCGGTTAGCAATTTCACACCACTCACATAAAACAGTCATATTATCTCAACTGATTAAATATTTACGTATATCGTTATATTTTTATGTGAAACGTTTCAATTACCTAAAGTTTTTAATAGTATTGCATTAATTATACATCACTGAAAACCATGATATCTAATCGTTGTTTAAATTTTATTTTCGTTTTTTTCCCTAATTACTTAATGCTTATCTATATTGTAATTGGCTTTTTGTAAATATTTTTTAATACAACAGATAATCACGCCAATTTCCAATCGGTAAATACAATTTTTTATGATTATAAATCATACATGGACTTCAGAAAATAAGATTTTTTTGTGCTTATTTAGCTAGTCATTTGTTATTGTAACGCTTAAATAAATACTTATACATTCTTTTTTTTTATTTTTCACTTCAACAATATTTTTTTTGTAAAGAAAAAGGAACGTTTTCCTGAATAACTTTTAAATGTTTTATTCTTTAAAACGATTATTTGCCGTTATTTCATTTTTCTTGCGAAATGGTGTCAAGGACGAATTTTGCGTGTTGCCGTGTATCGTTTATAAATCAGAATTAAAATAATAATTTATAACCATTGCTGTGGTTGAGTCAAATATAATAGTCCAATTTAAACCCTGTTAATGTTTTCGTATCACATTCGATATGGGAATAAACACCAAAACACTTATTTTTAGTCTACTCTTCATCTGCGTAACCGAACTTTCAGTCAACAATATCATCACAGAGTGCCTCAAGTACACAGACGTAATCAAACAGCTCAACATCTCCAACACCCTGGACGCAGCACTCGAGCCGAACCCAGACACGATCAACCATGTCTTAAAATGTCTTAAAATATCCGAATTATACAATTCTATGAAATATATCCAAATAAAATGAACCTGTAAATGATCCAAATGTAATTGTAACTAATGGCCTTTGTTGTCGAATGTAATCAGATCGATAAATAAAAAATATTCTACCCAGCTGGTCACGTGGACGGAAATTGTGTGGCACGGCTTATTCACTTTTAAATTTTGTTTCGTTCGACTGAAAATGTTAACGTGAAAATAGTAATTATCGGACCCATTAGATATAGTCGTTTCATATTATCGTCTCGTTTACAATAATAATTTTGCGGCGCGGCTGTATAGTTTCAGGTCGAACGAAAACGTAGTGATCAGAAGGTATAACAATCGCACGCATTTGTATTTCTTTCTAACGAACTGGTTACAACAATATATCTATTTCGCTAATATATTAAGAACCCGTAGAATATTCAACCAACCATGGTAATAAACCACGGCCGCGGGTGAACATATAGAAATACACTTAAATTGAAACATGAGATTGTTTGATAATGGGTTTAGATCCGACGATGATTAAACGATCGACATTGACGCTTGAGCATGCAAATACGCTAAATATAGGTATTCAATCGTTTTTTACGCGAGATCCTTTGCGATTTGTTATTTCTAGAAAAAATTGATACGACGTTAATTTTTAGTACTCGGATGCAATATTGCAGTAGCAGTGCAAAAATAAACATTGTATAAGTAATTAGTAAAGACTATTGATTTAAAATACCTATCTGATTTTCATCACTTTTCCTGTACAGTTTTAATTAATTTTTTATATGCAAATGCAATTTAGCGTTTTTTGCGTAAACAATTATAATTATTCATAATGTTTGAATATTTTAAACGATAACATTATACGTAAAGGTTAATAATTTGTCAAAAACAATAATATATCATCTACGACATCAAATGTTTCAAATCAATTTAATATCGAGAGAGAAAAATCTGTAGTCAGTTAGGTCAGTTAGGTGTTATTTCACGTGATGGATTTACAATGATATATGATTCGACTCGATGTGTATCCTGCGTAGAGGCCCACTTACACAGATAGTGCACGTGTAGTACACCCGTCGACCACCATACTATTGTTATATAGTCGTACTAATAATATTTGTGTACCTATATAATATTGATTAATAGAGTTTTCAGGTGAATAATAATATAACAATAGACAGCCATCCAAGCGCTTACGTTTACTCAATATGTGCAATGCAATGGGGGAGAGAACACTCGGTACGGACGAATTTGTTTTACATATTTTTGCATACTCGTATTACCGGGTTACCTACACAATATTTTATGATTTAAATTCACGGAGTGCAATATAATTTTTTACCTAAAACCATCGTGATGGCGAAAATATACCTAGGACGGCGATCGATGAAATAACATTAATGATTTTGGTTTAAGGATTTCATAACGTTGATAACAAAGTGGATTTGTGCATTTGCAAACTTCAAATGAAAAAGAACGTTTACAACAGTTTTCGGATTAAATTATGCGTTACTATTGTTTGTTCGATTTATTGTATAATCCTACGTTAAATCTTTGCGGCACGGTGGGACACGTTACATCCCACCAAAATTAAAAGCGGTTTTTTCATGTGTTACGAAAAAAAAGCCCACGTTTTCAATCATTTTTCCAATATTAATGTCTGCGAGAATAATCGTTGAAATGTATGTTTAAAAATACTTTCATATATTTGTATTGTTGCCATTAGTCTAGAAGTTAAACACCCAAAATATTTTTATAACACATATACCAAAGTATTTTTCTCCGTATCTCTTCAGACATGTGTACGACAATCTATTTATTTAAACTCCCTATCTAATTTTTCGATTTGTTTGGTTTTAGTTTTATTCCACGAATATACTATATGCACATCGTGTAACAATATAAACGCGAATAAGGAATCATTTTTTTTTCAGTCCTAAACATCAGTAATTGTGACCATCCATATAATATCCCACCGTATACATTTTACCGTTCTCCAGTAACCGTTCGTATCCGTCGTTGCGTCGCGTTCATGCAATACATCGTGTTGTGTTTAACATTTATACTGATCATATCATACTATAAATTGTTCTTACTATTACCGAGGTTATACTTTGTACAGTAAACGAAATGAATATTAATGATAGTGATATATGCCAAATATTGTTCATTTGTTTGAAGACGTACCGACGGATGACGAGGGTGTAACATCAGGAGATGATGAACACAAATCACGAGAATTTTAATCACACAGAACACAAATATTATCAAAGAATCTTTTGATACATCAAATATTCATGACAAAAACACTTATATTTTGTCAATTCCTAAAAAAACGTGCTAATATATTCGAAATTTTCGAAATAATGTCATAGTTCACAAAAATATTCCACGTAGCATCCATGACATTTTTCCGAATAAAAAATCAAATAATATTTTTTCTAATCGAGTTCTAATACAGCTACAACCTCTTTCGAAAAAATATGAATACAATAATTAGAAGTTAGTGAAGTTTTAAAAACAACGAATATTTTACTTGTATTTTTCTTCTAACATGGCCATTTATTTTAAATTAATTGTATGTATTTTATAACATTAATATCTACGAGTATAAGATATATTTATTAGAAATACACCTATAAGTGTATTTATTAGAAACATAGTATGCTTAATGTTGATTATAACAAAATTGATTACAATGTTGGGATTCAAAATATTAGTTTAGTTAATTATTATAACTATTTTAAAGGATTATAATTTATTATAATAATATAAATACTCATATTTATTATATTTTACTATAGTATATTATTAATAAATTATTACTCATACTAAATACTAAATACTTCAATACTACAATACATCTATTAAATGTGAACCATTTGAACAAAATGTTGTACCGCAAAGAGTTCATATGTGTAGATTTAACTGCATTTACATGCATAAGACATCAATTATTATTAACTCTTCTAAAACTAGTATAAGTCACTGGCTTAAAATATCTTAAAATAACATTTACCGAAGATGCATTTTAAAACATAAAATTATGTACTTCGAAAATATGTATAAATACCAATATAGATTCTTTTTACTGATTTTTTTATTAAAAAACAAGTTGTACATTGTCAAAGTCGGGCTGGATACTGAAAAAAAGGTTTCTTGATACATAATCCATAATACATTAATTTTGGGTATCGTAATACAAGATATACAGGGTGTCCCAGGTCTATTTGACTAATGCAATAACTTTTTTTCTATTCAATATTTTTAAGTTTTTTTTTTTTGTAATGATTTGTAGAGCCCTGCGCTATAATTTGTATATCTTATACTTTATTTTATTTTTTTACAACAAAAATAAATAATTTAAATTTTGTATTTAATATTTTTCTAATAATCCAAGATAGCTATTTCATAAATAAGTATTTAAAAACCATTTTGGCGTTTAAAACTTTTAATTTGGTTAAGTCGTTAATTTTTAAACAATATTCAAAGTGTGTTAAAATTCAAATTTATTTCTTGCTAATCACTGTTACTGCTGTAGTCGATTTTCAATTGTTTTCTTCCAAGAAACAATAAATTTGTTATCATTAAAAGGTAGGTCATTAGTCATTACATAATATTATTATACATTATTGTATTTTATCATTATTTAACATGGTCACGTGATGCTTACCATTGATGTTGATACTAAACAATTGATACTAAATTGTAGTGATGGGCAACGATTCGATAATTCGATACGATATCGATATCGTGACAAATTTCCGACATCGACATCGCTTTTGTATTGTACGATATATCGCGATATCGAAAATAATATTTTTCAAGAAAAATACATGGTATTTACTATTTGATATTTGTAGTTTTTAAGCTATAATAAATTAATAAATAATAATAGCCATTAGCTGATAACGTTTGGTGCACGTGTTCCGGTGAAATGTCAATTATTGTACACTATTAAAGTATTAAGTATTAATAATCCATTATAATGTTATCTTAAAGGAATATTTTGCTGACTTTTAAGAGGTACACGGTATAGTACCACTGGATATTCCATAATCTACAGTCTAATATGTGTCGTTGGTGCGGCGTAAACGTCTGTTACGTACTCCGCTGACTGTTATATTTCTGTCATTTATCCTACAGTGATAATTATTTTCAAATTACAACATTATTTTTAGTGATGAGTGAATTAAAATTGGTTTAATCTATTTAAAATTCAAATTTATATCCAGAAGTCTCAAAATTGGCAAAAAAATACTTGTCGATAGTCGCAACTAGTGTCCCATGTGAACGTCTGTTTAGTGAGGCTGGCAATATAACTTCAAAGAAAAGAAGTAGACTATCTACAGATCGAGTTAACAATCTTCTCTTTTTGAACTCTTATTATAAATCCACTAGGACGTCAGACCACACTTTGGTAAGAACATACATTTTAATTTTTCAAATTTGAATTCAAGACAATATTAAAATAAAATAATTATGAATTTATTTTCTAGGATACAGCTATCGGGGTTGAACACATTTAAGGAGAATATCGATATCGTAGAAATAACGATATCGCGATATTATATCGGAAAAATCTGAACGATATCAATACAGAAAATTATATCGTTGCCCATCACTACTAAATTGTAAGAAATAGTAAAATGTAACTCTGTAAATTTAATTTTTCAACTATAAGTTCAGTTTTATTTCTTAACATTAAATAATATAACAAATTAAATATTATGGAACAATATACCTAACTAGTAACTAGTAAGTAGTAACTATGAATAATTTTCAAAGTGTGCGCCATGTTTCATTATACATTTTTCATACCGTTCCAGAATTCCAGTTGTCGTGGATTCCAACATTTCAAAAGTAAGAGAGTTACACACATCAATTATGCTTTGTTTTAAATCATCTAACGACGTTGACTGTTGGGAGTATACTTTGTCCTTTAAGTAACAACACAAAAAGAAATTGAGTTGTTTTAGATCTGGAGATCGTGGTGACCAATTTAGTGGACCTCTAGTTCCTATCCATCTCGATTGAAAATTTGTGTTTAAATAATCACGGACTATATTCGAGTTATGTGGTGGAGCACCGTCTTGCTGAATCCACATATTTACTCGGAGATTTAATGGAATATTTTCTAATAACATTGGTAGTGTATTAGTCAAAGAGTCTAAATAACGTTGGCCAGTTAGTGTGCCATGATAGAAATAAGGTCCAATCAAATAACCACTTATTACACCACACCACACATTGGTAGACCAGCGAACTTGTGCATTGGACTCACGTGTCCAAAATAGATTTGATTCATTCCAGTAATGAGAATTATGCCGATTGACAATACCATTATTATTAAAACAGCTTTCATCGGTCCATAATATTTTTTTCAAAATATTATTGTGGTCATGAAGGCAAATAATTTTTGAAATATATTGAAGCCTTCTATCTGGATCAGAGGGTTTCAATCCTTGTACATAATGCAATTTGTATGGATGGAAATCATTTTTCTTCAATATACGATGTATAGAGCTACGACTGATGTCCTTTTCTTTAGCTACCGACCTGACAGATGCATGAGGATCACTGCTGAAAGCTGCCAAGACATTCACTGTATGTTCTTTATCAATAACATAAATTTTTTTTGGTTTGAAACCATTTGGAAAACGACCTAAAAAGACTATTTTTTAATGTATATCTTAATTTAAAATTTGTATAATAATAACTGAATTATACATTTATGTATTAGGTTTTAGGTACATAATTTGTTATATTAATTTTATAGGAAATTTTATTGATAATAAAAAATTTACCTGTATTACGTAATTTTGTTTCTATATTACAAAATGTGTTTTTAGATAGCTGTTTCCTTTCTGGAAATTTTTGTAAATACAGACGAGAAGCTTTTACTGTACTTTTTCCTCCACTTTCATAAAAAACTTTTAACATATCACGGTACTCTAAATTACTATAAATAGTAGGCATATTTAAGAAAGATAAAAATAAAAAATATTGAATTTTATATTTCAAAAATCATACATAAACTGGTTCATTTAATACCCATTAACATCACATTTAATTATAAAATATTTATAGATTATTCAAATATGCAATTAAGATCATTAAAATAGTTAAGTTTTAGAATAGGTATGTAAATAATTAATGAAACAATATGTATAAAACCAGTAATTCCCAATTCATATAATATTATAATTGATAATTCGAGGTTTACATTTTGTATGAGCTACAGTGTATTTCATATTAACTAATAAATACTTTCATCATGAGTAGTTATCGTTTGTCTCGCTCCGATTTGGGCTCTATACACTCAAGTGACCAAACAGACATTTTTAAAAAATATAAAAAATATAAAGATATGTGCAGGGATTTGGTTTTAGAAAATGAAGAGTTACAACAGGTAATATATTAAACAATTATTTACAAATTTATTAAAAAAAAATATTGTATGAATAACATATCTCTTAAACAAGTATTTAGCAACTGTAAAAACTACTTTTATACATAGGATGTTACAATTAATTTATAACAGTTTTTAAGTTCAAACAATCACAAAAGTTTGGTTTTACTTTTAGAAAAATTTAAATTTATCTCGTCAATATGAACTGGAGTGCTTAAAAAATAATGAATTAGAATTAAACAATAGTCAGTTGTCGGATGATATTAAAAAACTGAACGATATTCAGGTAACTAAAATGATTTATAACATTCAATAACATTCTCTGCTATACATGTATGTATAAGGTTCTTTCACTAGTGACGCTAGCTGAAGAAAAAAAAAAATAACCGACACCTATAATATAAGTTAACAATTTGTTGGCTAAATGTTCAAAACAAATAAAAGTATAATTATAATATTACGCAACGGTTTGCAACTAGCAGAGTATTCATGTATAAAACAATACACTCTTAAGTGTTTCAAACAATTTAACCATCAGAAGGATATTAAATGTCACATATTATGTCATGTAGAAAATTATTGATTTTATCTGTTATTAACATGAACTCTGGCAATATATAAATCTTAAAAGGGATTTCAATTAAGCTTTGTATTAATTTTCTAATACAAAGAGATCTGCAATAAAACAACAATTAAGTGTTGCAACTATATTTTTTCTATAATTTTTTATAGTAAAAATAAAAATAGATATAATAAATTACAACTTACATTTTATATAAAAACCAAGATAATGTTAGATATATTTTTAATTTATAGTATGAAAATGTTTTTTTATGTTTTATTTATTAATGAATAACAAACTAAGGAAAATTAGTATTTATTTTATCTTTTATTCTGAAATTCTCAAAGGTTGAAGTCCCTAGTCTTAAAAAGTACATGACAAGTTGACATTAAATACCTATTCTAACAATTTCAAATCATTAACTTAATTATTTCATGGGTTATTTTTTATTCTTAGTAATTATGTAAACATACTAACACACTATGAAATATTCAGAGAAATACTAAAGAAATAGGTAGTAACGTGTTTATCCATAACAATTATCTACACACTTTCAAGCCAATCAAAACTATTTCAGAATGCCCTTATTTTTCTGTTATGTTAGTTGTTATAGGTATTTATTAAATTCTTACATTAATATTATTTTTTTTTTTTATATAAACAGAGCTATAAATATGGTTAATATTGAATACATAAAGTTCCTGATGAACTAAATGACTAAATGTAAAACACTAATATTATATATCTACTCATCTACTTACAGCTAACAATATTTTTTATGATCTACAATTTTACCATTTACATTTTTTTTTTAATAAAATGAAACATTTGATTCATGTTGTTTTATACTTAAGATGAACTGGTTACAATTTAACTTCTGATGGTTTTATGTATAGGTACATACAACTAGTTACAATAGTAACTATTGTAAGTATACAAATGTAGTATTAAAACAGCAAGGTACAAAGCATTAATTATACAACTAACTGCATGTGATTGAAAATGAAATTGTTTGAAATCTCACCAAATATGTATACTTTTAATGTTGACATCCACCTAGAATATTTTCGTTAACAGTGAGAATATTTTAATTCATTTTATTAATAAATTAATAAATGTTAATATTAATATTAAAATGGTTAGGTTGAAGTATAAATTAATTTAATACAAATGATACTCACATTTTAACAAAAATCTTATTTTGCTATTCAAATTAAATTATAATCTTCAATTGTAGTACTGTGTATAGGTAATCTACATAATATTTAATTTTGAATATTTTTCTTGATAATAGTAATTTGAAGTGTTGAGAATTTAAAATGTTATTATATGTATGTTTAATTTTTGATTTTTTTGTATCTAGTTACCAAAAGTTTATAAAGATATTAAAATAAAATAATTGTAACTTGCAAACTAATGATAATATGTACCTGTGTCCAAAGGCATTTCCAAAAATATTTTCTACGAATTATGTTCAATCTGATAATTCCATAGTATTACTAGGTATTTCTCATAAATTTAATACAATAGAATTGTCTTAAAATATGAGAAGACAAGTTAAGACTTAAGGTTTTTAGTGATTACGGCAAAATGTGTTTGATCCATAAAATATCAACTTAACCTAACTTTAAATTTAAAAAGGACTTACAGAATAACTATAATTAATATTCAAACCACATGTCATTTGTTTCATAATTCAAAATCAAAATGTTCTAAATTTGTTTAAACGTATTTAAATGATTGAACAATAAAATATTGATGAATGATGATGATTTAAAATAAGTAATAGTAGGTATAAAAAAAAAATACATCATGTTATAAATTATAATCATATTATGTTAAATTATGATAAAATACGTATTAGTATGTGTATGTATTTACTATTTAATATTGATTATCAACCTTTTAATGATAACAAATTTATTGTTTCTTGGAAGAAAACAATTGAAAATCGACTACAGCAGTAACAGTGATTAGCAAGAAATAAATTTGAATTTTAACACACTTTGAAAATTGTTTAAAAATTAACGACTTAACCAAATTAAAAGTTTTAAACGCCAAAATGGTTTTTAAATACTTATTTATGAAATAGCTATCTTGGATTATTAGAAAAATATTAAATACAAAATTTAAATTATTTATTTTTGTTGTAAAAAAATAAAATAAAGTATAAGATATACAAATTATAGCGCAGGGCTCTACAAATCATTACAAAAAAAAAAAACTTAAAAATATTGAATAGAAAAAAAGTTATTGCATTAGTCAAATAGACCTGGGACACCCTGTATGATACGTTTCATTAGTAAAAGATAAATGATACAAGACACTTACCATTGACAAATAAATTATACAAGATACTTATAAATGTCTAAATATTACTTTATAGTAACATTTTTTTTCCCCTGGCAACTATGTAAAAAAAGAAAAATACTTTAATATATTATTTCTTTAATAATAAATCGTGGGCTAGGTATACAATTTAATTGTTGATGTATCTTGTACATTTTCGCGTCGAAAGATACATGATACAGGAAAAAAATGAATCTAGGTATAAGATATGATATGCAGAAATTTCATCTATGATACTTCCTAACCCTGTATATAGTTATGTTGTAAAGTCAAATATAATAATGATTCGTCAATGTTTTACTACGATATGCGGGAGGCTAGTCGTTATTTCATATTGTAAGTCACTACTGCACAGTACAACCGCGTGGTTACGATAACGTCCTCCGATCCGCAGTGGTCCGGGACTGAAGAAATTGTATCGCGATGACTTAGAGGTTCGAGTGGCGAACGGCGTATGCGCGAGGTATCGCAGGTGGTCGTACAAGCCAAGTCCCGCGTCTAAGTGCATAATTGTTTCTTAGCCCAATAATAGTCTTTTACCGTCATTTTCGGCATTTCGACACGGGAAACGTAATAATTGTTATAGGCAACATTACGAGTGCGCACATATTCGTTTGTCGTAGAGAACACGAACGTTCGCGCGGTGCTGCAGAACTCAGACGTCCTGCAGCGACGGGTAGTGGCAGGACTAGGTCACGATCAACACGGTCGCCTGCCTACACTTGTGACAATCAGCAGCGAGACATAACGAACCGTGCGAAACGCGAAAGGCTGTTTGATATGATATCGGATTAAGACCGTCCGAGTGATTCGTGAAACGCACCGTACAATATCCGTAAAATAACGCAGTGCCGGGCCGGGGAAGGATGAATCGATTTTACTGCAACCGTGCAGCACAACAGGTAGGTGCAGGTGTGTATGACGGGTAGGTGCAGTGCATTTCAGTACCGTGAAATTTCGTTACCTGCACGGGCAAGGGTTCCGATAGCGCTCGTATAATTTCAAAAATACACAGACCAGTGCCGTGGTAGGAGGGGAGATTGCAAACGGGGCGGTTCACGCCCCAGGTGGAAAATGCTCCATCGCGGCGTTCTTCGTGGCGGTAACGTTTCCAGTAGAATCACGAACTAAAGCATATTACTTCTATACCTTTTCAAAAATAATTATGGACTTCGGAGTAAATATTACGTTTTTATCCGGAAAAACGCTCAATACAATAATATTTACGAATTATGACTTTGAAATAAATACGTGACGGAATCCGTTTTGGTATGGGCTCAAGTAGTGTTGCGAAGAAAAATACAACAATATTGTGATTTTAAACTATGTAAAAAAATAAAAATGTCAAACAAATTTTAACTCTGATTCTTTTATGGATTTACTACGGGTTGATACCGCTACTGGTACTTTAAGAGGTACCGTTTTTTTAGGGTGGCACAGACCTCTTTGCCCTTTGCTCTCAAAATGTTTTATTTTGAAATATTGCTTCGTGGAAAACCCCAAAAAACATATGTTATTTTTTTAATTTGATAATATCAGTTATTCAGTCCGTACGGATATAAGAAAACCATATTTTTGTTACAAATATTACAAAAAATATTTTCGTTCTCGGGTACAATAGTCGATCCGATATATTTTAATGACTAACGTGAACACTACGAAAAAAAGTGCCACCAATGACGAATGAACATTAATGTACTCGATACCACCACATTCACATGGAGAAAAAGAAACCTTTTTAATTAAGGGTGTACTTTCTGAAAACGCCGTGCAGTAAATTATGAATTCACATTGCCGTTTTTGAAATGGAAAACGATAATAACAATTTATAGGGCTATAACGGGGAATATTGTTATCACATGTGCGACATTCAGACATCGCGGCTCTTACTGCACGGCTGCAGTGTTGTAGTACAATAATATAGTTATTAGAAAGCGCGATTTATGTCGTCGAATAATATAATATATGAATAATAATTTTACTTTCTTGCCCGAACGAAATTAAATAGGAGATCGTTAAAATTCAATTACACCCGGAATACATAAATTATTATATCTAACGCTCTGTTATGATATTATTAATCAACAGATGTCTGCGCGAAAGCAATCGTCGTCGTCGTCGTGGTAGAATAAACACACATTTAGTGATTTTATTACTTTTCATCGATTTTACCATCTGATACAGGAACGACGGGCGCAGGACTGTAAAATGATGTATTGCCACAAATACGTATTGTCATTATCCAGTATTACCCATACATACACGTATGTTGTGTGTGTGTGCAGGATAACGTATGTATATATTATATTTTTACGTCTAGTGCTGTTATCGTTTATTTAAATAAAAATGTTTGTCGATCATAAATAACAATATTATTTAAACGCAATACAGGAACCTACCGGGGAGCAGCGTTGATAGATATACACGTTTTGCCTATATGTATCACTTATACACATAGCGTACGAGATGTGAAATATCGACTTGTTGTCTCTGCTGATGACAATTTTGTTTTTAGAAATTACAACCTTATTTTTTTTACCAACATTTTCAGATTTTTTGCAGTACATTAATTAACATTGGGTTCTGAAACATTTTCTGGTTTTCAATCTTAGATTTTCTGAAAAAAAGTTGGTGATTCCGATCATTTTTCTACGCAGTTTCGTTCTTCGAGTCTGTTTTCTTTTCTCCTTGGGATTTGTCATTTGACAAATGAAAATTACTATTTTCAATCATGAATTATGTATTGTTTTTGTGTTCATACGATTCGGTCTTTGGCGGAATTTGTTGAGCACAATGAATGTATGGGTTTATCTCGTTTAGGATTGTCTTAGATTATATGGCTCATCGGTTATCATCTTATCCAATCAATCATCGGTCGTCATTCTCATGTTGATGTGATTAAATTTTTGTTTTTGTTTAATATTTTATAATTGGCGTAATGCGATTATTTTCAGTTTTATTTTTAGATCTGGTGCTTGTATTGATACGCGTACCGTTAATGAGCTCGCCTTCGAAGGTTGCGAGACGCACGAGTATCCCTAATTAACCTAGCTATTGTTGAACAGTTCAAAAGTTTACTCAGTCCAATAAAATCCTACGGATATTGTCCCATGACCGAAAAACGAAATACAGATTGTTAAACGGCAAGAGAAATTGATATTTTCAATACCCATATGGATAAAATAGCACTTGAATTTATTTTTAATTTATGAAAATAACATGGAGATAATAGGAAAGGGCACAAATTATGAGACCAATATTAAACGCTATGAATATAAATAATATAATCACATTAAGAGGGTAAAATGTTATTTAAAATTTTATTTAACGTGTATTAACATAAAATATAATGTAAAATTTGATATAACGTGTATAAACATTAAATAAATATACATATAATACGTATAACAATATTATGTACCTATTCAACATTACAAGCAACGCAAACATTGTTGTATTTTTTTTTTAAAGACTAAGTAAATTAAATTATTAATTTTATACGAGAAATGCACAGCGTGTTATCGTATAATAATTTAATGTTTATTTTAATATAATTAAAAATATCGATGGATTCAATGATTTTACTTAGTTTCCAGATTGATGCGTTTCTTCAGAATTTCATCATTAATTGCAGCTTATTTAGTATTGATCAATAAAAGGTTTAACACAGACTCAAAACTAATGTGATGTAATTAAGTTTATTAAAATCCCTTTAAAATAAAATATATCGCAACGCACAATGATTTTCGTAATTAAAACGAATCAATGTACAACCAATCGCCATTTTTTTCAAACGTAATACACAAATACGCGTACTTAAGCATAGTGCATTATAGTACTGTGCTCAGAGAAAATTTTCTAAGAGAAAAATCGAAACTACAGCGGTGTGACCCTCAAAGGCCTAATGCTAATTTATAAACTATATCCCCTTTGCATTTATATTTTATATTAAATCGGTAAAGGTGGTATACCTACTCGTGTATACACGCGGCGTATAAATTATTTTATTGTTCTTTCCTTTTGCCGCAAACGCTCTAGGTCTTTTCGATCGTGAAACGTAGTATTATTGTTGTTATTATTATTATTATTATTATTATTTTTATTTATTATTATTACTATTATTGTTATTACGTGCGCGTACGGCATTGTTTATCCGTGTCGCATAAAGAACGCGCACGAGTTTCAATACAACAGAAATCCCACGGAGTTTTTTTTCTTCCTTATCCGGCGCGCGTCGTATACATTGTCAAATCTCGTTCGTGATTTTTATTATAATGTTTTTACGGTTTTTAAATTACACCCGCGTCGGAGAGAATCTTAAAAGCCCGAATAAAATGGGTACCCGTACAAGCGCCACACCGCTGCGTGTTCAAATATTAATATAATAACGTTATATATGCTCACGATCGACGTACGAAATTGTGTAGTTATTATTTCCGTAAAGAAGATTCATTCGATCAGGCTGTACGAAAGATTTGTGGCAAAAAATAATGATGAAAATATCAAACTGTCGTTATCGTAGCGCGTATATATTGTTACATCTTATCTTATGCGCCGTGTACTGTGAGGGTTCTGTACACTACTTTATATGAACTAAAATTCTGTGACGTAGAGACCGTAGAGTGCAAGAAAGGCCAATATCTTATTTTGACAATACATATATAATCATTGATGAATGGAACCGAAAACAAACACATTGGGCAATTTTTTAAGATTCGCACAAATAATTCAAAACAAAAGTAAGGACTAATAATGCTGTTATTTCATTAGTTTGACTCTCATTGCATTTTTAACTCAAACGTATAAGTTTTATTTAGACATTGGCATTGGATAACAATTAAAAAGGCAAATCTTAGTTGTAAGTTGGCCAAAATTTGTTGTAGACATTTGCCCTTTTACTACGATAAACAAGTCGAAAAAATAATAACATTGGTTCAATAATCTCAATTTCGGCCAAAAGTGAAATTGTCAAATCTTGCACCGAGCCACAGAATTATATCACTATATCATTAGGGGGCTCAGATCAGATACGTATCTATCCTAAGTGGTGGGGATAGGAGTGAGGTGGTAGGCCAGTGGTAATATTTAAAAGGCACCGAGTACATAATTTTCTAGAAAAGTTTTATCTAAGTTACGAAAAAAAAAATGAATCCTTCTACAGGATGACGAACCGCAATATTCAATTGGTAGTTTTAACGATAGAGTTAGATTTCAGATATTTCCAATGTTATGAAAACGAATAGTTCAATGATTATAATTTCTATGCATTGCCAATGCGAAATCTCGGAGCGAGGATTTTGTTATTTTGTTTGGAAAACGACTATACACTAGGTTATTTTTCAACCATGTCCACCAGCTATTTTGGCTACAAAATTGCTTTAATTTGAATTTTTGTTTTTAATGTTTAAGTCATCATAACATACTTTTTTTCCGTAAAATCTTAAGTGTGTCTTGTGGTGATTAAACTTTTTTTTTCAAATGAAAATTACATGTAATCACTAATTGCTACTAATTCAAGATAACGCGAATTTTACAGTTTTCCTATGCAATTTTTAAATTTAAATAATTCTGAAAGTATTGATCGGAATTTTGACTACATTACATCAATTGTTAACTGAAAAATATTTAGCGTAAAATGCTGGTGTTCGCATTTGAAAAATAAAAAAAACTAACTATTAAAAACTAAGTGTTTACTGCCACAGAACACTCTTAAGTGGGTGTGAGAAAATTATTTATTGAAAATGTAGATTTGTGGTAATTTTAATAAAATATAATAAAAAAAAATTTCAAATTTAAGAACTCTTACGGCCAAAAATATAGAAACGTATAGCTTCCGTATTATAATGAGAGACGCGTCGTCACTGCCATTTCACCAGACGTGATGGGGTATGACGATATAATTACCGCGGGCACTGCGTGTACTTCACGCGACACCTTAAGTCATAACTTAAGCGTGGACTTTTATGCACTGAAAAGTATCGAAATATACTATAAAATATGCAAAAATCATGAAAATATGCTATTTTTGTTTAAAATGTGAGAATTTTTTTTTTATTTATTTAAAATTTACAAATAAAACAACTTATAATAATTGATTATTTAAATAATTAATAATAAAAAAAAAATGTAGGGAATATTCTGAACAAATTGATTTTTAAAATTGTATTTATTATTTAAATGAATAACTATTTGCATTTCCAATTTTTCTTCAGTAAAGCTGTGTCAACATATTTTTTAAGGCTGAGTATGCCCATTTGAAGTTGTTGGGGCATATTTGAAGCAACTAAGTATTGTCGGGTCTTGATAAATATCTTTGAGCTGAACGTTTTCGCCCATTAGAATCGCATTAATTTGTCTCAGAGTTTCCAGACCTTTATTTTTAATGTAAAGTTCGTTTAATTTTATTTGCCTCTTTCGATCTTGGATTAGAAAAATTTAGTCGAAATCGGTTATTCATCTTATATTAATTTATAAATTGTTTGTAAAATGTTCGATACAATACGCATAGAATGAATTTTGTAAAAATATGCAAAAATATTCAATAACCTTTAAGTATGCAGAAATTTGGAAAAAAAAAAAATACACCATTAAATTAAAACTATTTTGATTCGTGAAGATAACTGTCAAAAATCCAAAAAAGTGAATACAAAAAAATATGCAATTGCACAGTAAACGCGCTCTAGTCATAACCCATTTTCGTCACAAACGTTTTTCTGCCGCTGCAGTCGTAGTGCACCAACAGTGTAACGGGGGACAAAAGGTCCACAGCTCTTGTGTTACAATACGCGCAAACCGTGTTATACATTATAACTGTAGTGATATTGATATATTATTATTATTGTCTTCTCGGTCGGACGAAAAAGCCGTTTCATTTCGTATTTTTATTTTCATTTTTTTTTTTTTTTTGACTAACGATTATGACGCGAAAACATTTGATTTTTATGTTACGACCGGGCTCGGCACGCGTTACGCGCGTGGATCCATAGCCTATTCACGCGTGCACCACCGTGCAAATTACAGTCGTACAGTTTTACTACTCGAAATGGCTCGAGCATTACACCACGAACACGGGCGCGCGGTGGTAGTTTCGTCAGATTTACAGCGGAAAAAGCGAATACTTCGAACTACAACACACCCGCAGCACACGCATGCACGACCCACGGAACCGTATGTTATTACGTTTTATCGTCGGCCGATCTATATACATGCTGTACAACACGTCTGAAGCCGTTTCGCGATTATTTTCGTACCCACTGATGTGGCGAACGCTTATATTTGAAAGGCGATTGCTTCCTACATTTTTGGATCGTGGGTGTATAAATAACAATTACGTGAGCTAAGTTTCACATTTTTTTTTCTATAACGCTACGATACGTACAGCCTATAACCCTTGATTACACTATAGTTTTAACATAAAATGTTGTACAATAACAGCCTAGTACGCTCTATATTATGTTTTAGGATTCTTTGAAAACCATATAAAACTATACAAGGTGTTCTACCGGCATTTACAATGAGTCATATCTCCCGTGTTAATGGAGATAGTAAAATCCTGTTTCCATTAAGAGCATCCCTGGGCAAAGGCTCTTCTGTTGACAATAGTTTGGTAAATATAAGTGTGTTATTAATGAAGTACACATTTTAACTTTTTATTTTATAACTTTTATAAGTTTCGAGTACAACCAATTGGTGGAACTTTTTTTTAAGAAAAACTTAACGGGTCAGCTTTCAGTTTTCATTAGATTCATGATTTTTAAAAAAAATTCTAGTTTACGAGAAAATAGTAAACTATTTACACAGTTTATAATAATAATAACATTATCTGCAAACTTAATCGAAAAAACACGTCATTAATTATTTATGTTATTTATTTGAAAAATTAAAATTATTAAAAATCATGAACCAAATAAAAACTAAAAGTTGAAAAATATAAAATAGCTTCCTTCGAATTTCAAAAAAATTATAAGATAAAAAGAACATAGTTTAACTTCTTTAATAATACATTTATGTTTACCGAACTATTGTTAACATAATTTTCTTTACCCCCTTTTTTCATAAAAATATATAATTTTAGTATCTCTATTAACACGGGAGATATCGCCATGTGTAAATCCTGTTGGGATACCCTAAATACAATATCCATGCAGAGAGTTTTTGTTCGGTCGGCGGGTGGTGGGAGGTTGATTGTAAATTGCTTGTCTATAATTCTAAGTTCATCACGCCACACTACCCACGCTCTCTCCCGTATAGTATTTAGTTTTTGTACTGAACAATAGACGGCCGGATACAGAGTAAGGTTTTGATAATATTATTACAAAACGGTTGTTTGTTTCATTCGAGATCACCGTCCGGTTCAGTTATACGCGGTACCGACATTAATAGAGTCGTATTGTCGAGAGAAGCTAAACTCGGTCGCAAAATGAAAATCGATGCGTCATCCTTGCAATATACGAGCGTTTCATTATTTAATTCACTTCTGAAAATTCTAAATCGAATAGTGGCGGCCAGTTTATTTTAAATGGAATTTACAAATAAGTAAAGAAGATCGCAGACATTATGTTTATCTGTATCGTTCTTGTTATATTTACATAAATTTGAATATTTCTGACAGTAGGTATACTGATCCATATTTCCCGACTATATTAAATATGCATTAAATATTAACTGAACAATTATTTGCGTTAAAAAAATTGTCTTCTCATATTTTGAAAACCAAATTTCGAGTCTTTTAAAACTTAAGTACATGCTCGTGGTATACATTTTTCAAATACCAGAATTTAATCTGAATCACTTTATCGCGTTTAAGTACGTTGAAAATGGTTGATATTGTTTAAATAAAACACCCCGTACAACAATAATTCAAAGTAACTTTTACTAATAGTATTGACCGTATAGTATTAAAGTTACCACAGAAAGTATTATTTATGTATTATATTATGAATAATAATACACTGACAATCCATAGTATATAACGTAACCAATATTGTGTGTATAACCTAGTGACCGTGACAAATCGATAACGCTTTTTCCCATAATTTTCGACCGTGATTTCTGACTCCAAGTTAAATATTGCATAATTCCGAGTTAAAATCACCATGACCGATTGGGATTTAAATACTTTTACGATTTTTCTCCGGCGAATGACGTTTCGATACTTAAATATTATAAAATATTATTATGATTTATTACGTGCGCCGCGGAGATGGATGAGACGTGGCCCAAGGCCAGGGGACCGGAAAAGGGTCGCGCGAAAACAATATCGATGGAATATGATTAGTATAATGCGAGTAATTGTCCCTTTCGCGCAAGACGATTGCTGCTGCTGTCATTGCCGATACGTGACCATAACATTGTTTCACGATTATTGTTGCCGATCAGTTTTTGGTGAAAACTTGCTGCTAAACACGCGATTTCAACGGTTTTCTATATCGGGTGCGCACGCCCTAGCTAGAATAGTGATCGCGGCTAAAGCACTTTGTCATTCATTGTTGTGATTATAATCACATTGTGTTTTTTTAACCATGCTCACCTCTTTTTTGGTCGCAAAAATGCTTACTTAGATTTTTTTTTATTTAGTGTTTGAGCTACCATATAGACCTATGTTTGCCATTATTTTATGATGGATTATAATTGTTTTGTGGTGATGTAAGTATTTATTTTTCAAATGAATGTACCCTTAATATTAAAGGCATTTTTCTGTGCATTTTGAAGTATCGAAATCAAAATAAGTAGTTTTTGAATTATTCTCATGTAAGTATTAAGGAAAAATGATACCAATAATAATACCATAATATATATAAGATATGTATAATATTTTGCATAAAAATATTGTGTTTCCGTTTAAAAAAAATTAGGTTTATATAAGCACAGAACACCCTAAAACTGGCATGAAAAAAAAGTTATAGAAAACATAGGTCTTATGGCAACTTGAATTTTGAAAAAAAAACAAATTTAAACATTTTGACGGCCAGGAAAAGGGGTGAACATGGTTTAAAAATCACCATGTATAATATTATAGTTGACGTTTAAATCATGGTCACCAATTCGACTGTTCGGTGTTCAAAAGGTCCAATCAATGCCCATATTTTCAATGGATTAATGTGTTAAAAAACGATTTGTCGTAAATTATGTTCTCTTAAATTTTCACTTCATATTATTGATAACCGTTTATTATCAGGCCATCTATAGTTTTGCTTCTAAGTTTTATAAATTATGACGTATATAATAATCGACATGTATCATTGCATAAGTAGCATGTGTTATCAATCGTGTTATCGAATTCATATTTGATTTGTATATTCTGTTTCATATTATACAATTATGAACAGGAACAGTCATTGGGAACAAAACAATTCGATAAAGGATATTGAAAACTTATTTTTTGTCTCCAAAAATGTCACGTAACAATATCTTTGAGTTTTAGAAAACTAGCTTTTACCCCAGAAATATCATATTTTGTTCTTTATTTATATGAACACAAAATTACCATCAATTGCAAAAAAAAAAAAATGACAACAAGTAATCACTGAACAGTGTGCACTATAGCTGCTGCGCATACCACGCGAAATTTAGTGGGGTCAACGTTTTGTCGAAAAAACTTTTTTCATCGAATACAATAGGTATAGTTTTCGTTCGGCCTATCTAAAAATAAGTTACTCTTCACTTCATTCCATAATATTTTGGGAAATGTTAGGAAAATTTTCGGAAACTCGATTCCTTCCGTCTGAGTCAAAATAAGTCGATAATAATTCTCATCTGATCAATTTTTTTCGTGTAGAACCGTGATGATAACATGATGATGAATGATGATAACATGACATCTACATTTATTTTACCACTGTGATTTCTCTTATTATCATAAACGTGTATGTGTGTTTATCTCTTATTCTATTTGTATGTTGTTCGTCATACACTTTGCATATTTTACAAGAGCATCTTATTCGGAGCTCCTGCTCTAAATCACTCTAATCATAGTTGATAAAAAAAGAAACCGTTCCGTTGCTGAATGTTAAATTTGAAATCACTTGTACGTTTAACGTATATATATTTATTGTCAGGCGTACTATTTATTTTTAAAGTCAAGTAACGCATATCACTTAATATTATTATATTATCAGCGACATACACACTTATAATGATAATTAGATGAATGTCAGTTAAAATAACAGTTTAACAAGACTTATTTATTTTATATAGTTGTAATGTATATACAGTTAACGAGTATAGAAACATTTGTATACATTTTCGACAATATTATAATATGAATTGGAATTTAAAAATCAAAAAAATTAACTCGTTTCAAGTATAAATTCTCAAGTTGTTATATGCTTATAATTACACTGCCAATACTGTAAAAACAGCTTTTTTTATCATAGACTGCGAACTTTTTACTTGGAACTATTTCCTCGTTGTTACATAATTGGAAACCGACGGTTTGTTCAGTTCAGAAAATATTCAAAATATATTTGGGAAATGTGTGTTGGGGGCGAAAACAATTATAAAAAAAACAATTTAAATTCACTTTAGTTTATATTTATTCGAAAATCGTTTAAGTTTTTACTGAGATATTATTATACATGGGTCACTGAAGAAAAGTTATATACTGTACATGTACTGATCGTCATTGTCCAATATGGCGAATATATTTTACATATCTGTTTTTAGTATTAATTTCGTTTCTACAAATAGTATACTTAGTATCTTTACCAGTGGTGTCCAACCTTTTGGAAGGACTGGGCCACATTATGCGAACAGAAATCGTCGTGGGCCGCATACATTTTTGTAATTATACGTTTTACTTATAATTTTACCATGGAGAACAGAGGGTAGAAATATACTCAGGATATTTGTAATATAAACAAGAAAATAATTTTAAAATTACAATAAATCCAATATCAAAAATAATTTGGTAAAAGTGATTAAATCAAATCTGTTTGCATTTTTGACTTAATTGAAAATCGTATAACAGTGCAAGTGTAAAATATTAAATAAATCCAATTGTTTCGAATTGATTTTATTATAAAAACGGTAATACCTCTTGTATTCTACGAATTACTGATCAACTGCCGAAAAATAATCAAAAACCAATAAATTTAGAACTAACACCGAAAGCCCTGTGCAGCTAGATCTAATTATACGGGTTATTGTTGAGAAATCTGCATGAAAAACCGTGTTTGATATATAATTTAGAAAAATGCGTGACCCATTTAAGTTGTATCGGTATTAAGCGTTATGTTGATTTCGTTTGAACTGAGAAGATAAATCACTACGCGATTCAGCCGATTTAATTCGATTTGAAATGGTTACTTTTTTTTTACAACAAACAAAAAAATCAATTGAACACAAACAACCGTTTCGAAAACTTGAAAAATTAGATCTTTACTGTCGTTTCGTTAATTTAACGTATGACGTAGCGGTAAGGGAGTTTTTTTTTTGTACAAAGTTCGCATCGTCAAACGGATATTTCCCGAACGACGGACGAAAATAATCTAATTCCACATCACTCGACGAGAGCCAAAATGTAATAATTATTGAAATTGCAAGGCGACACGGGCCTTTTGGAACACACCCGTATTATATGTTGCACACGTAGCAACGCGTTTATTTGTTTTCCGTTTTTCAATTCCCTTAATGCAACGGATATTAATTGGGTACCGTCCAGAAATGGTACGTAAACACTACCACTGCTACACTACACCGTACAGTTATCGGCTGATTTAGTTTATGATAATGAAAAAAAATAAAATAAAATAACGCGGACGCTTTGTCCCGATAAAACCTACCGTAGTGTAATAGTGATATGTATATATAGTATCGTCGACGGTGCTTTTTCATCTGGGTCGTCTTCTTTTTTTTTCGGCCTCTCGTACACTCGTGACTTTACGGTGAATTAGACCGTCGGAAGACTCATTGTTTTAGCACCGACCCGGCGATCGATCGGTCGGCATCACGGCGGCTATCGACAAGTCAATTGTTTTCAAATCACTGAATACACAATGTTATAATATATTATGAATGCCATATACGTCGAAATCAAACGAGTTGCCTTGCGCTCTATATTATAACAATAGTAATAATATTAATATCGTTATACCTCGGACTGCACCTAGGTCATAGGCTTATAATAATATGTGCGTTAAAACCTAGCATTGACCGTTTATTTTAAATGCACAGACGATATTATACTATATAATTAATTAAACAGCTATTTTATTTTCTTATTCTTTTATTTATTATGCATGACGATATCATTATAATGTTATCATTAAACGTGTTAATAGCTGAATAATCACTGCACTAGCCTGTTTTGATTAAAATATGTAAGTTGTCACTAGATAATATTGTGACGCTACCGACGACCTCCTGAACGCTCCAGTTCGATATAAATTACTCCAAAAACTCACGACGTCTTAAAACATGAGTTATACGCTTGAAATTTTCTAAAACAAAAACAGTCGAGAGAAAGGTTGAAGACTTTTTGTTATTTAATTGGTAAAAGTTTATCTGCAAATAAGATTTAAGTGATGCTTTGTGTTTAAATGCAAATTTTGTTGTGCGTTTTTACACTTTTGTCTTTTTCTAGAGAATTTTTAATTATTAAATTCATTTTATTCTATTTTTTTTTTTTATTACAAGTATGTACAATAGGTAAATATGTTAAATGAAAATGTTCGCATCATAACGTCGATAAAAATGACGAGGTAGAGTATCCAGTGGAAAAACCCTTAAGCTTATATTATTTTAAAATATTTCATTACACACAGCATTCATGTTATAACTGTTGAGGCATTTACGCGCCACCTCATGCAAAATGTACGGAGACCTGGTGAAGTTTTGTTTCGGGTTTTTAATACGTTTGAAATTATATTTAATAAGTTTTGTATGAACAAAAAAAAAAAAATGTACCACGCGTTACAATAGTGCTGCTACAACATTACGAAGACGATGGGTTTTCGTTTTCGATTTCTCTCAAAGTCACGTTTTTGTAAATCTTTTTCTTTGCCCAAAGGAAAAAATAATAACTCCGAAAGATTCCGATTTAATGCCAATAATTTTCTTACAAATAATCTTCTAACAACATTGACGGAACGAGCGATTAGACACTAGGAGTCTTGTACACTTCGTTGTTGTTTACAGTTTATCGTGCAGCTCATGTCAGGGTTTGAACAACGGTCTCGATCCCCCCCCCTGAACCACCCATTCGTATGCCCATATGCTCGTAAGCAGCGCATGCGTACGGTAATTGCAAATATTTTCCTTGAGGTGTGCGCTGTAGGAGTTCACCGTGCACGGATAATGCGATTTCCACGAGACGAGACGAGACGTATACTGCAGCAGTGCCGCAGATTTTGACGGCCGTAATGAAAAGTATAATAATGATGTGATGGTGGTTTTTATTAAATCCTTTGTCCTGTCGCCATGACTGCGGGCCGCTATGTGGACAAAGAGGTGGTGCGAAGGTGACAGAATGGCTGTAGGAACTTTGTCGAGCACTTGATTAAAAAAAAGTTACATCGACCGATACAGTGTTTACATCGCACGTCTCTTCTTTTTATTCTTTATCTTCTTCTTATTCTTCGTCGCCGACACGTCGTTTGTAGGAACACCGTATAAAATAAGATTTTCGAACGTTTAACATTATAACATTACACGGTACACATAACGTTAACAACCTGCGTCCGCAGTGTGGCTCGTAGAAGGGACTTTATCGCGTGTAGATCGATGTAGTCCGCTCCAATCGTATCCTTAAGGTCATCCAAGGTGCGAGGTTGTGATTCATAGACGCGTGACTTAAGATATCCCCAAAGGAAATGTCACATACAGTCACCTAGGGGGCCAATGCACATCCCCAAGACGCGAGACGAGGTGACCGGGGAACCTTTTACGTACGACATTCGTTGTGGCGCGGGCCGTGGCAGTACGAGGAGGTGCCCCGCCTGGTTGAGACCAAACATTCAATGGGTAGACGGTTCGCCTTCTTTCGCGCATTTTGGTTACAAGAAGCTATTAAGAATTTCCACGTAGCGGACACGTCACACGCGTGTAGAACAATGAGTGCTGGTCACGTGCGTACATACGCAACATTGGTATAAGTTATCGTGTTCACGCGGTGCTGTTTCAACCATTTTAATGGACATATATTACGTGTTAGCTGATATGTGTATTGTGTATTATATACCGCGGAATATAACGAATTCAGAGGTATCGATCGATGGCCGTATTCGTTTACGTTGCAGTTCATATTCACGCTTGTTCGTCAACAGTTTGTGCCTGTATCATTGTGCGCAATAGCGTAGTGCACGCATTGTTAAGGACACGACGTTATTGGCCTGTAAAGGTTTTATAAATAAAATATTTATACGTGGCGAAATTTGCTTAAGATGCTCTCTCCGAGAGATGAACACGGAAGACCGTCTTAGGCGCTGGAACTGAGAAATCAAAAACTAAGTGGTTGCAATGTCGAGTTTATTAATTTGTCACAGTCGAACGCGTGTATTTATTATAGTACTATAAGGAATAATCGAGCTTATTTTTTGGTTTGAGTAAAACAGGTTAGTTTAAATTGTACGTTGTAAATTTAAATAATAAAAATACGAAAAAAACCTAAATATACATACATTTCTAATTATAATTTATTTTTACTTTTTCGATGTGCTAGAAAAGAAATGTTGATTTTTTTTGTATCATACTCGTACTATAACTGTTTTACAATGATGAAGTAATCAATTTTATTAACATAACATTACATCGATATGTTCAAAACAGGAGGGTATTCTTTGTATTTCTTTTTCGTGTTAAAAACCAGCTGTAACTGTAGATGTTGATTTCTCTTCATCTTTGTGTTAATCAACTAAGTACGACAAATTTAAACGCTACGTGTAAACAAGTAAAGTTTCTAGGTTTACTGTCGCATATTTACTTAAGAGTAATTTCTTACATCATCTGCTAGTCAAAGTAGCGTATTTTCCGATTAGATAATTAGTAAAAACCAAGCATATAAACAGGTTGATTTTACGTTTGACTAGTATTCCTGAAAATGTCCAGGGACCAGTGGAAAACACTGTCTTACGCGTCTTTTGCGAGATTAACTGTGATAATTTTAGGAATTAATCATGAACGTTTAAATTTATTACAAGAAAAACGTCAAGTTAGATTAACAAGTATTTATTTGTAACCTTGTGTTATTTTATTTTGCTTGCCGAAAAAAACTTGATCAAAGAGGAAAATTCAGAAAACAGAAAATGACAGAAAAACAATTTTTAAAAAAAAAAAAATGTAAATGGTTATTAACGAATACATAACAGTAGAATAATAATAATGGTTTTCTGTACCGGCCAAAGAACTATTTAGTATATACATATTTTTATATTGTTAATATTACCCAGGTACATAATTGCACCTCATCTGAATATGGGATCAGGCATCGGAAAATCTTCTCACTGGTATTGAATAAACGTGATCTGCTCCATCTTATTCCATATTAGTCATGTTCCCAAAAATAATATGATAAATACTTATCAGAAAGAACAAAAAAAAAACGTTTTTATACCGTCGGTGGATGGGCAACGAAGCCCCGATACGATGGGAAAACGGTTCATGACAAACAAGTAATATAATAACAAATGTTGGGGGAATCGGGAAGTCTGCCTGTCTGAGACATTTGAATATGCAACATCATGGTTTTGCGAGCGATGTGTGAAAGGCCCGCATAGCTAGGGTCACACACTCGTGGTCAAGGCCTTAGCTGAAGTACACGGTATTTATAAAAAAACAATAAAGGTATAGGAAAATAATACAAATACATCAAAATAAGAGAACAACAAATAATTATGTTGTAAGAGAAAAGAGCTTTAATATTTTGACATTAGTTTAAAATTTGGTGCTGAGAAAGCTTTAAGGCATAAGACTCTAACCTGATTTTATTTTATATGTAAAATTAAAGAGATAACCTTAAATTAAATTATGAAAAATGAAAAATGACGAGGGTGGGAACATCGTTGTAACATTCGATATTTAAAAATGTTTACAACAACCTCATTCGAGGGGGTTGCCGAGGCTCGTGCACCGCGGCGACCAATTGCCACAAAATCGTCAGCATAACAAAAGAAAAGAAACAAGGGGATGTATCGGTCAAAGTATATAATATTATGAAAAAGAACCATTTATGAATTGAGTAAAGAACAACATATTACCACGGGGGGGGGAGGGGGGTACATTATCCGTTGTCGGTTCCACCTATGATGCCCACGGGTGGTTTTCACAGGATGAGTGATTCGGCTGGTCTACTCCATCATCGTTTGGGCTTATACAATTTCGATAAAAGAAAACTTCGTTGTGGATCGTTCAACAGTCGGGAAAAGAGAGCGAGTGTGTGCAGGCATTTTCTTGAGAACCATTTCGAAAGCACCAGAAAAAGTGGGAGTCGTGGCTACATAACGGTTATGAACGGTATGCTAAACGGTAAATAAAGGCTGAATACAATTTTATTGGAATCATTGCGAGCCAAATAATTCGAGCGGTGACGTATGCGATATGATTATTAGCGCGACAATGACACCCTTGCTCGAATCCGCGCTTCGGATAGTGTTTTACAAAAATAAAAATCACATAACACTATTATAGGCATCCGTATTTCGTTCATTTTATTCGCTGCGAACGTTTGCTTGCGTTTCCCCCCGTTCGCTTGTGTGCCTACACCGTGTTGATCGATGACCGTTATTCTCGACTGTGTCCGCGGAATACACGAGTACACTGTGCACGCGCATCGAATCTTTTCCGAGCGAAACGACAAAGTTTCTACGACATCGTCATCGTTGTCTCCGACGGGATCACGTTATCCCCGAGTACCTAGTTCGCAGTACGAACGACATTTGAACGCCAAAAATGGTGTAATGCCGGCGATTTTCCCGGCCGCAATGGAAAAGCACAGAGCCCCCGGTCCAAGAGATGGTTTTCGCGTAGGTGAAGTACGGGTACATCTGTTCCGCGGTTGCTGAAACATCACGTCGGAACGGTATAACGGCCATCGATTGAGTTCTAATAACGTACAAAAAAAATAAACTCATGATCGCGCGTTCCGTCTAGAGAGAAAAGTTTATTAATATTAATTTTCAAGAATATTGTAATCACTAATACAAGACTTGTTTATGTAATTATAATTATGTCCGTGCATCGCGAATAATATATTCTCGGAACACTGCAGTCGGTCTTTAAGTACAAACAAAAATGCTGTGATAACGTACATTTCTCTGAACACACCCGACGCTGTAATTATTATATTACATAAAACATGTTTCTTTAATAAGCTGTTATTTTTCCAGGTAAGAATATTCTCTTTTGACGACTAATTGGCAGCACTTATATTTCGTTCAAATGAAACAATTTATTTACACCAATGAGTAAGTAATCTTGAAATTTACCAGTTTTATGATACAATTAATATGTTTTAAGTATTTATAGTATAGATTGTCCCACTGATTTAATTGCATGAACCCGATTAATTGAATTCATAAACTCAATACTTAATTGTGTTGGCGTGTCAAATATAATTATTGTGTACGGTACTGTTTTATTACATTTATAGGAGCCTAATGAAAAATATTTTCTAATTTCTAATGAATTCATGGTACATTTAAGTATGTATTTGGTAGATTTTTAAAAACAATGTCCCTTTATAAGCTGTTTAATACAATAAAAGTACAGACACCATTTCGTTAAATTATCAAAATACCAAGCAGCGATTGCATTTCATGTGATATTCAATACGAATAACAAAATACGACGTTTTAATTTTGAAATGAAAACATAAAATAAAGAAGGCCAAACTGAACAGCAAATAGTGTCACCGCTGGGCGGTGAAACATTTAGAATTTCACTTAATCACAGAGTTATTTCAGTTGATATGATAAAGCCAGAAGGTGCACTCTCTATTCGAGCAATGTCATTCTCAGTTATGTAAACAATAGAGAATCCAGCTCAGAACAGTGTCACCATTGATGGGAAAAAAAGTATTATTAAACACGCAATGTGTATTGACAATTATTTTATATATTAATATGGTGATAAAATGAGTTGTAAAATAATTTAAATCATCGAATATGTGATCAATTTTCATTGCAGTTTACTAGAGTTATCAGTGAATTACGTAGTGCACAATCTGATTTTATATTATCTATGATAATAAGTTAATTCCGAATGATGTGACGAATATTTAAATTGGTCGACGTATTTTAAAAATGTTGTGTTTTTACACTTTGTAAATAAATCGATGAGCTGATTTCGATCAAATCCCGTACACGGTAATCGTCTCGTACTGTTCAGAGAATTATTGTAAGCTCTTGTGTTTTTTTTTTTTTTTACAGAACAAATAATGCGTATATTAAAATATAGGTTGGTAAATATTATTTTTAATAATTATTATTTCTTTCTGACTATTTCATCGGAGATTGGCTACCTACGTATGTCTAGTTATCAAATCGTACTGTAATTATTAAGTAAGAATATAAAAATTGCAGTATCTAGTTTGAAAGTTTGCTTTCCGAATCCGTCAGAGCTTGTTAGTTAATCGTGATCGACGTGAGTAAAATTTTATTTTCTCTTTGAACGTAAAATCAATAACCCCAAACGGAAAGCGTCTTTTAAACATTTAATATAAATGCGCCGTTTACAAAGTTTTGTAGTATACCCCGTGTATCTAAATCCACGAAAATGGAATGTTTTTATTTTTTTGGAAATACGTGAACGGCGTTCCTAGAGCTCGAAATGTATTCATAAGCTCATAAACATATATTTATTATAATGACTGATAAATATTATGTGACTATGTTTCCCGAGAGAAAACGTGAAATTCATCCAATTATTCCTGAAAAGTAGTGATACATACGACCAACGTTGAATTTCGTCTAGATAAAACGATTCTTAAAATAAATCTAAGAATATTTTCTTCCTTTCGGTAAACACTATTGGGATAGTAAAATTTGAATTTCGAACCAAAAATTTCAAAAGTTTCTCAACGCACCCAGTATTTGATAAGTTTTTAAATTTAGAAGTTTTCATATCAAAAACATTAGCAAATAATATAGCCATATTTTTCTATTTCAAACATTTTTACTTATTCTTAATTGATTGATAATAATTTTACACTGCCCGAAAATTGGTGTATTAATATAGGCTTGACCTTCAAGTGAGGTCATCAAAAACGGAATCGATAGAAATACTAAACAGAAAATTAATTACATATTTTAACAATATATTTCGATCGGTATGCTCACGAGACAATAATCGAAAGCATTCGAATGGGGTAAATGATTTTCCGTTCATCTACCCAATATCTGGTGCGTACTTAACAAGAGTTCGTGATAATTAGAGGACCGGATATCGGATGCTAATGCACAATAAAACGTATACAGTTTAACAAATTAAAAGTACCCTATTAAAAGTTTATGATGAACAACATAAAATAATTTAATTGAAGTCTATGTTTGAACTTTAATAACTGAATATTATTATCTCAAGAGACGGCACGGCGAGAGAATATATTTTAACCAGTAATAAGAAATACTATTCAAAATAAAAAGACGTATTATTTCCACACCATTGGTCTATTAATTATATTATTTATTATTAGACATTACTCGTACGGTGTATACAAATCATAAATTGCAAATTTAATTTCAATTTTTATTTCCACTGCCACAATATGTGAACTATATAATACGTGTGATTTATTAAATATATTGTTTCAAAAAGTATACGTGAAGTGTCACTCGCCCCTCATCTTGAAAATAAAATCAAAAAAAGAATATCCCCACGTATATTGTATGTTTTTTAAACGGTTTTATATCATCAGTTATAAATTATAATAACAATAACCATGTGCAAAAAATGAATAAGAATATGTCGTATATTTTTTTTCTCGAAGTAAGTGCGTGAGGGGTGAAATCGTATTCAAGTGCTACGTACGTTTTCGCTTTGTTTTAAACGGTTATTCTTTTGATTGAAAAAAAGTAATGAGGTGCAGTATCTTAATCATTAAAAGTCATTGACGTTCCGTCGCGGGAAATTTGCCTTCCACAATTTATACAATAAGTACTCGCACACAATGTGCCTGCGTGAGTGAGGGAAACGAATTCTGATCGTTTATCGTAAGCCACAAGGAGTTGAAAAACTCGCGGTAGAGTACAATTTAAATTAAAATATATTTGTTGATGGGTTATAAAACGAGGAGAACAGCGCAAAAAAAAAACTATCGTAAAGAGGCCTTTTGAGCTTATGGTAATTTCTTGAGGAGTGATGCCTTTTCTCCGTTAGTATAGATAAACTCACATATATACCTGGTGTAATGTTCCTTGACGTCGATTTAAATTTATAGTAGACGAGGGGGTTGATTCATGACATTGAGATCTTTTTCTCAAAGTTTTTATGTGGTTTTTAAGTTTTTTTGAGTGTGTGCTGCTGCCGGGTTTCGATAACTCGAAGACATCGATGTCTCGAACTCGGTTCGAGTTTCCTGAAAACTACTACGCTCCAAATGAGAAACTATTTACTAAATGGTTACCAAAATACTTCTTACCTCATGCTTGTCAGGTCATGTAGTTATTTTTTTTGTTTTAACTTTTGCATTGTAAGTACAATATCATAACTATAATAAATAGTAGCGTACAAAAACAGTAAAACTAGTTTTTTTTGAAATTTATAGTACCCTATAAAATATAATTTTGCAGTTAATTTAATTTGGTATCAAGTGGTTTGCACACATAAAACAATATGAAATCAAAACTTCTTCTATTTTGGTCATGACATTTTTGATATACTTTGAATACATTTCTAACCTACCGAATTCCGTGAAATATCATGATATTGAAAACAAACGGTTAATTATTAAAACAAACCTTTACCCCCGAGGAATGCCATAATTCAGTGCAGACGATTTTATTTGCTTAACGTATATAATGAAGGCAAAGAACAATGAAGCAAAAAAAAAAAATACGAATTTAATCTATAAGAATGTGCTGACGGTTGTTGAAAGAAATATACGAACATTTTTTCCAATTATTTTTTGTTCCTGTTTTCTTTATAGGCTTTGAAATATCACTGAGACAACCAACAATTTGTATCTCAACATTGTTACCATTAGGTTGTGTTGTATGTGCACTGTCGTATACCGCACTTTTGTGGGTATCGCTCTATCCTCTCTTTAGTAATCAACACTAATAGATATCAGTTTAATTATTAAGAGTTGATGGATTTTAAAAATAAAACAATAATTCACACCAAAAGCCTATTGCAATTAAACACAAAATAAAGCGTGGCGTCGTAGTCCCTACACATACGTGTTTCAACCGAAACGCACACACTCTGCCCCGGTCTCGTCCGACCGGCTGTCTTAAATATTAATTTACGATATGCTACCTCAGCTCATTTGCTTCGCTGGCCTATCCTACAAATAAACTTTGTCTATCTGACCATTTTTATAATAATTAAATGTTGGCCTAGTTGGCACATACAACAGTTGTATCACATAATTTGCGGCAAAACAGTTTCTACGCTAAACGTTGTTTTTTTTTTTCGTTCGCGGTTTTCGACAAATTCCAGTCGATCGACTTGACGTGCGTTTCCGTTTCTACGGGAAACGTCGCCGAGCGCACACGCCTAGAACAGGCACGTGCGGTCAGTCTTGGTGTGCTCTGAAAAGGCGAAATCGTTGTTTTTTCAGTATACGTCTATTAACGTGGTCACCGGAGAGTATTGCGTCGTAGCTCGGTAGCCTCGACGGTTAGTGTAAACAGCAGCGAGTAGGTACACACGGCCTTTCGCCACACGGCCGTCCGTCTGCCGGGGCCGCTGAGCGGGCGCAACGTGCGTTTTTAACGACTGTTTGTTCGCCCCGCTCTCCGTTCCGTTCGTATTTTTTTAATAATTTTATGCACACAACACTACGGTGTTTACCGAACACGGGCACGGTTGCGAAGCCCCGGGACCGCGGGTAGAACGCAGTAGCGGCACGTCGATCCGCGATGCACGGTTTTGGTCCGTTTCAATTTTTCGAACCGCATTTGCCGTCGACATTAACGCGATGGTTACAACCGTAATAATGCGAATGTAGAACAGGAGCACACCGCCGCGGTTCGCGTATACCGTAAACGTACCCGGCGCGTAACGAGGATATTAGAAAAATTTTATCTTTTTTCCTCGTTCTTTACTCGTGTACATTTGGCGTCGTTGAGAGCTACCACCGAACACAAAACTAAAACGCACACGCGCGTGAGACTCAGCTAATTGACGTCTGTTAGTTTTGCGCGACACACACATGCACAAGTACACATGGGGTCACGCATGTTAGGTACCGTACAGAAACCGTCGTGGAAAATACCGGGGAAATTATCACCGCTCGTGCA
The DNA here is from genome assembly GCA_949715065.1 of Periphyllus acericola. NCBI lineage: Eukaryota > Metazoa > Arthropoda > Insecta > Hemiptera > Aphididae > Periphyllus > Periphyllus acericola. The sequence continues at coordinate 6,844,956 of OX454269.1, read as the reverse complement.
GCTGTGATGAAAAACGTTAGAAGAATTCCGTAAATGATTTCATCAAAACTTTCCGGTTTAATTGTTTTTGTTTTCGGTGTGCCACCGGAAACACGTTTAATTTACCGAACGCTAATCACAGATTGCTCGGAGGACGTCACGATCTTTCCCCGCGACAATAACGACAACGATGAGCGCACATTACGTATGCATCTGGGTATGACGGCGACGTGAGTAGGTGATTTCGCTACACTTGTGCGTATTTTAAGCGCTGTTGGGTATAACATATTATTATAATATTATTCTTTACATAATAATATTATTACTAAAGTTGGTTCTTCGTTTGTGTTTCGGGCGAACATTATTACTACTATTATTATTATTATTATTATTATTTTAATTATTGTTTTTACGATTTCAGTTACAATAACATGAATGAATAATAATAATGTAATGTCATGTCCAATTAGTTTAGAACAAACACAGTTGTTCCATGGTTACGAAAACTATTGCGTTTTCGATTAAGAATACGATAAAGAAAATTCAATATTTGTACAGTATCTATTTAATTTTATCTAACCGCTTGGAGTTAAATTTATTTCATAATTACATACATACTATTAAATAAATCAAATAATAAACAATAACAATTACCTTGTACACTGAAGGAAGTGTACAGAACAACTAAATAGTAATATCGTAAAATATATTACAAAAAATATAGGAATGAACACACGAGTGGTTAAACATTTTAAATGTGCTCTGTTATGAGTACCTATGTATTGAATTTAAAAATAAATAATGAGGAAAAAAGTAATAAATTATTATATTACTTTTTTTTGGCATAGAAATTTACGAATGGAAAATATAGGGAAATATGATTTATTCTTTGCATATTTTATAAGTTATATAATAATTTATTAAACATTTTTTGATTCCGTTTGAAATAAAAATTAAATTTAAAAAAAAAATTGAATAGCCAAAACATTTAAACAACTAAACGACATATAATAATATATTATTACCTATATTGTTTTATTCGTGGTGTATAACTATTTGAAATGTTTGATGTACCATGAGTTATGCATGAACAAACATTTTATTTTATTTTATTGATCTATTTCTTAAGGAGGGCCAATAAGGCAACTGAGCTCATATTCCAGGTTTGTGGGTCTTTTGATATGCTAGTTTTTGAATGGTCTGTTGAACATGCTGAGTTATATTAGATAATAGTTGTTGGTAATCACAATGAAAATGTGTAAGGAAAACGCAGTGGTTTTAGGATATTTATATCTTATAGTTAGATGCCTTGGGTGGAATAGATATTTTTGGAGAAAAAAAAATTGATGATCAATTCATCGTCATAGACCTTCAAACAAAAATAATCTCGAATCAATGATTGTTTTGGGTTTTAAAATGATTTAAAGAAAATACGTACTAGCCTACAACGAGACGACGAACGCTTAATAGATTACGCTCTTGTTCGATTAAAATTAATGCTGACAGTTGTATTTCATCAATTGCTGAAAAATACATGAGAAGAGGCGCCATCATCAGTGAAAACTTCTACCACGATCCTTATCTCATTATTTTTGCATCAAGTTTCACGTATATGTAAGAACCAGAAACCCTTCCATTAGGTGAACACTATTATACCTGAGAGGAATTTTGTGCCAGCATTTATTAAATATGCATAACTCTTCCCTTTCACGTCTCGCATCCCTCTTACCACTTTCACCTCCCGCCCTTTTCACGCTACATCCATCCTTTTGGCCTTTCTTAACTGTGCATAACTCTTTGTCGCTCGCGCTGTGCCTCTCCTTATTTTTCTCGCAGTTAAAATACCTAAGAAAATTAAACGTCATAATATACATCACGTGAGACGGAAAATTCAAGAGTTGCTGACGTTATCTTGCACGCTAATCGTTTACTGACTTTAAGGTTATAATAGTTGTTGTGGACATTACGCAAGGGACACGTCTGCTTTCAATTTAATAAATAAAAAACTTCGGTTCGCGTGAAAAGTACTCACGTGAACATGACCCTTGATGGAATTTGAATGCATAACGATGAGATGTTAATTCGGGAACCGGGCGCTACGAGAATCGAAGCTTTAACGAATTCGTATCGTGATGCGCGCAATAAAATTGCATTTTAATATGATGTGTCAATACTTGAAGCTAATCTTTGAGGCTTAGTACTCTACCAATGGCATAGTTCGTTTGATTATTAGTGTTTGAAGACTATTTCTTATTTTACATGCTATATTGTCTTACCGCAGTTTCTTGTTAATGGAAATATAATAATAATAATAATAATAATAAAAATAATAATAATAATAATAATAATAATAATAATAATAATAATAATTATAATAATAATAATAATAATAATAATAATAATAATAATTATAATAATAATAATAATAATAATAATAATAATAATAATAATAATAATAATAATAATAATAGTAATAATAATAATCATAATAATAATAATAATGTAATCCAAATAATCTCACGAGAGTTCAAGGCGACCATAAATATATTATACCGCATATAAATACAAGCTTATGAGGTTTGAGGCCAAAAAGTATTTGCGATTGATATGCATTTCAATGGAGATCGGTATTTTTTTTTCACCGTCGTATAATGAGATGTATATAATGAAAATACCCTCTGCGGTATTTATTTTATTTCACGATTAAATAATATATTCATAAAATAACAAAATAATTTGGTTTAGCAACGCAAATATTTATCTTGGTTTAAATTGAACTGTGTGAATTATATTGATGACGGTGAAGACCCATAGGGATTGTTTTAAATAATTATATGACGATATTTGATTTTTTTTCTTCTGAAATTAAAATCGTTTCCGAGTATGTATTGTATTATTATTATAATTGTAGGAACGTGACAAAAACATAATGTATACAATTAGTTAGCTTTGAATATTGCGGGCAATTAGTCTTAAAAAGAAGAAAATACTAACAACGAATATAGAAGTAATATATTTATTAAATTCATGTGCGTATAAAACATGGAGTTTTTAATGACTATATCTGTGTTGCTGCGTCTAAATAAAAATCATTTAACCCGTTAAGAACATAATTTTCTAAACACGATGCATAATCGAATAATGCTCGTTTCAAGCACGTATAATCGGTTTGATAATTTGAACGTTTGAATGGTGTAATCGATGGTATTTGTTTGCGACAAAAACAATATACGATTTCGGCTGCACTCGCAATTGTTATTTTTCATAAAATCTGACCAAAAACATTTGAAATTAGCCTGAAATCGCGGATTACAAGAAACACCGTGAGAAGTATTAATTGTGGTAGGACGAAGTGTTTAAGTATCGTTGATCTTTCAACGGTAGGTACAATATTTATTTTATTGTCAGGGTGTCTTACGCAAAGGTCGCGGAGATATGTGTTCGCAAATGTAGGATATTTACCAAAAATATGATCCTGAAGTATTAGATATACAGATATAAATATGTAATAATGTGTTATATGTTAAGTGTATACGATACACTACTGTCTTTGAACGAGTAGGTGTAAATGTATATTATTATAAGTGTTAGATGTAACGTGCGTCACTATTTCATAGAGATTTGAAGTCTCAAACATTTTTTCGTGTTTGCTATTTTCACAGAACGTCAGTATCTTCGGTACGGGAACGGAGACTCTGCCATGATCGTTGTATTATAAAGTCAAATACATAAATATCGCAGAATCAGTAGATTTTAACGGGTTTTCGAACATGTGACAGGACGGATCGGCGTGGACCGTTTGTTGATCAAACAAACGTATAATTACCGCACGCGGTAAATTATATAGGAAAAGTAATCGGAGGCGAACTCGTCTTATACAGGGCGATCAGAATTTGATTTTACTAGATAGCACGTAAAATAACAGTTTAAGGATATCTTTTTTCAAAAAAAATCCAATTTGTTTTCGATTTTATCTGTTGTTCGCTAATTTTTTTTAAATTACCCTGTATACGACGCACGACCGTTTCTCGTACAGAATGCATTACATACACGCGCTGCGTACTAACAAATTTTTTATTTGCAAGGCGTATAAAATGTATAAATTATTAACTTTATAGGTACATTATAGTGTTCAGTATTTAACGATCGGTTGAATACGATCCTTGGCCGTATCGCTGGCGGAAAAATTAACGACGGCCAGGGATATTAATTATATCATATTCATTTCACCACCACCATCATGGTCAAACGGTTCGATTTTTATAAAGACGTGCTTCGTAAACTCAACTGCATACCACCCCACATTATCGGTTTAATTTTGTGGCCCGAGATCCTGACAAAAGAATCGTATATGAATCGCTTGATATTTCTACGGGATTATTATTATATTATTACTATTATTATCATTATCATAATTTAGAATACGTATATTCTACTCTCTCTCACAGACTCTCTCTCTCTCTCTCTCCCTCTAACTTTTTTTTCTTTTATTTCTGCTCAGTTATTTTTAACTCTAGGACTAAAGTCAATAAATTTCCGATCACTTACTTTTTGGATGAGAAGATTACATTTAGAGAGACAAATTTACTGAGTCCGTTCCAGTAACGACACTCCATCCTTTCGGATGAGGATGTCACCCTCCGTCACCCTGTCACCCTCCGTGAACATACTCTTGATATGAAGACTTTTCTCTAGGATGATTCAATAACTATAACTCATCAGTTTACACTAACCTCGGTTTTCGGGATACATTAATTTGCTTATACTTTCTCTTCTCATACCACCCCTCCCACTAGCTTTTGCGTCTACGAATATTTATAACATTAACTTATAATATAGTAGTTATAACGGGTATTTTACCGGAGAACTTCAAACTCATATTTATATTTATATATATATACATAAATATATACTGAATATATATGTTTGTAATTTTTTTAGTAGCCTCGAGTAAAATATGGTTGGTTTTTGTTTATTTTCGGCATACGGTTTTTCTTTTCTTACCAGGGAGTCGTATTTCTCTGGTGTAAAATTGTATTTTAAAGATTTCTCTCGCAGAACATCAAAACTAGATTTAAGTATGGCAGCGTGACATAATAAAGTATAGTTTTAGGAAACTTTTTTGTTGCAGCCAACAGAAAAGTTCTCGAATTATCTGTCACAATGTAAGTCGCTTCTTATTCGGAAGTATGAATAATGGAATTATAATAAAGTATTATTCCAAGCTTAGAAAAATGGTTTCTAATACTCGAAAACATTTTTTTAAGGCAATTTAAATGTATTAACACCAATATACTGCTGTACAAACGTGTGCACTTTAGGTGCTCGACTCGCGGAGCGAGAATAATGTCGATTTAAAGCAGTTCAAATATTTAAAAAGATTTTCTGCTCAAACTGGCGCATGAGCGTGACCACATGCTGTGCGGATATGGACGCAACTTACATCATCACACATCTGGTACGGTATTTATGTTATCGTAACTGTTTTAAACTTTGTTTGAAGTGGACGAGAAAAGTGATTGCCGATATGCTGTTTTCGAGACTTTATTCTCAGGACGAGTTTTGTGATGTGGATCAATGTAAACTTAGTTCTGATAGATTCAATTTCATGGAGTTGGTATATTTTTTAAGGTAGTCAACGTCTATGTGGAACCAATGAGCAATATCCAAACTTTATCAGCTATATTCTTACATAAATAAAATAAATACATACATATATGTATAATATATTGGTTGATAAACAATTTTTGTAACGTAAATTATCTGATGTAAATATGAAAAATAAATAATGTAATACAATTGTTAAGTTTTGTGTTATGGTTAGTTTCAAATGATATGTCAGATTTTAATTGTTGAACACGCATGCGCGTTCAATGCCATTTTTATAATTTATAAACAGCTCTCAGAAGTAGGGATTTACATTGAAATATATTTTTTGATCGGTACTAAAATTCATTAAAAAAATACTTTATCGTAACATATTTACACAAAGATATGTAGTTTTGAGTTGATATTAAAAGCATACTACCATTGAACGGGCGTCTAAAAATTAAAATGTTTAATTTATATTAACTGAAATTTCACTTTTTATCATGAAACTTTACAACATTACAATGTTCTTAATATTTCGTGTTTCTCAAAGAGAATAGCTACGATGTGAATAGTTTATCACTCTGTATACAGATACCGTTCAGTCCATCGAAGATATTGAAATCAATAAATTGCATGCTGTTGTAATGGTAGGAAATGTACAAGACGTAACCCAATGATAATAATATAACCATAAGGGAAAATGGTCGGCAGAGAAAAAAAACGCAATAATAATAACTTTTACCCTAAGCTGGTATATATGGTATGACTACTATACTTTCGAAGTAAATTACTAACATTATATACTTAATAAAATATAATATTTTACAACATCTATAAACACTATAACAGTCGAATATTACGGTGCACTTCTTGTGGTATTATATAAATATATATATATGATTATGGTTATCGTTCCATTAGTTTTCGATGCTTTTAAAAGCTATCGTACATAAATTACTATTAAGTGCAATACGTATTAATTCGTACTTGTATTTCCTTCGGACTATCCGACTTTGATAAATTATCATCGAGTGCGAAATAAATTAATTCATATTTGTTCTTTTCCGCGGACTTTGACTTGAAGAACGTGCTTAGTATGAAAACACTATACACATTACAAGCGGCTGTCCATGAAATTGTGGCGTAATAAATTCTCTAAAACTACTTGAGTCATTTTTCAAACGCGTTTATTTTTTGAAATCAAACAATCTATTACTACATTTGTATTTTATATAGCATCAACACGGTATTCGTTTAAAGTATTTAAGTGTAAGTGTATTCTTCATAGTTATATACTTAATCAAAATCGGGTTAACGATAATGTTTGAAAAAAAAATTATGTAACGAATCGCAGTAACCTAATACAAACAGACCTTAAAATAATACCCTAAAGTGTTCTTATCGAGCGTTTGACTTGAGAAGGAATAATAAAAAACTCTAAAACTCTTCACCTTTGTTTTGCATTTATACAGGCAGGACCCGAGAGTGAACAAAAAAACATTTTGGTTCGTGTAACAAGTGGGTGGATGGGTGTGTGTGTGAATATTCGTTGAATACGAACATTCGGTCTGTTTTAATTTCAAATTTTTGAACTTTGGAGAATACTGAAAGTCTACATCCAAACCTATTAATTATTTTCTAAACCTATATACGTCAAAAAAACGGACAGGAGAAATGATACGGGCACTTTGTACGACGTTCGTGCAAAGTTCTGTTCTGATAGGACTGTATCCAACAGATTGGCTCTTATCACTGCCAAAGTCCATTCTTCTCCCGTCATAACCACCAAGCCTCCCCACCCTTTGTGCTTTTAAGCAGTTGTCTAATATATCATCACGTTAAATTTTATTTGGTTGATATATATTGTTAAAATCAATTGGTAAATAAATCGTATTAAAATTCATATAAAAATACATAGGTAACTAAATCGTTCAAATATAAGACTAAAAAAAAAAAAAAACATCTCTTATCCGATATTTGACTATATCGATGGTCTTCAGAAATCGTATAATGTATCACCCATCTCGTATTAATAAATACCAAATATATTAACATAATGTTTGACGTCGCCGTTGGGTCTATATAATAGTTAGCGCCATTCTTGAGACTCACTTTGGTATCAGCACAAACCTAAAAAATCTGATACACTAACTGAGCAAAATACGATAAGAACTTCTCATACTGATCGTTGATATTCTTTTCCTTTTTTCATTCTACACATTTTACTGATTTTATATATTATTATTATATTTAAAATGTCCTCGTCCTTTCTATAGGTAAGTTAAAAAACCCAAAGTTATTTATAAATATGTTAAACAATTGTATACATCATACACAATATATTAACATACACTTTGAACGTAGATGAAGTAACACTGCCAATGAAGTGAATCCTGCACTAAATCTAAACTCTTAAGCTGCGAATCGTTATGGTTTCAGTCTGTGTCAGACGTCCAACGCCTTTGGAGTTGCCTTATAATTGTACGGCCAGTTGTCTGAAATGGTTTTCCAGCCTCGTCTCCGGACAAACCACCGTGTTGTTATAACGTATAATTTATAAAAGAAAAAGTGGTTATTTTTTATTACTTTCGACCGTTTCACCGATATTTTACTCGTAATTATGTTGAACACTGAAATAACGATTGCAATAACAATGGTCGTGGGTTATAGGTGATTAATACTGTTGTTGTTCCTTTAAAGCATGGACTCAAACCGCAACTGTGGTCCTAATTTCAGACCCTACAGCACAAACAAACAACATTGATAATTTACCGATTTTGAAATTTCGCCAAAAACATCATCACTTTCAAAATTTTTTGGACAACATCTGAGTATTACGACCGACTTTATTGCAACACTTTCGTATACGTCCACTTTGTTTCTGGCCATTTTGAGTCTATTTGGCGGCGTCCGCCGCATGTGTTACGTGCTGTTTTTGTTCACTCGATTCATCTTCGTCGTGAATAGACGCTCGCACGCTGCCCGGTAACGTGGTTATTATTATTACCATTTCTTCTCTGTCTTCCACCGCGTTAGCACCGGGAGAAAATCGCTCGCGTCATACCGCTTTAAGTTCGGCAGGAGAAAAAGGAATTCTAGCGTTGAACCGTTAGTTAAATTCACAGCCGATAGTTTTACTCTCAATTTGTATGCCTGCACGTTATATTGTTTCAATTATATTATGCTCGTTACCGTTAGCTGTTGCGTCGCATTTACTTGTTATTTTATGTTCTTGTAGCGAAACAACTTATCGTGATATTGGATACGCGTTCGCCCACTTCAGTCTGTTGTTTACATACCCGTAACTTATATCGGGCTCTCAGCCCGTAATTAAATTAATTAATAAATCAAGTCAAGAAGAGTGGTGGTGTACGAACTTTGGCGGCTGGCACGTATGGTTGACTAAATTTTTTATCGCGACGCGTATGGTCGACTACTTACGGCCAGGGGGCGCATCAATTTCGAGCCGATATCTATAACCGTTTCTATGTCGTTGCGTTATCTTCGTTTTTATATTGGGTATTTCGAGGTTCAAATATCGCGTGAATAGTAAACGGACGGATCATGCAGACTTTCGCTTTTCAGAATTATTTATTTATTTATTTATTTATTTTCCGAGCGCACGGTTTCCGTCTCTATAAAATAGAATATATTATTATGTTATAAAATCGATTCTGGAAAAGATACGAGATTAATCATTTTTAATTTACTTGTCAACGAACAGTATCGTTTAAAAAAAGAACTGCATAGTTGCGATCAGGGTTTATAATTTTTCGTTGTTAAATATTTATGCGGTTTGTTCTCTAAACTATCTTTCACCAGTTACACTTACTTGTATATTTCATATCATCTCGTAAAAACAAAATGGAAATAATAAAAAACACCACTCACACATTACTTCGTGGTGATTTTGTTTAGTATTCAAATGTCTGGGGTTCTTAGAAATATTGCGTCAGATATATATTTTTTGTTTTTGTGTACTGAAATAATAATTGACATTGTTTTCGTCTCTCAATGATACTTGAGTGGTTTTATGTAATTTATTGAGTTAGCTCTTGTTTGATTTTCCGCGCAAGAGTGTAAACAATATCAAGATTTTTTCTTTGTTTTCTGTCGAGAGCAAATTAATTTTCATTGAAAGTGCTAAAGGTTTTCTAAACAATAACATATGAATATTTACGATTTTTTCCCGACATTTATAAGTATTTATACAAAGCTAAGAAACAGATCGATAATTATTTTAAATATTTTTAAATTTTTATCCATACGCATCATAAATACGATTGTCACTTTTTCGATTAATTTAAAGGCACTGTGTTCAGACTTATGTTTTATCATTTAACGTTTCCGAAACGCTTTCACCACTACGTCTCTACGGTGGATTGTAATGTACTCCGGCTCTTCCATTGCATCATCGTCGTCACACAAGATATGCAACTAAGATGGTAAACTTGATTTTTTTATTGTATTATTTTCGTAGATGAAAATTTAAGCCATCGGAAACACTTCCGATTCGTGTTCGATGAAACCAAAACGCAACGACGTGCGCAATTCAAAGCGAAATATTTGGTTTTATTCGATAAATCGGAAATGTCGAGTTATCAGAGTCGGTGCTATCAAGAACGGACGGCCGGCTGTGCGCGAACTGTCCATATGACCAGCGATCAATGAACAAAACCGTTGCGAGTAGGAAAATTACTGTAACTGTGTAGTTTACCACGAACGCAGCACAATCATATGATAATATTATCGGTAGACGATGCAGGTATCATTTTTACAAATAATTATTGCACGGGATACAACAAACGATATGTTATGTAAAATAGTTTACGGAGTGGTTGTACCACGTGGACGGATCAACGATGTGCGTGTCATGATCGTCCACGACTGTCCTGTAGACCGTTCAAATCAGGTGTTAACCATCAAACCGTATGTTGAATCGTTGGGAAAACTCGACCCGTTTCCGCTGACCGGTCAATCTCTTGATCGCGTTCGGTTTACGTACGGAGTGCGAACAGCCAGACGTGGAACGGTTTTAGTCCCGAATCTTGACCGATTAGAAGTCACCGATAAAACGGGAGGCTCTCGAGATTCGGACAAGATGTCTACGCGCGTACGGATAAACGTCAAGAAATGTTCATATTATATAATACAAAGGTTTGACGTTGTTTGGGCCGTTTCTCTGACCGTCGTCGCGAGGCGATGAAAATTTACACGAAAATTGTTCGAATACACCGCGGAGAGGTTCGGTTGTTGTTTGGCATTTGCAAAAAAAAAAACGGTAGTCAAAATATGTGTGACGGTGGCGTCACATATTTAACAAAGCTGAGTTCCGTTTAAAATCGATTTTGTTTTTCCAACACTATGATTTATTGACAACAGTCAGTTCTCCACTCAGCAGTGACCTACTAGACTCCATTGTCATATTATTACTTTTGTAAAAATAAATATTGTATTAATATTTATTGATCTCTCGACAAACGTAATAAAGTAGACCGAATGTGTTTTTTTTTTTTTTACCGTAAATAAAATGTAAACAAATCTAAAATTTATTTAGGTTTTCACGTGTTTCAAAATTACAAGTACTTGTTCAAAATCGAATGTAATCGGTGAAAACCGGAATATTTTCTTACTCATATTTGTGTTTCTTAATGTTTAAGTATGGTTGGTAGGCTTACCATGTGGTATTGCGACTCCGATGTGTACAGAATTAATTAAATAATAATTAATTAAAATAGATTTTTATTTAACAGTCAATACTCCTTGAACAATAACGTATAATAATAATCAATATAATAATATTATGTAATTATACTAATACAAGAGGATCGCGGTTGTCGAACGGATGTTTTTCCCCGTTCAAACCAGCACAATAAAATGCCGTAACACGGCTAAACGGAAGATTTTCAAGATAAACTCAGTCGGTGGTTATGATTGTGTCGTTCGCTAGTCACGGGAAACGTAAATCTGTTCAGAGTTAAACCCGGCCGTCAACGTCGTTGGGTTAGCAGAGTGTCGCTTCGACGCTACTGCCGTGGACCGGTGGTAGTCGTGGAAACAATGGCGCGGCCCGGGACAGAAATTTCGATCACGAATGCCCCATCGAGTTGATATTTACCGTTTGACGATATATTTTCTAAAAAAATAATTATTCAATAAGTATTTTCATTTTGATCACAACAAAAGATAAAATATTTGTGTTTTATAATTTTTGGTTCGAAAGAAGAACGTTTCTTTTCGCACCGTTATTATGGCTCAACTAGGAATTCAATGTCGTCATTTCGGTTTGTATTGTTTTGAGCCATTTCAAATTTAATGGAGACCAAAAGAACTGTTTTGTTTGACAGTTTACAAAAATGTTATTAGTATCACCATAATAATCTCCAACTCTCATTTTGTATAAATGAAACAAAAAATACTATTACTCGGTGTTTTTCTTTTACTAAAATGTTTTTTTTTAATTAACGCGTTATGGGAAATGTTCAATATAACATGCATTTATGATTATAACAATTCAACTTCTTATATGTATCACACAGTTATAATAATAATCTAATAATTAATACAAGGTTTTTTTGTTAGCAATAAAATGCACTTTTATCCCGAGCCCCTTAGAATAATAGTAAGTGTTAAATACAAAGAACATTTAAGTGCATATATTGTTATTTTATATTATAATGCCTGTCGTTGATGTTTTGGCTTTAAAGTGTTTTTGCCAAAGTCATTTTTCGTCTGGAAAAAAAAATGAATCATATTTAATATTCTACCACGTTCTATGTCGTTGTGTTTGAACGACTATAATAATTAAAATATAGGTAGTATACATTATTATTAAAGGAACTTTCTATTACCATCTCCGTTTTCATTTCGTTCTCAGAAACCGTAAGGCTATCGGAGGGAGAAAAAAATTTAATATATAACATAGTAACGTGAATTTTGTTTGCCCTCTGCCGCATTACACGCGTACATCAGCTCCGGTTAAAGTATTCGGTTCAATTGTTCAGTGAGTTTGCTCTCAATGCGGGCTATCTAAAACTTGAGAGACGATACCCAAATGTGTTTATAGTGGAATCCCGTTTTGCATCATGGTATAAAGTTTTGATCCCTTTCGGATTAGACGATAGTTTTATTTCATTTTATCGTATATAAATAAAATCCTATTTACGTATTAATTCGTCAGAGCTTTGGAGATGTTCTGTTTTCCCGATTAAATTGTCCAACCGGATAATATAACCCGGGTGATTACGTTCGAAATATTTGGCCGAGAGAGATATTGAAAAGAAAAATACCACGCATCATCTGCATTTTCTCTTGTTTTAGATCCGAGAACCATACACATTTTACCGTACATATCTATAAATCTACGAGATCTGTATATCGTGGGTGCTTTTTTGATATAAAGTTTGTTCCACTGACGAAAAACTGAAAAAATAATTTTGAAACTGTATTAACATACATTTTGTTTACTTTACAGTTTATGTAGTTAGATCACGTAGGCAGTTTTATGCTTTATGAAATTAGATTGGATGAAAGCCTAACCATAGTCTGATAGTCAAATGTACCAAAAATAAAAATCCTAATATTTGTTTGAACAATTTTTTTTTATTTTATAAACGTTTTACAGTTGGCAAAATGTCCAAAATTAAGCTTCTACAAGAGATGTGATGTGGAATTATATTAAAATTTATCAACATTAAGAGTAGTGATATTTATAATTTATTAAGATAAAATTAAAACAATAATCGTTTAATCAAATTTGAATGTAACATGGATTAGAATATAATAATTTGTCGGAGTTTGTACAACAATTTTAATCACCAGAAAATAATTAGTCAAATTTATATGCACTTTATGCCGTTTTTGCCTCTATTAAAGGAATAATAACACTATAATGTTATGCTATACATTATGGAATAAAAAAAAAATTTTGTTTAAAATTTGAGCCTAGAAAAATAATTTACGGATAACTATTTTTACCTTTGATAAACTAGCCTTGCCACTTATAGATGAAAACCAATCGTTTTTTATCTAGAAATAATTGGAATGGATCGAACGAATGTAATCAAGATAAGTTTGACTGCGTTGTTAGCATGCAATAATAATAATAGTAATAATGGTAATTGACCGGGCGGGCAGAATAGTATACGAATTCGAGTGAGAGAAGTTGGTTTCTGCGCGCGTCACACTGTGCCGGTGAAATTTAATTTAGACTGCAGAAAACCTACGGCCCCGTGACTTTATTTCGCAATTGTTGTACGCACATACATATATAGTACGGCCAAGATCGTCAAAGTTTTCGCTCTCCAGCGGCGCGAACGTCGGGTCCGTACGCCACCGTCGTCGGTCTGCAGCGTTTACGCCGAAATGCGGTAGCCCGTGTCGTCCGTCTCCTCGACCCTATGAGCCGAAATTTCGAAACAAAGGTACGACAGGGACGCGGTCTCCGACAAATTCCATTCGGCAGCGAGCAAACGCATTACGCATAAAAATTTTAACGTCATTAGTACACATCAGTATACGGTATGAATGTAAGAAAAAAAAAAAACTATTATGACAGTATGTTTTTAAATATATAGTATTAACGTTCAGTTTTCACAAACGTAAAACATATTATAGCTTTTTTTTTATTTATTATTCATTAGATTAATCGTTTCAACAAATTATTGTTTTAACAATGGTTTAAAGTTACATGTAACAGGTCAATTAAATTCATCATGGTTACATAGGATAGAGTGATACAAATTAATAGAGGATATAAAAGAAAGAAAATGTGCGTAATTCTGGACGCGGGGGTACACTGGCTTATACAACAAACAAATTGCGACTAACGAAATATAAACTTTTAATGCATCGAATAATTAACGAGGCAAAAATGTCCACTGTTTGGCAATAACTGATGGCCATCTTGGCCGATATAACTGCGGCGACGAGTGCTCACGCAGAGAACGGCATGTGAGGCATAGAATTTTCATCTTTTTTCCGAGTTCCACAGAATCTTCTCTGAAGTCTGGATTTCTTGTATTTTTTGTTTCTAGTTTCATCTCGTAATACGAATAGCAGCACGTATTAGTGTAGGCTATAGGTATTTTAAAAAACTACGTGTAAGAATGTATTTAAATAATCCATAATCATTTAAACAGTCAATTAAATTAAAATGAAACATACAAGTTTGGCGGTATGACTACGCGAGAAACTGTGGTAACCACATAGTACTTTTACATTAAAAACGTTATGTGATCGCATATCGGACTTCGGCAAAAAACAACGGAAATTGCAGTTAAATAGTTTTAGATCAAATTTCAGTATTATGCGCGCAACCGTATCGTGTAACAACATATTGCATGGAAATTATGGAACCGTTTCGGGGAAGTCACGGTGCAGCGGATGCAACGTTTTTTTTTCTGCAATGCCACTGCATAAGTCGAGATACGAAATCGTGGAACTATAGGCACATGTTACACCGGAACCTATGTTCCTATGTACGACTGTTCCGGGAATCACTTGCTTCGTGGAATCGACCTACTCCAGAGGGGCAGTAGAATTATCGTTTCGCAAGAAAAAAATTCCCATTTAATAAAATTTCCCTCCGGGGTTCTTCGGAAAATATAAAATACAATTACAGCGTAAAATGAATGTGGAAAGCATTGTGGCTATTCACATTATTATTAAAAATAATATTCTCTGTAAACTTGGGTCGTATGGAAATAAGTTCTAAAAAAAAAAAAAATTATATACTTCATGAAAATTATAGAAGCAATTTATTACATGCACGATTCCCGCACAACACTTCAAAAATCTTATTTATTTATAGCTCTCGAGTTCAAAATTCAATATTACATTGCAAGTGGGTAGTACTACGGTTGTGTTTCATGCCGCTGTTCCTAGAAATCACGAATAATTATCTTACTTATAATGAAAGATATACTTACCTCCAATTTACTTTTTTTTAATTATTAAAAATAAAATTTAACAGTTATTATGATTTTCGTTTTAATAAATTCAAACATTATTATTATAAATGAAAAATAAAAATAATCTTTTTGAATTTATTGTTTCAAACGTTTTATTGCACATTTTTAATAATACTGTGGTAATCTATTGTGCTCAAAAACTTTTTCGTTTTGCTGATATACATTATAATCATCCTTCGATGTTGAACGGGATTCTCTTTTCACCTACTTACTTGCTAATACTACGGACAAGTTTCAAGGGCTTTTACTTATCCTTTCTTATGCGTGTTAACAGTCAAAGAGTAATTTGATTTATTTTCATAGACTATTAGACACGTTGCTTTTAATTTTGTCAATTTAGTTTTTTTAATTAAACGTTAATATTAACGTTATTTTTTTTTAATTTCAATGACCTTTCAGTATAATTATTATAGGTCCTCAATAGAGGTATAACATTTGTATTATAACACGTTCTAAACCTGTCAAGAAAAATAAAACACTGTATATTTAATATTTAATTAACCGAGATAATGAAAGTCACAAAACATAACTTCCCTACTTTCCTTGTTTTTCTGGCAGTGATGTTCAGATCGGAACACTTGCAGAAAACGCTCACGTTTTAATTTTAATATTTCGACCAATTGAATCCGAAATAATGTCGTAGGATAGTTTCTCAATATATTTTTTTACGATCAAAGTGCATTTGACGTTTGTATTATCATCTCACAGTCGTTTTGGTTTGTTGACACCAGTTCCACGTTATTTATACGTCGATCTGTTCGAAACTTAAAAATAACATTTTAATGTTCTGCGCTTCTAAATGTGACAGTTTTTATAGCGGGTAAATTGCTCGCACTCAAAAGATCATTTCATCCGACGATCGGTGAAAAAAAAACACGTCTCACTGTAAACTGTCATTTCTAAACGTCAACACTTTTTCTATGAACACCGCTTCCGCGCGCGCACAACACTGTATTGATTTCAAAGACACAGAATGGAGGATATTTGTTTTTATTTTTTCTCACGTCTCCACCGGTAGCGGGCATCCTAATACATTTTGACGTGACAAATCGAAAATAAATACGAATACTTCTCTAAGAAACAATGCGTTGAACTGCTACGCTGTACATACGCGACGAGGTTATTTATTTATTTGCATTTCTCGTTTGACAATTTATTTAAAAAAAAAAAAAACAAACAAATAAATCTTCGGTATTTTTTCGTTTCAATGAAACGTGTGAAATACGTTTCCATTCGTGCACACACGTAGTTGTCGCTGTCGCCGACATCGTCGTCGTTTTCAGTGTCGCAAGAGGGACACTGCGCATAAGATATGTAAAGTTTTAAACATTATACACGTGTATTATATATTATACATGTCATCTTATCATCTGAAAAATAACAATGCATATCTGCCGTGACACAGAAAACTGCATGCAACATTTGTGGTTATAAAGTGTATGTGCACAGTGCATGCTCCGAACGTTTTTTGTGTTGAAAACGGGGCCATGTGATATTTGAACATAATATATGTTATTGTTTGCGAAAAAAAAATAAAAAATCGTATTTGAAAACACGTCGTTTAACTGAATAATTTACGTATTGATTCGTCTCATTGTCACAGTCACCGAATGAAATTACTCGTGACTTTTATTCTGGTGAAACGAGTTCGTTGTAAGAGAAGGAGCACGTCTGTATTTTGATGCGAAGTAAAGGCCCATGGCAACACTTCAGAACGTTTTCTGAGATCCAACATAATGGGTTATAGGTTGATTTTCGTTTTTAGTTTTTTTTTTTTTTTTTGTTTTCGAAGAATACACATATATTACAAATAGATCCTACGATGAGCAACCAGGTTACAGACAATTTAAAACAATGTGGAGACCCATTGACGGAATTCCAGGACTTTATTTTAGTATTTTTCATTTTTTATGAGGTTTTAGTGCTTACATTTTTTAAATGATTCCTTAAAAATAGCGCATAATGTTTATTTTAAAATTTTGGTTTTTAGAAAAAAATAAAAATTACCAAATTGTTATCGGTAAACAATAACATCGTCACATGGATTACAAATATTTCAATATTTCCAAAAGAAAACCAACAAGATTGAAAAATCATATATTTTACTGCAGGTCGTAGGTAATATTGGTTGATTAAAGGTTTAGATATTTAATACTCCAAATTCATCCAAACAATCTTAATAACCCTTCTTTAGCTTGAAACGCGTTCATGTGGTGCGGACAGCTATAGCAAAAATCAAAACATAATTACATTTTTTTTCATCTCAGGAATCCATTGCGAATATAATTTGGCAAATTGGATAGCTGAGAAGTTGGAACGACTTTTCCAGTTTGCCCACTTATATAGTGGCAAAAGACCTAATCGAATCGCGTGGCATTAATGATTAAAACATACGGTATAGGCAATAGCGAAAATATTTAGCTTCCCCACAAGTGATACACAGTGATTTCGCGTACGCTTGTATTACGAACATAGTGAGCCCTGGCCAAAGGTCATGGAAAATAGTTTCTTTACGGTTTCAGTGACCGAAAGTTATAAGACGAACCGAAAAATGTCTCGATTTCAAATAATTTTTACCACAAGATTCATGTTACAAAAGAAAAAGACTTATCAGCGGGGTGAAATTGCAAAAAAAACAAATAAATTCATACAAATACCCCAAATTCGGTGTTAGGGCCGGGTAGTTGCAGACCCCTCGAACGGAATACTAGCGATAAGATTCTCAGAATGTGCGTGCGCGCACCTCGCAGTCTTCTCGGGATTCGTCCCACGATAGTGTTGCGCCTCCGTAGGATAAACGACGACAGACCATTTGTCTCACTCGCGTTTATTCACGATTTTGGAACAAACGGCGTATCTCCGGTTCATATTTCACGTCCCCCGAGCATGAAACACACACCCGCACATGCACACGCACGCACGCACGCACCAGCTCATAGAACGTCACCCCCGCCCGATATTGTAGTATGCCGGCTATAGGGTGCGTGCGGACGTGTGCCCACTCTACCTCGTCGACGCCCCGAGAAGGGGTTGCCCGCCACACTATGAATAATAATTAACCAGAGAATAATGGGTTATTTATTGACGGCGAACGTACGGTGCGGCGCAGGGTTCGCGGGGAGCTTATTCCGAGCCGGTGGCTTACAATAATGCTGGTGCTGGTGATCTGCTCCTCTTTACATTCCCTACACACACACACACACTGTTTTGTTGAGGCAGTTGGAGAAGGTAGGGTGAAACGGGTAGAAACTCTGTTGTTGCGCATCCCAATGCGATGAAGGAAGGACGACGCGAGGAGGTTGGAGGATACCGCTAACGGTTAATGGGATGGTTTTTTTCATTTTTTTCGCTGCTGCAGACTAGGGTTTCACTCGGCCCCGACGCGGACGGGAGCAAACAACAATATTAAAATATTATAATAATAATATATCACCGGAGCCGCGTGCCGGAGGGGGCAAAAAAATGAAAAAAAAAAGGGAGAAAACATTAACGTTAACGAACAACTACGGGATCGATCACCATCGGAGATAATGACGAAATACCTGCACATCCCCGCGCTACCCGCCTTTGCAGATAATAATTTACGGACGCACCACTGTCACGCGTTACGGTTCAAAAACGAAATCCTCCGGGGACGTCGTCGCTGTCGCGGTGATGGTTTCGGCTGAAGAGCGTTGAATCGAAATATCCGTCGCTCGACCGCCCGATGTGTTTGGCCGGCAGGACGAGGAATATTCTTTCAATTTCCCCCCCCCCCCACGAAACGATGAGATGTAACGTATCCGGTCCGTCGCGTACAGCAAAATCTCCGAACACGCGCGGACGGAATAATGCCGACGCACGACCGGCGCAACACAGACGTTATGCATATCGCGTACACGTGACCTGTCCTCGCACGACGACGAGACCTTTTTTTCGGTTCAAAAAAAATAAAAACAATTTATGCATTATTTTCCCGCAGCGGTATTGTACGAGTACACACGCTCTCCGCTGCTGTACGAATAACGAACACGAATGTTTTTCGGGTGGGCCTGTTTCGGCGGCTGAAAAGTACTTATAATTTCAAGTTGTTTACACGCACGGTTAGGTCGGTCACTGGCTGCCGGATGTATTTTATGCAGGGTGTCCCACGGACATTTCCACAAACCGATATCCCCCGTGTTGATGGAGATGATCGAATTCTGTTTTGTTTTTTTTTTTTATAACTTATATTCATGAAGCTTTTGAGAAGTTTAACATTAACTTTTTATCTTCTAACTTTTATAAATTTTGAAGATATATCATAGGACAAATTTCCCGAAAATGTTGACGGTTCAACTTTCAATCCTCATTAACTAATCGATTTTTAACAATTTTTCTAGTTTACAAGAATATAGTGGTGTAATATTTACACATTTATAAATAACAATAAACTTGTCAGCAAAATTTATTGGAAAAATTACGAGTAAATAATGATCTTAATTATTTCCTTTTAAACAAAAAAAGTTAATGATTCTCATAAACGTTAATTTTTTACTATTAAAATGGATCCACCGTACAGAATTTGTTTAATATTTTCACAAACAACTCTAGAAAGAAAAATGGAAAACCAAAGCATCCCTTGTTTTTCTGAGAATAACGTGAATCATTTCTGGTTAGATTTATCTAAATAGTTTTATAAAATATCTTAGAACACAGATTTTTCAATGATTAATCTATAGAAAATATTAAATTTATAATTAATTCAATTGAGATGGGAATTACGAATTACATGTTGTCATTCGAAAAATAAAAATAATTATGTACAAAAATAAATAATTTAACCGTGCACTTTATATCAACTATCAATAAAGTGTTTTAAAAAGGTCATAAATCGACCGATTGTTATTAAAGAATAGAGTGATTAAAATACATATTTTACACAGTGGACAGTGGTTAAATGAACCATTCTGTATATTATATAATTTTATGTACGCGTCAGACTTCGTCTCGCTAGTAACTCGCCATTAGAAAAATGTTTCGCTAGCTTTGAGTACGAAAACTATACGTTTCTGACTTTTTATAACTTTATTACTTTTTTCCCCCCGTGATGATAAAGTTTTTCAATAACATTACGTGTGACGTTGCAGTACAATATAAATTCTTTTTCAGCTACTGCACGGAAGTACGTATAAGTGTTGAGGTTGATAAGCTTTTGGGCTATATATACATATATACATAGGAATTTACGAATAACATTTTGAGTTTATTTTCCTCCACCAATAATTGTGTTTTTATTAATTTTTTTTTTTCACATGGAAGGTGTACACGTATATTATATTATAGTTTGCTTTATATGCATTTTTTCACCATCCAAACGCAAAGCCCTAACGCCACACGCGTAGAATACAAATTATGAGCTTCGCGTGCTTCGTGGAATTCGTTTTTACAGCTACCACCAATGCTGTCATACCATTGTCAATTATATGAATAAATAACTTGGACAAAAGATATTTTTGGCCTACGCGCTCAAGTATAATATTTACGAAGTCCTCCGGGAAACGTGACATTTGGTTTACCGAATTTCAGTTATTAAAGTGCGTTATCCACCGTAAAACAAATTATTCCTATCGTTATTTAAAAAGGTGTGCATTGAATAGTTCAAAATTTGAGTTCTTTTAACGTTTGAACTTAACGAATTTGTTAATTTAAACCAAACATTTCGATAGTTAATATTTAACATGAATATGAAAATGGTATAACTTTTTAAAAGGCTATAATATATTTGACTTAATAACGCTAATTAAAAATAAATCGCGGTTTTTCATAACCCAGTTAAATTAATATCTTCCTCCGTAATAACTGTATTTAAACTTATAAAGTAAAATTAAATATTTATTATACCACTTTCCATATAGTTTTTCAAGTTAATGTTTTTTTTTTCTTTTTTTCTAACTTGCTCCCTTTGTATTACACACTTTATACTGGAGCATGTGCATCCCATAAAATAATATTTATTATGACACGACGTAGCGTTTATACATATTATAATGGCTGCCTTGTATAATCATTCTTGTTTCATCAAATCTGATTAATCTGATGGGATATTATGACATAATTTTTGTTTACACTCTGTATGGTAAGATTACGAAATTGTTATAATACACCGAGAATGAGAAAAACTCTTGGACTCACGCGGATCGCGATGTTTCTTAAATATATTCCATTTTGTCACCGTATAGTAACAGTTAATCATATCAGCATTGTATTCATTCAGGGTGTTTTAAACTCTACATTTTTGCCCCTATTAAATGCGTACATTTATTAATAATTTTTAGTTCTTTTCTCCGCCAATATTTATTTATGAACCCCAAAGAATAATGCACGAAACCGCAGTACCATTAAATGTTCATATTTCATTTGTATGTCACGGACATTGAACGTGCATAACGTGCATAGTCTACCGTGTGTGTGTGTGTGTGCGTGTGTGTGTGTACGGTGTGCGCCTGAGTGTGTAGATGTACACACAAAATGACGATTTTTGAGTTCACTTAGTATCATAATGTCTTTGAAACGCGGTCGTTGGAACAAAAGATACAGATTAGTGAAGTGTATCCGTTTTTGGGTCAGTTATGCAATAAAACTGCCACGACTAGAATCGTCCTTGTCGCTGCGGCGACCGCACGATAAAAAACGAATAAACGAAATCGACCGATGAATAAAATGCTTGACGTACACGCGTTGTAAATGTTTACGAGCCCCGCAAGCAGTAAGTACTTATTTGTTTTTGTAATTATAATAAAACGTCGATACATCTGACATTCACTGTACACGTTATTTAGCCGTCGCGTCGGTCGAGCATTTTTTTTTAAATTGTTTTCGGCTTGATGCCTACACCGAGCCGGGCTTCTATAATTCCGTCGGTCTATTGCTCGTGGCATGGATGCGTATTATTATTATTCCCAGTGCGTTATATAGTACATGATGCATATTGCAAAGCGTATTATAAGGATGAAACGTAAACCAACTAAACATGAACATAATATTACCTTTTCTAAATAATTTAAAAATGATCTTATCAACTTCTGATTCGTTTCGGCTGTATGTATATAAATATATACATTTATACTTTTACGGTTGTTTTTAGAATTGTGAACACGTAGAGATTTTTTTTTTAGGTTTAAAGTCCTTTCGTTGCGTAAGTGTATCACGTATTGAACAATCTCGTAAATTATTTTTTTCCTTGTTCACATTTAATTTTTTCACAGCTACATCGTACGTAGTACAACTGCAACAGTCTCTGTTGCAAAACGTATACAATTTACGATATGTGCGATGATAAATTAGAGTTCATACCAAAGTCGGTCATTAATGTGGTTTGACCGTGGAATTGTACACTACTCGATTTTTATCAATATCGGCCTTTTTGCTTTCATTACCACAAATATTTTTTTATAGTTTTCAACTGTCCGCCAAGCGAGCATAGTGTTTTCTCTAACATTCATTACAAATTTTAGCATCATAAAAAAAAAAAAAAAAACACGACCATTACTCGGTACTATTCTCGAATTGCATTTCGATTTTCCGGCCGAGGAGTATGTTACGAAAAATGGCAAGATATAGCAACTATATTACATTATACGACTGGAAAATAAAAATTCCGTGTCCGTCCGTTGATCGATGATTATATACGATCACGTCATCTTGGGATTTTTAATTAAAACCGTTCGTGTGCACTACTGCACCGCAGTATACGGTATCAATTCCAGTTTTCCAGTACTATTTACAATTAGTGTCAAGCCCGAGCCATGATCGTATTGATGGATGCTTTCTTGACGTCCGGGAGTGTCTATATTTATATATTTACGTATAATATATGTATAAACCGTATGTGACGTATAATATATGACGGTTAGCGGTCAGTTACGCGGTTAGATTGCTTCGGAGATGACGTCCATTTTCGTCAATAGTTTTGATATAGCGGATCTCCGTACGCGCACGGGGCTCTCACCAGACAGTTATGTAAGATGTATAATTGGATTGGTGTTGACCTTATTCGTCACGTCCGGAGAGAATTGCGCTACGAGTCCCCGCGTACGTCGACATGTGTATGGATTTAATTACATTTGCTCCCCGAAACAGTAGTAGCTTTTAATAACAATCGCAGCTGTAAAATATATAAGCACTTACTTACATGCTATGTTCCTTACTTCGTACGCGATCTAATCTGGAAACAAAAGCAAACGCATGTATCGACAGTATACGGACAACAGTAATCTATAAAACACATCGATTGCCGTACGCCAAGTCGACCAAATCACGGTTCGTCGTGTTTCGGGGAGGGGGGGGGGACGCGATGATCTTAAGGGCATAAAACTGAAAAATAAAAGCTATACGTTTTGTAAGAATTTACAACAATTTCCCCATATAATATTATACTACACCGACTTATCGCTCACTTCGGTGTCGCATTATCATCAGATCTCTTTGTTTTTTTATTTTCATTACATGTGCTACGTATCGAATACGGAACTGATAATACGACATATCCATCAATCAGAACGTATGGTTTGATTTTTAAATAAAATATAAGTTAACCCAACGGAAACGTTTAAAACAAACAAACTCACGCGTATACGTGCGTTAATATTGAGCAACTTTTTTTTCTTCTGCCTTGCGGTTTTCGTTATGCTCATTATTTTAATATTTTATTAATAGTATTATTTCAAAATATTTTCATACGGTGTTTTAAAAATTGAGGATGGAACAGTAGAGCGCATACAATATTGAACAATGAACATTAAGCGAAAGGAAAATTAAACGCAAGAAATTTGGTCGCAGTAATGAAATAAAGTTAAATATAAAAAAAAACTACGATAACCAACCCAATGATTTGACTATTATTATTAAAGTCCAGTCGATTAAGATCAGGTTTGTTCTTATCTTGATAAGTTAATGCGAATCAGTACTTATAGGGGAAGTTTGTACTTGTGCAATCTTTGAAAATGCATTTGATCCTTTAATTTGGGAATTCATCAACGTTTTAAAAAAAAGAAGATAATTTAAATAGAATGAAAATTCAACGCCGTAAATGAGCCAAAATAATAAAAAAAAGTATAAAGATTCAGCAATGCGAAGAAAAAAAAGTATGTGAATACTACATACGTTTAAAAGGATGACTGAAAATGTTTAAAAGGAATTGCTTGAAATATTGAATGTATCAACTAGGTGTGCATTTTATTTTACTATTAATATTTTATGAAATTGCAAAATATTTAATGTACTGCAGACTATTAATTCTATAACTATTATTTAATGTTATTTAAATTTTAATAGTAGAATGAATAATAATGAATTGTGTTTGTGTTTTTTTTTCCACATCTTATGTTATGTCATAACTGCGTACAAAAGTCTCACGCTCAATGGTCGTAGATCGTTTTCTTACATCATTTCATCCGTCAGTTACCGTAGAATTTTGTCCAAATACGGGCCCATGGAATCGAACGAAACAATAAAATCGTGTCACGTATAGCGTTTCCCTGTCGTCAAATCATCGCGATATGACAAAATTGGTTTGGTGGAAGGAAATCTTTTAGTCACCCACGACGACGTGGTCTTCCGCGTCGCAGTTGCCGTGACTCTGTACACGATATCGACCGGTGGCGTCCGATTCGCCGGCAAAGAGGAGCGCGGGGAAACGACAACGTAGCAAATGTCCGGATTCGAGCAGAAGAGTTTACAACCCTTTTTGCGGGTTTTACCGTAGCCGTAGTATACAAGGAGCGAAAAAGGAAAAAAAAACTTGTACTTTGACGAGTTTCTACGCTTTGTGGTTAGCTTTTGTGAAAGGAGAGCGGAAATCGATAACTTTTTTTCCAGAAACAAGCAACCGAATTAATCCCGTGCAATCCAATAATATACTACGTATTTCGCTGGGCAGCGCAACGGTACACTCCGGGACCGCCGATTAATTTCTCAAAACAGCATCTGATGATCTGTTATGATTCATTTCTATTTTTTCTTTTATTCGATGTAATGTAATATTATGATTTATAGTGTACACGTACCACGTTCTGGTATTTGGAATTTAATTATTTAAATTTATTATAGACTTGGTATAAATTAATTAGCACCGGTTCTGGAAGAAGACCGTTAATCTGATAATGAAGAAGAAGAAGAAGGTTTATGACTTAATTTGTGTAGTCAAATTAGGCAAAAAACTAAAATATCCGTATTCGCATTTGAAGGGTGCAATTATTATAATTAATGCGTGTGCTATAACATAGGTATTAAATATATAATTGGCTGTGTTGTTGTACATTCGCTATATTTATCCAGTATCATGTGCATAGTCAAATCAATATTATTATGTCTGCTGATAATTATGGGTTTGCACTATGTATGGTTTTGTATGTTTTGATAAATGTTTTTTTTTATATTTTTTCCTCGTGCACGTTTACATAATTAAATTTCTGTAGGTACGTCATGCATGTGACTATTGTATTACAATATATAGCGTCGATGGAATAATATTCAGAAGCTTTTTGCCGGTGCACGATTTTGATCGCTACAGTGAAGTGGAAAAAAAAAACTAAATTAAATTAAACGTTCATGAAACGCATACAGCATTAACTTATACTTGCAGCACTATATAATGTACACCAAAAACCCATACACCAAAACCGCCGGCTCGAGTTCGAGTTCTTAATTTATTTTCCCTTTTTGTTTAAACTTTTTTCTTTCTTTTTTTTTTAATCTTGCCCAAAAACCGTAACACAGTAAACGGCGCATGATGATTTACAACCTACGATTGAGAAAAACTTCCTTTTTTTTTTTTTAATTTCCGACGCGTTCGTAAAACACATATACCCCAGTCGTTGGGTACGAACCAAATATTACGCGCGCACATAACGGATCGTGGTGGACTTTGTGCGCAGCTAGTAGTTATAGGTCGGACGGTGGCAGGGGGACTATAAAATGGTCGTACATATTAAAAATATAATATACGTGCATAAAATGAAAACCGAAATTTACCCGTACACTTGTACACAGACCGTGCGCGTGAGTGTACGTGTGTTCGTTAGTGGTATAGGTCGGGTTAAACGATAACATCATCGCCGTCACACTGGAAAGGGCGTATCAATAGGGGAAATACCTGTTATTCCGGTAGCGGCGGTGCGTGGTGGATGATGCGCGTACAATATGACTGTGCGGCGGGCGCGTGGAGGAACGGCGGAGGACTTGGCCGAATTTACGGACATTTTACAACGTCATTTAACAGGAGCTTAATTATCATCGGTAGACTTCATTTCCAGTTGCCGATTCCCAATTCATGAATTCGAATTGTGAATTCTGAACCCATTGTACGCTCTGTTGACACAACACTCGAACGATCCTCCGGCACTGATTTGCATGTGACCGGCGAGAGGTGGCTGGGGAGGATAAGTCTACCTATATATCTCTATACGCACACCTCTAAAACGCGCTCGGGCAATAATACGTTTGAACGCTCCGTACCGCGTACACACAAAATATATTATATATTTACTCTGTTCCGACGCTATATAATAGGATACGCGATGTACATTGTACGCATACGTTCGCACATAATACCGTTTTTAACAATTTTAAGTATCTGTACTTCATACGCAAAAACTATAAATTGAAAATCTTCCCGGAGGTATGATCGACGGCAACAGCGACACAGAACTGTGATTATTGTGAATTAAAATCTGCAGAACTCTAAATAAAAAAAAAGTGGAAGGTATTCGTTTTCCGAAATACGTTTTTAAATAATCCATAATTATGTTAAATATATTATAATAAATAAAAATATATTAAATATATATATACATAAATATATTATGACAGATACAATGTATTGTGTTGTTTTAAAATCTATATAAAGTATAGGTTCGTTTATTTTAATATGTAAAAAAAAATAATAACCGACTAACGCGTTTGATGGAACCTGTTCCATATAATTATTTCCACACCAGTTTTAAACTTTTCTCTCGGAAAACCAACGAGAAAATGTTATACCATTAATTTTCCATCGCACCTCGTATGACCACTGTTTCGTCTATCGTGAATTCGTAACACACGTGTGACGCGCTAAAATGTATTGCCTGGAAGAGTGTTTCGGGAAAACGCACGACCTTTGTGGAACATTACCTCCTACTGGACGATTTTTAGTCAATCACGGCTTTTGAAATGAACACGCACGTGCGTTACGATCGTCGCGAAAATTCCGTGACGTTATAGACAACGTCCTATATCAACAATCTGGTAGCGTCGACAACTTTTTTTTTTGTCCGTGTACTTGTAGATCATAAATTATGCACGTAGCGTGTGAATTGTTTTCACGATCAAGTGTGACACGTCAAAATATTATGATTTTATGAGTTCGTAAATAACGTATTCGTACCGGCGCGGCGATACAGCAGCAACGACAATATATCTATAATCATGAGATTAAAAGTACTAGCGAAACAATGACGATTTCGAGTCGTACTACGATCATCTACGTAATATCCGTGTGAACCGTCAGACCAGTGTGTCAAACATTACGCCGTTTTTCAGCAGAGGCCGTGCAACCCGAAAACGGGTTGTTTTAGAAATATAACGTGCAACCCGAAAACGTATCTAACATTTTTTTAAGATAGTGGCGTCATAGTTCAGACTCCAGAGTCCATTACCGTTTTCACGACAAATACGACCATCCGCAATCGCCGATTCTTTTATACGCCACACCTTTCGACGCACATTTAATTAACAATATATTATGCATATGTATGACCATATACAGTTTTCTCTGAAACGTATCCGAATCAAAGAGATTATACTTAAACATATGCACGGGTATATAGCGCGAAGCACAATCTTACGGAATCACAAAATGACATTGATACGTGGTCGTATACGAACCGAACGATAAACATCCAATCGTGATGGGGTGTGTGTGTGTGTGTGTGTACAGCAAGTCACTGCAGAAGTCTGTCCATCGCGGAAAAAACATATATATATTATGTGTGTGGGCTCACTGCCCGGGCAACGCTGAGTTGGAAGAAGGCGTTGTGGAGCAGGACGACGAGAGGGGTTGCACGTAAGTACAGATCCTTTTCGGCTTACAACTTTCGGGCTCCCCGCGGGCCGCAAGACTAAGTCTCAGCAAAATCCTGTCTGTGGTTTCCGTTGTGTACAGCACATTTACGTATACTACTACTGCACTATTTCCATTAAAATACATATTATACACTCTATAATATACTACTACAACTACTACTATTATTATAAACACTACTACTACCACCACCACCACCACTACAAATTATACTATTACAACTACTACTACTACCACTACAACTACTATAATTATTACTACCACCACTACAAATTGTACTATAACTACTACAACAACTACCAGTGATATTTTGCTCGGCTGCTACCGCTAGTATAGTCTTGCGGCTGCCACCGATATAGTCGTATAGCTACTCTTGTCACCTGCACTGTTACCACCGCGCTCCTACACGTCTGTGAGATGAATCATATATATATATATCTTCGGCGTATTTATACTTACTGACGATAAAGCCGCTTTTGTGTTCTTGTCGACATCTGCCCTTCCCCCTCAAAACGTGCTTGCGTTAATTAGAGAGACGTTCGACCCGATTAATCGGCTCACGGAAAACGAATATATGTATATATTTATAGGTACGTTGTACATAAGGAACAGGTATATTTATATATTATATATATATATGTGTGTATATGAAAACTTCCGCCGCCGCAGTCGACCGTTATTGATTGACGGGAAACCGTGGCGAAAAACCGTGAGCTTCAAAATAATCCCCTTCACCCGTGGAATAATTTACCAGGTGCTTTCGTTATTTACCGTACATATAAATATGTATATGTGTATGTGTGCCCATCGATGACCTTCCGATACTACGTTTCGAAAAGGCAGGTCACCTCGTAAGCTATTATTTACTGAGGTTTTTTTTTTTTTTCCACTTGTCATACAACATTTATGGTAGGTACGAAACTTATCGGAATGATTTTACCGCGCGCCGTCTTTGAAAACACGATGGTCCGCGTGAACCGACTTTAATACCGCTTTTTACGATTTATTCTTGAAGATTCGAGTTATTCGCTACATCGTAAACAGTTGAAAACTCAAAGTTTTACAACTTCTTTAGACCAAACCATACAACATTTCTAGACATACGGTTACAAATACTCGTGACATTTTCCAATTATTTCGTTACAATAATGCGTATCTTATTGGTATATTACTGTATCGCCGGTCATGTACCTAAAGAAGTGTCCGTTGATTAAATAATATTCCATTATTTTAGATTCATATATCAGTCGATTGTCTTGTTATATAAAAACAGATTGCAGATTTTATTGCATTGCTTAAAGCTACATTCAAGCCGACTCTTTTTGACTATCAGTCAATTATATAATAATCGTATTCAGTGGACAGTGCGATTAAATGTTCTAAGAGTAATTTTCGTGGGTCAAATTCGATTGACCGAATAGGTCGGCTGCGTGTATATTTTATAGAACTGATAACGTTATATTCAAAACCGAATTAAATGAATAAAAAAAAAAAAAAGCTGAAACATTATTTAACTGATTTGATCAAATGTTACAGAGCGTATCGAACTATATGAAATTAAATAGATTGACATCGGCCTGGGAATTTTTCGAACAAAATCCCGACTGTCAAAGTCACGTAAGCTTAATTATACTGCTTTAAGCATCTACGTCATGTTGGTTCTAATTATACTGTTCATACTACGTATAGTCATTGCGGCTGTTATTACTAAAATCGTCACCCACACCTGCTCGTAGGTTGAGCTTCGTGTGCGCACGTTTGTGAACAGCATTTCGTTATGTCAAACGAACTCGAACAAAATTACCATGAAAATATAATTGTTTTACACCTGTGGGCGCTGCACATGGTTTGCTTTTTTTTTTCTTTTAATTCGATATTATGACGTGACACAATTATACTTTATACACGGCGATTTGTTCAAAATATTTTGTTCGTGACGGTAATTCTATATACTCTACGTATTACGTGTATACCGTATTACTCGTTCGTGTAAAATATCCAAGTGTTTTAATAATTCAACATCGCACACTTCGAGTAGTCCGGTGGCGTCACCATTCTTTGGGAGACAATATCAGCTGCACAGCTCGAGCACGATATCAAATGTATAGTATATTATAATGCACCGCCATGTCACACAACCCTTTTAAGTGTAATACACTATATTGCGTAACTCAATATTTTCATGCACAAGCTTTACGGATTCATTACACAGTCGCCAGTCATTACGCGTTCAAACGTTTGCCGTTTTGCAAAAAAAGTCGGTTGCCCATACTTTTCTATTGAGGAGTTTAGTCCACCGAGTGTGGTGTGTGTATTTGCGTGTGTGTGTATGTGTGTGTGCACATCTAGATAAAAGTCTAGAAATTGCCCTTATTCGGGCTCATAATCAATTCTATATTGTTTGTACCCGAGCGAAAATCGTGTTCCGACCAAATTCCGAGGGTTATATAGGTGCTAAATCACTTATATTACAATCAGTACGGTAAATTATACAGGTATCACACTTGATCAGGACTTAACCTTCCAACGATCGAAATTTTGCCGCAAGGCTCTGAAAACACTTGGTTTTATAAAAAGTGTTTCTATGGAATTTAATTTGTTAACACTGCTTAAAGCATTATACTTTGCGCTTGTCAGGTCTATTCTGAAATATGCCGTTGTTATTTGGGATACTGCTTTTTCAAGCAACAGAAACCAGACATAAATTGTACAACGTACATTTTTAAGTTTTGCCGCTTGGGTACTGCACGTTGACCACGAACCGGCCCATGATTATGATCCGGTACTTGAGATAATAGGACTATCAACACTATCTGATAGACGTCTATCTGCGAATTAAATATTCCTAAGAAACCTCACCGACGACTCTATAGAATGCCCTGTATTGCTAAGTGAATTTCATTTCAAAACCCCCAGCTTCCATTATCGAACAGCTTACCCATTTTTCATACCTTTTTGCACCACCAATTATTTTCGTAATAGATCGATATTCAAAATTATGCGTACTGCTAATGAGGACACATCATTTTCTTTCTGCTAATTTATGTCATCAATGTCTAATAATTTTTACTTTTCTTGTGTATACACATATGCCATTTCATTATGTCATATTTTAGTTTGGGCCACGGCCCGTTTTTTTAAAAAATAAATAAATAAATAAATTACATCAAATGTGAAAACGAAGGCAGGCATTGTGGAACGACTATTTACTATCTGAACTAAGTATTTTTCCCGATCGCACGATGAACGTCGACGAGTATATTTCAATGCGAAACAAACAGACATAATAAAATATGATAATGTCATTGGGGGAAGGGTTGGGTATACCCAGAAGAAGACGTGTTCGATGAAAACGATAACGTCAAAGCGTGTTCACGACAATACTTTACGAGTGCGCGCGTGGATGCTAAACTATTCAACAATTACTCATTATAGTTTAATTCCTTTCAAATATCACAGTTACAACATTATATTGTAGAGTATGTCTTCTTAGTACGCTGGGCTGTATTCACGTTTCATCTGTTATTCGCGTATCGTTGTTGTTACACCAAACAATATTATACTTAATACCGAGGATCTGTGCTGTAAAATAATATCGCTAAGATTGTTATACCTTTATATTGTACTATCAATACTATTAAAAACTCTCAAATTCCATTCGTAGTTTTTCCGATTTGCACATTTTTGAAATTTTTTTTTTATAATTAATCGACGTTGCAACTTCGTTAACATTATTACAGTATGTCTAGCTTGGCGTTCAATGGAAATAACTACGAGCTAGTGGATTCTTAAATTTCTGATTAGAGTAAAACATTAAACAATCATAGCTTATGGTAAATTCGTCATTATTTCTTATTAGCGTATAATGTAGTGAAGTGTATTCGTTTTTCTTCGTAACATACATTCTTCTTGCACGACAGGTGATCCCAATTATTCTTTTTATCGATCATTTGCGTTTCCGCCGTTGAAGAGTAAAAGCGAAAAGAGATTTACGAAAACAGCTTTTAGTGGTATAACGGCGTATTCATATTTTTAAATAACAGCTCGTTTTCAAGGACAAGCGAAACAATTTTACCGGGACTTTGTCCAACGTATCGATTTTTCGCGCACATATATATATATATAATTATCATTACACGGCAACAACAGTTATAATAATAATACGTCTTAAACGTGTACGACTCTATTATACATATATAATATAAGCGTAAAGTAATGCGAACAATTTTTCGGCATAAATACTATTAAATGGAACTAGAGTAGCGTGTTTTAATTTTTCGCATAATCAACCGTACGCGTGTGGGGCATTATCACGTATAATACTATTATCGTACACGCGTGCACGCGGTGCTACGGTCAAACACAAGTTCTGTTTTTATTCGAACAGTGTAATTGATTAAACAGTGTGATGAAACAAAAAAAAAAAAAAAACTAATTTGTTATTCTATAATAATAATGATTACGATGGTCCGTTCTTCCAGATGCCAAATCGTTTTGCCGGTTGTGGTACCTATATCTTCCGAAATGACGGTACGCGCGTATACTCCCCCGCACCAGATTTCCAGCCGATGCGATCCTCACGCGAGGGTTCGCCGCACCCCAAACCTGCTGTTGCGCGCTCACGTTGCTGTTACAGATAAATATTTACCACCCCCTTGCGTGCGTCGTGACGGCACATAAACTAATTGTGACGGTCATCATAAAACATATCCGGAATCGGCAGCGTTCCGAAGATCACGCCGGTGCCCGAACGCACGAAAATACCGTCGCGGCGAACGACCTGCACGTTACATCGTTTTTTTTCTGCTGAACGTCGGGGAGAAACTTTGGTCCGTTCCGGGTGGAGCGGTGCAGGGATTTATGTGTCGGCGGGTAGCGAGGGATGAACTGTTCTTCCGGACGAACGCAAGAGACAACAGTAGTTCAACAAACCGTAGCCGTGCGCGCGTGTATCGATGTGTGACGTTTAATTTCTGAATCCTTACAACGATCCAAAAGCATCTGCGCACGCGCACGACCAATATTT
Organism: Periphyllus acericola; assembly: GCA_949715065.1. Classification (NCBI taxonomy): domain Eukaryota; kingdom Metazoa; phylum Arthropoda; class Insecta; order Hemiptera; family Aphididae; genus Periphyllus; species Periphyllus acericola. The sequence goes on along the minus strand of OX454269.1, from coordinate 6,811,307 downwards.
CTAATACGGTTTTAACCAACCGCATACAATGTCTCCGAACAGGTTCAGGCCATTTTTTCTCGTCGCCGTTTACAGGTTTTGGCGTCGCTAAAGCATTTTTTTTTTTATTTCGCTTCATTTTCGGTGCTTCTTCAGTTCCTATGTTGTCTACCGATCACCGGTGTACACGCATGCGTCCGTTACTTGTTTCCACGAGGACCGACTGTCATCGTATTTATACCTAGTTGCCATAATGCGTACGCACCGTACGTGTGCACACATCCGGCGCGTGTGTAACGTGTAAGCACTACTCATCAGCGTCTGTGTACGTTTGACTTGTGTATCTATGCACACGTGTGGGTACATGTTTATTCAACGTGTATATTTCTCGAATAAATATACAAAAGGAGCGAACGCCTGCGGGCCGCGTTCACGGCACTTCCGCAGCCGTCGGCCGTCGATAGGAGCAGCGCCGGTCCGCAGTTTCGTTCGCTATATAATATTTTACGCGCGCGGCGTGCAGAACGGCCCCGGGGGACTGTGCGATGTTTGCGCTCCCCGGACGTCGCGCACGGGCGGAACTCTAAGGCTGGGGCCACACGAGCGTACATTGTACGCGCGTTGTAACGTACGTATATTCTGACGCACGTATTATCAGTTCACACGACCGTAAATATTACGTCCGTATCGATACATTATCTATTATTTAGTCTTTAGGCTAATGTTTATGAGTTTCGTACAAACTTTTTACTATGGATACAAACGAAATTGTAACTTTCTCATATTTGACGTAGGTACTTGTACCTAGTCACCTAGAACAGAGAAGAATACAGCGAAGAAGAAATGTTTGGGTTCATCCTATAAATTCTGACCGTCAATCACATAGCCATTATTTTAAATTATATACGCAACTTCGGAAAGATAATGTTAAGTTTTTTAATTATTTTCACATGTCGATTAGTTCATTTGATGAGTTGTTATCGCACATAGAAAATGACATAAAACGACAAGATACAAATATGAGAACAGCTATTCAACCCGAGGAAAAATTGGTGATAAATTTATGGTAGTAGATATTTTATTAAAAATGAAGTTATAAAAGTTAAATAATAAGGAAACTTTAATTTCAATATTATTATTCTTATTAAATATTTTAATTACCTACATTATATTGTTTTGGTTTCACATTTTGTTTTTTAGAAACTTAATAATACTTAAAAATGTAAAAGTTTAAAGACAAACGTGTGTTAATAAAAAGAAAATGTAATACTTCGAATTAATCTCATTAAAATTACGAAAGTAAATTATATAACTTTATTTTTGTACAAAACCAAATCGTAACAACTTTAAAATACATGGTAAAATTATTTTATCAAAGTACGTATGTGTATATTAATTTAACTTTTTTAAATTAGTTAAAATAATAAAATTACAATAAATTTTGATAATTATGACCTCCTTCCAAAGTTCCACTGTCGTTTGACACATTATTACTTTCAACTGAAAATTGAGAGTAATATGATCCAATAGATGATGTAGATTGTGATTGCATATTATCACGATCAGAAACAATATGGGTCGGACGATAATACATATTATTATGTGTTTTTGTCTTTATATTCTTCATTTGAAGTATCCCATAGTAATGGCCGTTTTTGAACTTCAGTTATTAGAAGTTCACTATCAACTATATTGATTATTAAAAATGAAAAATAATAAATGAATAATAATGTAATAAATGTTCAAAACAAACTACACAAAACGAACACAATGTCCGTATAATTGTGCGTCCATGTGGCCATTCAGGTTTGGAACAATTCAATTCTACAACATGCGTAAACATGTTTCGACGTGCGTTGTAGCATAATACGCAGAGATAAAAATCAACGTCCATTCAAACGCACGTACATTTTGACGCACGTCGGTAGTGTGGCCCTATCTATTTATATCAATGAAATGCTACGACGGACGTCAAAATTAACGTGCGTTACGACGTACAATGTACGCTCGTGTGGCCCCAGCGTAAGGCTAGCCCTTCCTCTGTCTCACTCGCTCTTTGTACGTACGCGATTTAAAAATAAATATGTTAACTATGTATACGCTCGCGTATTTACTTTTATATTGATATGCGATACGCAGTGGCGCGGAGTGATGTTATCAACGGTGTAAGAGATCACCAAAAGTTATACCGACCTGACGTGTTTACCTCCACCTATTGCAGAAAATATACTGAATAATATAAAGATAGCTGTTATTCAGTCGAACTTGTTTGAACACGTAAGCTAAGTAAAAGTTGTGATTCATGATTTATGTTATTATTTCGCTAACCCATCATCAATTTCATTCAATCGATATGTATATGTACAATGTACATGTTACTTATAAGGTTAATGACATTATAACTATCATTATTTTTATTAACACTATTACAATAGTTGAGTATTATCTCTGCCGTTTATACGGATAAATGTTGATAAATCAATTGTATATCAAAGTGTGTAATCAATGAATATGAAAAATATATTGTACACAACGTTTACATTTTACTATGAAATGAATACTATGTATGAAATAGTTTCCAGTACTATAATGTTTATGTACGTGCGGATACAAGAGAAAAATAAAATGACATCCTAGTACAGGATTAGGAGTCTAAATGTTTTCAAACTCAACAGTGAATGTGCACACACGAATATATCTCTCTATGTACATGCATATATGCATAAGCATATTTATATCTAATATTTTATATACACAGTGTAGCGCATTGTTACTTGTTACTGCTAAGCCCCTCTCGAGTTACGTGCGGATAGCACCAACCCACTGTTGTCGATCGTATTTACTCGTATGTCATACATATAAATGTGGAAAAGTGTGTTGGATAGTGTGATAGATCTCGCCGTTCTCAGGCTTTGTGGAAATATATTTTAGGAAATCGAACCGACCGATTTGCAGCGAGTGGTGGAAGTGGGGACGATATTATAAACGACAGATGTTCGACGAAAATGTTATGTTGTCATGTTGACCCACCGATTCGTATATGAACACACGTGCGCTCGCACACACACACACACACACACACACACACACACACACTCACACAATATATATATATATATTCTTTACTGAGAGTGAAAAGCATCATTTCGAAAAACGTTTCATCTTCGTGTGCGACGTGCGACGTGCGAATACAATGCTTACGCGCCAAGTTCAAACTCAGAAAAAACAGCTCTTTGACGACTTTTGTCGACCTAGATACCGAAAATCCAATATTTTCAGATTACAAACACGCGTGTATGTGTCGTGTATTATGTAATCGGTTAGACGTACTATAAGTCCATATATCAATAGTGGGAAACCAGCGGCTCTTTAGGGTACGCCTCAACGTCAATATTTTTTTTTCTTAATTTATAAGATTCATAAAAATACATTTTAATGAACAGTCATTATAACATTACGATCTTAAAATTTGGTTCGAAGATAAGGTAATATTTTAATCAATAATAACGTGGAGGTTTAAAATGTTCCTGAATGTGTGTTTGTTTAGTGAGGTTCGTATACGTTTTTCAGGTATATTTGATAATAAAAAATATTTTTTGGTCAATTAAATTTGTTCTCGAAAATATAACCTCGTAAAACTTGTTTAGATATAATTTTAAACTTCGATTTAACTTGATATAAGTGCGTTTTTTTCGTTCGTTATGCTCTTTTTTATCATACATTTTAATATATTTTTATTATATCGTATTGTATTTCGAACACTTTATATGAAAGGTGCATACCATTTTTAACTGCCTGCCTAACATTTTTGGACTTCAAAACTTCACTATATTTGGCTTACATTAAAGGATAATATTGTCTGTTAGGTAGAACTAGCATCATATATTCATATCGTACTCATAACACACATGCCCACAATCACTCTTCCGAAAAACCCGCCCCGAAAACTAAAGCGAAAATGGTGTAGATATCCATTACATTAATTTTAGAGTTGTTACCAATGCGTTGTTCCTCTACATGTCGTTCCTGTCAATTTAATCTTAAACACCAGATTTGCTCTTCGTAATTTCTTGTACAGATTGTAAATTTTCAATTTACTAGACCAAGTTGAATGTTACAAAATGTATTGACTGCCTTCACTAGAATATTATTTTATTGTTTTCAATGTGTCATACAATATTAAACACATACACATACCGTTACGTATATATAGCCGCGTGTATAGTCGCTGTATTTACCATGACGTGCGCCAATGACTGAGTAAAATCGTTATTGTTCATTATATTCTGATTGAGGTTCAACGGCAAAAGTCGGCTGAAGATTTAATCGAAATCTCCGTACACGCGTGATAATTATTATCCCACGATGTGTGTTTGACATCAAATGCGGCCGAAACTTTATAGCGCCGACAACGGGGTTATGATAATTTCATAAAATATATTGCTTGCTATCGTCTGGTTCGCGATCGATGAGATTATGCAACCGAAAGCGTGTGTAAGCGTTCATCCCAGGGATAGGTATGCTGCTAGTATACACATACAAATTTACTGATAACAACCCGGTATGGGTGTACTATCCTAGTTATTTTTATTTTTTTTTATCATTTTATTCATAGAATCTATTTTCGCTGTGACCTGAAAATATTTTTTTTTAATCGAAATCGATTCCAAACCGCAGGCTTGATGCTTGTTTCGTCGAATCATTAAACGCTCGATGTGCCAATGGTGTTCAACGTTTTGGGAGGACTGGTCGCGTTGAGCGAGTACAATACATGTGTCGTGGGCCGCCTACATTTTTTTATAATCATATCAGTTACGTTTATTATTATATAGCTGTGAACAAATTAATTTTAATTATTACAATAACACATTTTACTAATTACAATATTGAAAAATAACATGCGTTATTGTTTTTATAATAATATGCTGTTGTATTTAAAATGATAAAAAGTGTGAAATTTGAAATAACTTTTTTCCAAAAGTATTGAGGGTATACGAAATCGACGTGCGCAGTGCATTGGACCCTTACTCTTCAGTTAATCTTTTAAGCATTTATTTATATATCCATTTGCTATGTTTTTAGTAAAACTAAACTGTAACTCGTATAAAAATCTTGTATCATTCATAAACTATCGCATCTAGAATATTGCCTATTTTTTGTTTACAATTTTAAATTTATTTCATTATATATTATCTACCTAGCTAATAATTATACGCGCACATATCTTATATCAGTTTATTCGCCGGAGCTATCTATTACGTTTTTTTTTGATGATGTAAACGAATTAAACACATTTTCCTTTTCACTTAAAGCTAGGAAATAACATTCAACACAGGTACCGGGTGATCTCCGAAACTACTTCAATCGTCGTCACTCGTACAACTATCGTCATAAAACAATTATATGTTATACACAACGATTTAATTAACTTGGCGAATAGAAATTAGGGATAAAACCTTTTCCGCAATAAAATATAGGTAGTGTACAGTTATCGCTGGCGGCCAATGGTCGAAGCGTAGTTATAAGTCCAAGTACAATGCTTTATCAGGAACGGTACGAAAGTATACCGAGTATAATAGCCGAGTTTTAAAAATCATTTACTTCTCGTTGCCCACCAGAGTATTATCACCGGAAGCCTGTAAATGCTTAATTCCTCATTATATGTAAAAGAACGACAAGTGTAAAATATAAGTTTTTTTTTATTCAGTTTAAATTAAAAAGTATTTTTTATTTATAATAATCCAATATACATCGTTCCATAATACGTTCCAAGGAGCATTGTATAAATGTACGTTGTTCCGTCATCAAACATAACAGTGATTGACAGGAAACAGTAATAATTTTCTGCACATACGTGTCGGGTCATTACAACATTTTGGTGTCAGGTGTGGGTTGCAGTTGAGTTGACAGTGCATGTGGAGTGTGGACCGAGTCAGGACGAACGGTCAGGCGAGAGTTTTATTTTTTTTTTTATTGAAATTTTGTAAACAAATTTTTTGTCGACCGTGACAGGATACGAACCTGCAATCTTCGGATTCGAAGTCCGAGGCCTTAGAGAGTTTTATTTACTTAGATACTTCACACATAATTTAAATATGAACTTTGCGATGGCGTTGTGGCACTATAATATGATCGATGGTTAATATTTCGTGGGGAATTCGTATTTTTAATGGTTCACGACATTAAGTTACAACTTAAATACCTCCACTTAGTAAAACTATAGCTCAAAACAATTATTTATAAGCATTACATATTAATTTTATTTGTTGTTTCTTTTAGCCTAAGGTAATACACATTCCTTTTATAGACATTCGAAATAAAAAATATATTGGTGTATTATTAATTAGTCTTAGAATGCTAGTCATCTGCCAACGAGTAATTTATAAGCTTATAGCATAAATATTCAATCAATTCTTATATTAATAAATAAACTAACTATAGTTAATAATTAATAATAATAAAAATAATATTAATTATGAATAATAAATAAACTAACTATAGTTTATTTTTTTTTTATTTACAGCTGGAATAGTTAGATATAGTTAAGGCTTAAAAAAAAAGAAAAAAAAAACAATCTGAAGAACGAAGTTATTGCTTTATTAAGTTAACACAGTGCATGCTGTGATCATTCAATACTTAAGTAAACAATGATCACAGCATTCACGCGAAGGGATGTTAACCCAAGCACATTTATAAGCGGCCGTTTCAGCAGTGGTATGGTGACGAAAACATGGTTCCTAAAACAATATAAAATAAATAAATTAGCTCTTATATTGATATGATTCATTATCGTTTATGATATGTACCGTCAGCGGGTTCCACAATGCGTCTTCGGCCTCTTCGCTCGTTGTGGGGACAGTTGGAAAAGAGCCAACTTCAGAACCGGGACGAATCTGATCGAGAATTGAAAAACAGAATATTATTGTTTACTTATACATTTAAGTTTTACTGTCCAGTAGAGAAACTATTTTTTTTTAAACGTTCACGCGATAGACAAGAGATCGAGTTCGATTCATACAGAAATATTAGTTATGATAATATTAATACATACAAGGTCCTCTGGCCCGAGTTCCTCGCATATTTCCAAATTGTTGACCCAATTCCTGCAGTTCCGCCGGTACGTTTCCTCCTCGTCGTCGGGTAAGATCTGTTAAATTACATTTTTAATCAGACATTTGTTTTTACAAACGAGTAATAACGTTATGCTGGTTGTCTCATTGTATTTTTTAAACAAAATATTTTGATCAAATTGTATCTTGAAATATGTCGCAAGCAATGGGTAGTTGTAATTATTATGGCGATTCCGAAACATATATGGCGACCGGAACTTTTATAGATTTTTTCGAAGACTACCGCGTGCGCCGAGCACAGTTTTTGAAAAAGCGGAAGGGCCAAGTGTGGACTTTGGCGCCACGGCAAACACACACGCATACTCTTGCTAACATTTACTACGGTACCAAGTTGGTCGCGGAAGGAGACATTACCTTTCTCGGTGCCGACGGACGAGCGGGAACCTTTCGGCGTTGCGCTTGCCGGCCAGCACGTGCCGGGCGACGGACGGGTCCGGTGGCCGCCGGGCGCTGGTCGGCAGGCGGCAACGTCGGTGCGGCGGGAAACGGCGACGGTGAAACTGCAGAAAGCGGCGATGGTGGTGCTGCAGGGATCGGCGATGGTGGTGAGGCCGGAATCGGAGACGGGGGTACGGTGGAAAGGGCGGTTAGCGCGGCGGCGTACGCGTCCTTCCACCCCCGCTCGTAGACGGCCCACATCACATCGTCGGCCCTGAGCCGGTCCGTTTCCATGCCGGGGACGTCAGACTTGCTGAACGACAGCGCAGACGACGATGACGAATAAGATGATGACGTATACGAGGAACAAGACGAGCATGAACTCGATCCGCTGCTCGCGACATCATCACCTTGATTTTTCATCTTGTCTTGATTATCGTTTCGGAAAGACTTTTGGAATGTGTTCTCGTAACTGTGTCGAAAACGGTTGTGAGCAGATTTGGAAACCTATCGAATAACTCGGGTTATAGTCGTCGACCGGCAACCAGATTACTATAGTCCCGTCTCAGTGTTGCAGGCCAGCAATGATAAATATTACTATTAACAACATTGTGTAATTAAATCGAATAAACATGGCGCTCTATATTATATGGTTTAGTTTGTTTTGTGGAAAAAATGTAATATAGGGAATATCGCAATATCGTCGGCGGGACACTGTGTCGGTATATCGATATTCGCATTTAAGTTTTAATCAATATCTCATAATTTTCGAAACATTATTTCTTTTGCATTTGCAAAAGTTTATCCTACCCAATTAAAAAAATTTGTTTCACTATTATGTCGACCATTTTTAAAAATATAGACTGATCCACCCGGCCTCTTTTGCTTATAATCGTTTTGTAATTCTGTCCAGTGATACCATAATAGTTATAGACATATAAAGTATAATACATACCTGTACCTGTTTGTAGTAGTGGGTGGAATTTTATGTTCACGGAAAACATTTTTCGGTGAATTCAATTGAAATTTAACAATATTTTATTTTACTGTTTTCGTCGGTCACATACCGTTCCACAGTACGATTCCTATTTAGTATGCGACCAATTTCGTCTTGATGGCGAATCGTGAACTCACGGTCATCAGCTGTTTAAGCTCCGCAATTGCCGGGTGTTCGACGTGCGTATTGTACATCCCCTCAATCTGATTTAGGCCCCAACAATTTACCGGAAAAAAACTTCACCGTAAATAAATAAAAATATATTTTGTGATAACTATTGATAATATAAATCTAATTTGGTAAATGGGCCCATTATTATAAACTACATATCAGTTGTGAATTATACGCGCATACAGTGTAATTTGTACTGTCCTTTTTTTATTTACATTTGGATATTGTAAAATTTATATAAGTTCAAAATATATTGTTCAAAGTTATTAGTTCTCAAAATTTGTAATTTACATTACAAAAATTTTAATTCTTTAAAATATTTATCATTAATTTTAATCAACCAATAATACACGAATGCACTAATAATCTACACTAATAAAATGATATAATTTTTGAACAAAAAATGTGGCCGAATTTACACAACACAACTCAGTTATGACCCATAGACATCAGGAATGTACTTATGTAGTAGGTACTATATCATTAAACAAAAATGCCACATGACGATTGGATTAGTAGTTTCGGAGACTACCCCTGACCAACAGAAAACTATTTCGCATTTATATATAATATATTACAGATTGATTACGCTATCACGCGAAATCTTGAGTAATTACGGTAGTATTTTTACGTATACGGATTAACAACGATATATTTTACGTATTAGCAATGCATTTTTTGAGCTTCGCAATTTTTACTTCGTACCGTCGTCGTTGCAATAGACAATAATTTTCGGAGACAATATCCTCGTGTGCCTATTAAGTACAGAGCATGAACAATGAAAATAATATGTTAAATTTTTTAAAAATGGGTTTTTATAAGCTCTCCGGTATAGACGCTCGATAAAATATAACAGTCATCGAGTCTAGTAGGTAGCACGAATAAGATATTGTTTAAGAATAAACACAACAGTGTAATATGCGTATCTTACGATACATCGTGAAATTTCTTCACAACTCAAAACTTTTCAGCAAAATCTAACACTATATCAGTGCTAGTAATCTCTTACTTAAGCACATACCCCTACATAATAATTGAACGTGTACTATCTGTGTTTTAATAAAGTAGTAAGTTTGTATGTTTTTATAAAGTAAGTTTTAAAATAAATTTATCATGTAAATAACTAATCTTAATGTTCGTCTAATGGTCACTGAAGCCGAGGATTTTATTTTAACGTAAATATGTATAATATTCGTATGTCTTCGTATTAATATTAAAACTAATTTTAATGATTACTATTTTTGTTTCAGGTAAGATCTCGCGTACAATTTCAAAGGTTTGGTCGGATTTTAACTGTATCCGTGTTTGCGAGTAAGTGATGCTTATATATTATACTTGTGTTACACGCCCTACTTTGTCATGTCAAAAATATATTATTAAAATATTAATTCCCCAGTTTAAATAACGAAAAATAATAATAGTATAACATTTTGAAGTCAAATCTATACTGTACGATTTCGATTACAATCTGATCACATTTTTGACTGTATATAAGGATGACCTAGTTTGGATTTGATTAAAACAGAAATTGCTTTTGAGAAGATAAATAACATGAATATTAGAAATGGGTTTTTGATGTGAGGGTAATTTTTTACTGTTAATATTATTACACGTAGTGTAATTTACGTTTTCATTTTGAATAATACTTTTGTTTTCGTTTTTAACTGATCCGTATCTCAATCACGCGTTTGATGCTAAGTGCACACATTTCTAATTGAAAAAAATAAACATTTTTTGTTTGATAACTACACTGCCAGAGTAGGCTAAATAATTATTTAAAACACCAGCCACGTGTTTAACCCCTACAGTTCCTATAAAGTTAAAATACCTACCTAAAAATAAAAAGCCCACATTGAGAGCTAATGGTCGCCCCATTATAGCAAAAAATCTTAATTCCAAAAGAAATTTAGATGTATGGAAATGTAAACTTAAAGTGAACGATATAATTCATGATATATTTATAAATAAATATATATAATTTATATATGTTAACATCGATAAATTGATTAGGATTAATTAGAAGCCTGCATTAGATAATCGTGTGGAAATGTATTATTTTATATTAGAACATTATATTTATCATTCTGTTTTCTATAATGTTGGGCAGTGGCCTGCACCAAAGCGAAATAGTATATGAGTAGAATGTAATAAGTTTAGAAAATTGTTTAATGATTTATAAAATAAATAACGTGATATAAAGCAACTATTTTTTTTTATATAATACATTTATTGGAGCCATTACATGATTGTCCCAACTAAATGGCTTGCAGATGAAACTACTTGTCCTTCGCATCTTCACTTTTCAATAAAATATTGAGGTCTAGTGATAGCCATTATAATCGTTTCCGGTATACTCGTAAGAGTCAATTTATGTAAAAAAAATGTGATATTTTTAGGTCCGAAAATACGAATCAAATTGTTATTTTTTCCGATATCTATCCACATATACTGTGATGCTATTGTTTTATTAATCATGAATAGTTTTGGTCAATATATTATGATTTTGCGGAACGCTAATTTTGTAAGTGTTTTCCTATTTTTTTGTGTAGTTTTGACGTATATTGTTACTGCCCGGGTTGTTGGTTCGAACTATGACGACCTTACGTAGTACTCTGAACTCTGACGTAAAATCCGATTGCTGGACGTGATATTGCGGCGTGTTCTCGATACTTCTAATAATGATACTGATAAAAATATGCGGTTTTATATGATAAGGATAGGTCCCACAGTCGTAGTCGTAATGTATTCCACTCGAGGGGGGCGCGCGCGCACGCGGAACAATATTGCATGCCGTTCTCTTGTTTTATATTACGAGTATTTTCGCTCCTAAAGAAGTCGATAGTGTTATGATCATAATAATAATAATAATAATCATATAATATGGAACGAAAACAGTGTTATAACATAATCCGGTATTCGCAGCGTCGAAATCGAACTGTGTGTACAGCCGTGGGTAATTTTCGTCCGTGTATCCGTCGCCGACATGAACGGGGCCCGCCGGCTGCACGGGGGTGCTAAAAGGGCGGAAACACATAAATTGCCAAATTATAATAATAGCGCAACGGCGACGATACGGCCACCGTGCGAGAAGACCGGTGCACAAGTGTGTTGCGGCTAATGCGTCGGCAACACGCGACCGTTGCATATTTCTCCACCTTTTCGCCACGCGTTACCGTACGGCGGCGTACGTGATAGTATTGCAATGCGGTCGAATCGAACGGTCCCGGACGTAAGGCACGTCTAAACAGACGTTATAAGTTTATTACGTCTAAAGTAGTTAGACGTACGGGTGCAGGGTGATTTTCTAGACGTACTCAGGCCCTTTTTTGGCCGTACAAATGATTTAACTCGAGTGATTTTACGTAATTTTACGTTAACGTTAATTTTACCACAGAAACTATGTTTTTTACAATTTTTTTTTTGACATCACCTCAAGAATGTTCTGCAATGACGATACATCGTTTTGTTTTTCAAATGGGAACTTTTCTTTTTTGCAGTGGTACTTTTGATCGTGGTCAATTTTCTGTGAATTTTGACTTAACAAAATACTTTGAACGAGTAGTTTTTGACTTATTCTAATTTAAGTGTTCAGGATAAGCTAATGGTGCCAACTAAAAATAGTTATAAAACAACTTTAACATGGTCATGTCGGTGCTTGTGTGTTTTTGGCCTTTGTAAATACCTTAAATTGAATGCGGTTACTGATAGTCAATAAAAACGTGAAGCTTAAATTAAGTAAAATATATAAATTAAGAAGTTTACAGCTATGTCTTCCCACAGTTTTTATTCTCTTTTATTATTATATTAAATATTATATACTCATTTTGTTCAGTTTCATTATACACGTATCTCAATGTTGTGGTAACGATATGACTGCAAGCAATCGCGACGAATTTCTTATATTATAGTTATTCTTTTTTTCTTTAAAAAAAAGGCCTAATCGCAATACTGTTTTTGTACACACAACCAAAGGTTTCTGAAATGTACTCATAATATTGACTCATTATATTGTCGTGTGGGTGCATCGGGTAATTTGTGATACTTTTGAAACGTCACGTTGGATTTCATACTCATCTTCGTCGTCGTCGACCAAATCGTTGTTCGGGAAACGGTTCATTTTACTCGTTCTTGTTTTGTATAAGACATATTATCCATGTGCTAATGCATCCATGTTCTCTTTTTCGTATACATTTTTTTTTTTATTTCTATAGCATTTTTTTTTTTACAAAAACGCCATTCAAATGTCAGATCTGAAAAACGTTTGCTGACAGAATTTAAAATAATTTCGGGGTCAGTGGCCAACGGTGTTTCACCGAAATCAGGCCTGAACGTGCGTACACACTGGTCGGTTCAGGTCTAGTGTTAAACTATTAACTAGAAACAATGAGTCGAGATGAGTGATTACAATAATAACGTACACCGTACACGGGGATGATTTAACGATCGATCCACCGAATCGGTCTACGACTACCACCGATAATATCGCAGTCGTTTGATTCGCCTCGTCCTATGTCTGTGCAACGCGATGATGACGATTCATTGAACACGGCCCGCGTGCTGCCGTTCATTTATTCGTTTGTTCGTTTCGCACACTTATCGGCGCGTGTTCGTCGGGATAGGTCTCGAAACAGTTCGGCCGGAAAAATTGCCGACGATTTTGCATACCGGCAATTATTCGAGAGTTAAATGTCCCTGAAAACCTTTCCGTCCCTCGCTGGACGGTTTTCGTTTTCTCACTGCTGGAGTCGTGCGATAGAGATATTAAATAGTCTTTAGAGCTGAAACGCTACTACCACCGCGTCGCACGAAATGAGTCGACTAATCGAACGCCACGCGAGACTGCTCAGAACGTGCCGAACAATGTATACACGTAATACATTGAGAACTATAGTTCATCACGAACAAGTCTGAGTCGTTTTTTTTTTTTTTTTAATCGAATACCAGCAACGATGTCTAACGCGCGTGTACGATGGTATTTAGGAGATGTACTTGTAGTAAGTTTTTTTTCCTTTCGACGCGAAAGTTTATTGTTTACACGTAGAGTGCTTTTTACGGAAATATTTCTCCATTTCATTGGAACTTTCTATTGTTTTAAACCAGCGATAATACAACTTTTGCAATATGTGCCAAGACACCATCGGCTATTGTGTACGGTGTATTTTTGTTTAGGGAAACCGCTACCAAGTGCCTTATTGCTGCGAAGAAACCGTTTTGACTTTTCAATCTTAATCGATCAGATCACATTTATTTTCCACCGCGGAACGCTTAGACTTATTGAAAACCGTAATTTATTCGAATTCCGTTCGGTGGCATAGTAATAATACGTTTCGTTGGGTAGCGCCTTACGTATCAACGTTTAAACTCGTTTGAGTTTAAACCCAACTAACGTTTTGCGGAAGGATCGACCAACGATGATAATAATAACAGTAATAATGAAAATACTTAATCCCTATCCCAAATGTAATGCATTATTTTATTACGTAAATCGCACAAAAACGGGTTGGGTTTTCTTTCCGTAACGATGACGATAATAATAATTAAAAACTATAAACATATGTGGGCCATCCCCAGTGTCCGGAACCGCGTACCAAAACCGCCTATAAATTTATTTATTTTCAGCCAGACGGTTATGGGTGAAAGGGTGGTCAACGTGTGTGATGTGACGGAAACTTCACACCTCCCCACCGGGCGCGTGAAAGATTTGTGACCATAATTATTGGCCCTGCGGCTATGGCGCATAAATTGTCCGCCAAACACGTCATACTAAAACGTTATAACTCCTAGTATTAATGCGCTATAAACGGGTATTATGTGCTCTGGTGTCAGTGTGTCAATGTGTCATCGGAGGTGAAATGCAAAACATAAACCGTGCGTGCCGTATATGTGAAGTGGATGTAGCCTTTTTCGATTCCGGCGTGAAATAGCGTTTAGTGGAGTTACTCTCCATAAATACGTTTGCGTATACGTTTTTTCTCGTAAAACCACGATAAAATAATATTATTTTTTTAAAATTTAAAAAAGTTGTATATAGAATTATAAATGTTCACAGTCGTAGTTATTAATTAATTTCAGACCAAAATTATGGTAGTGAAATCGTGACATTGAACAGTTAACTTCAAAGATCATTGAGTAACGGTCATCATGACCGGGAGTTGATTAGGAGCATATTATCTGCTCGATGTTCTAAAAAAAATGTATACCCCGTATGAACCGTTTTTGGTAATACAAATATATGAAGTTTTTCCTCAGTTTCAGTAATATGGCATGATCTACGTGAATAAAATATGGCCCATCAAAACTTTTAATTGACTAGTAAGAGATGTCTATGAAGAACTGTGAATACGTTTTTAAGACTTTTTGTCGAATCAAAATAGTTTTACTAATATTTTTTTCAAAAAAAAGATAAAGAACATGACATTTTCAAAAATCTATATAAGCTCAAAATGTATCTAAATTTTCGAAAACTATATTATAGCAAACGGTGATCAAAGCATTCAATGAAATGTTCAGTCCTTATGATTATACTTTGAATTGCGACGAAAAAATAAGATCGATGCTTTTCGAATGTAATCAGTACATCTACTTTTTGTACTTAGTTATATTGACGTTGTAAGTTATATTAATTTTTGAGTAAAAAATATTGAAAAAAAAATAAAAAAAATCATATTAAGAAGACACTTGTTTTGTATGTTTTCAATCATTTTCGGCTGATCATCCCACCAATATAAGAAATCCAAGTAACACGATTGGTATAACCGCGATTGATGCTCTTCGTTTTTCAATAGGACTGTTCGATCAAAAGGTTCGGCCTTCGAGAAATTGTACTCGTTTCGTTTCACGTATAACCCGCATTTCATGCGTTGCACGTGTATATATTGCATAAATGTTACACTTTTAACATCCGCGCAGGTAGATGAACCCAGTTTAGCGGTCGTGTTAGGGGCCTGGTACAACGGACGGTTCTGCAGTACGCGCCGGCCGACCGACCACACTACGTTGTGCGTGTGCAGAAGGAATATTCGTTTCCCACCGACCGGATGTGTTCCGATCCGGCCTACCCGCGGATACGGCGTTTTTCGGAGAAAACGTTGGATACCGTGCGCCCACGCCGCCCGTACGTGATGCCCGCAAAAACTCTGAAACCTCGTTCTTCCATTTACCGCGTGTATGTACCACGGTAAATCGCGAAACCGCCCCGAGTCTAACACGTGCACCGTTATTGTGAAACGACGCGTCGAGGCACCCCCGGATATGCGTGCGTGCGGCGTTTCCTCTTTCGCGGGCACACGTTAACTTTTGACACTTCCGATTTATTCATCAAGTCAAATCGACCACCGACGAACCTCAATGTTGTGCTAGGGGAAGAAATCTAATAACCGTACACTTTGAGATAACATATTGATCGTCATACGGTACATTCGACATATCGTAGTGACGATGGTGGTTGCAGCGGTGGTTGCACTGGCGCCTGCAGTCTTCACCACCACGGTTTGCGTTTTATTCTTCTTCTTTTACTCAATACTAGTGCCTGATCGCCGTAGCTTTTTCATCGGTTTTTCAACGGAACTAGTTCGTATAATCAGTTTTGAAATCATTTTGCACATTTTTGTACCTCATATTTGCGACTATAAAATATCGCATTTCATGACGATATACCATGCATGGGCACTGTGTACATCGGAATAAGTTAACTCGTTGTTTATATCACGTATGGTTCGAATGGCTTTGTCCAAAAATTAATGTTTTACAGCTGTGTGTCTCAAAAATATATAATATAATATAATTATTGTATATTGATATAATATATTGTATACTCAGAGTGATTATGAATTTATGGAGATAGGTACAAATCTTAATTAATTTTAAGAATTTTAAATGCTGTTATTAGAAATAAATCCCTTTTTATTTGTGTTCCTTAAAGTGCGTATTTTTTGTTTGAAACGGATAAAAGATAAACTTCTCATTTCGCAAAGAACACGCGACATGAATGATCGATGTCACCGCAGTAACCTCGTTGTTTGAGGTAAATGTGCTATAGGAACGGACTCAAAGAAAAATAAATTTTCTATTGGTACACTTAAAATATAAAAACATTTGTTTGCTTTGGAATGACTTGAAAATCTCGGAATTCTACTGTAATAATATTGCAATACGAATACGCTGAAAATGCAGGTTTCGACATAAAAAATTGGGGTGGAACCTTTCAAGGGCCAAAATGAACCTTTTCATTTTCAGCCATTCTGTAATATCCATCTTCGGCCGGTTCACTATTTTGGTTACCTGCAATTTAAGCTTTTGAAAAAATGTTTAACCCTGAAATATAAAAAGTATGTTTGTACATATTGTATATTTTATAACAAATTCTTTTACACAAATCTCAATATAATGTTATAAGAAATTTGTTTTAAAGTAAAATAATATATTACGTAACAGTATTATATAAAAGATAGACGTATTTTTTGTTTTATTTAAAGCAGAAAATCCTGGTGCTCAAAAATTATGAGGAAATATGCTTTCTTCATTAATACAAGTGTCCGTTAAATAGTTACCAATGTGAATACAATGTATTATCATCAGGAAATACTAATATTCATATTGACTTCAAGCAAAAAAGGAACAATATTTTTTCAAAAAATATTTTAACCTCAATGACAGCATTGTATGTGACTGAAAAAAAGTATATAATTTATCTGCTTTACAATATAAAATGGAAAAATACCTCCCGAGCGATGACTTGTTATTCGGCTACTATAGTATATGAATGAATGACGTTTGGAGAAATGAATTAGAAATAAGAGAAATATTCGAAAACCAAAATCATCGTGTTCGTAATGTTTATTTATTCCATGTGTTACAATTTTTTCCATCCATTATGAACATATACAAATTCTATGCTCGTAAGCTCCTCAACTTTTATATTATAATGAAATATTGCGTTTTGAATAAATTCAAAATACGTGTTTACAATTCGTCTCTCACTTAACTCTTTCGATTTATTTATACGGACGAAACGAGGTACCTACTAAAATCTGCGCAATGTTATTGAAGTCGTGCTTAGAAAGTTTTAAAAAGATTTAGAGAAAATATGCTTTCGACCCTGGAATGCGCTCGTAAATAAAATATAGAAAGCACATATTTATGCAACGCATTTGAGACTTTTTTATTGGTATCGGATTATAAGAGTATGTTTAACAGCTAAGCGTACATTTAAATTACACCGTAACATAAATTATTATACTAGTTATGTATTAAAATAGATTTTACGTGGAATAAAAATATATGATATACAAAATATACCTTAATGTGATTTGTTGTGTGGTCACCGGAGAGGTTATATTTTAAATACACAGTGTTATACAGGGTTATCTATACAATGTTCACATATTTTTAGTGATAGCAAAAAACGATAAATCTTTCGGACTAAATACATACGTTTTAATTGAAATACAGCGTATTTGTAATTTGTATGCATATCATAATTTAACTGATCGTTGTTAGATATTTCAATATCTATTTCAATATCTAGATCAACTATCTAGAATATGATCCTAGATGAAAATTACGTTTTAGTTGCATTATTAAACAAGTTACTAGAAGTTTTAATCTCTACATTTATATCTGATCGAGATGAATTGATCTAGATGCACTAGACAACACCGCGGTCGGGGTAAAGCATTATTACGCGCCTGTCTCGTGCCAGAGTCAAACGCATTAATGAATATGGAACACGCTTTCGCTGTCTTTACGTGGGTTGACTGTCGGGGAGCCGCAGATCGAGCTTTTCCGAGGGGTAGGGCAGCAGTGGTCTTACCCTCCCCTCTGAGTTTGGCGTACAAACACGAAATTTTATTTAATTTTTCGATCGTAGGACGAACACCGCGCTATCGTCGTCCTCGGGGCCGCCCATTAGTCCCGCGGTGCGCGTTAACCGATGCCAAAATCCACCGTTGCAGGCTGTAGACACGCGGGGTAGTACTTTATATATATAGTATTATATTTCCGTCTAATATTGTCGGTGACCCCCTCGAAACTCGGGCGAAATTTTAGTTTCAAGCACACATTAAACACAGTCGAGTGCCGTGCGGCTGCGGGTCTTGAAAATTGTTTATACAACAGATATATACGAGTAGGTATTTCGATAAATAGTCCGTCACAAGTAGTGCATGCGCGCGTACTGCGAGTTCCGGTTCGCCGCAGCAATAATAATACGAGTGCGTGATAACACGTGCCAAAAAAAGACAATCTAATTTGTCACATACTATAGCGTGGCTACCGCAGTCGATCAGTATAATATTATAATGACGTCACCACGTTACAATGCCGACTTATCAGCCGCGGTGGGTCGTATTCGTACAATAACTTGCCGACATAGCTTTAAATAACCACGCGCGTGTAATAAAGATGACGGATTTTATAAAATCGACGATGAAATATATCGGTTTCGAATTCATGGGGTTTTCTCGTTTGTCTATAAATATTCGTTCAATGTGCCAATTGTGCCAACATAAAGTCGTATGCAGAACATTCATACAAATAGAAAGTTCGTACAAAGACGATATTTGTTCAGAGAAGTTATTTATTTTTCATCGTTTTCGATAGTTTTAAAATCTCGGAAAAAAAAGAAAATGTCTACACTCTACATTATATTTACAATAAATATCGTCCGAATTCAACTATACGTATTTCTAAGTTGAATGACATAATCGTGTTGCGTTCTTACGAGTTTTTAAATTTAGCTTACCAATCAAATTTCAAGACAATAGTTGCTCATCGACCTTAAACATTCAGTGATTAGTGCTAAGCTACTGCGGCTACCGCTGCGTTGTTCAACAGTGTATTTTAGTTCGTACACAAATAACAAAAACATAATAATACACGCGATTTTGAACAACTTTAATATTACTACGTCGTTTTGACAGTTCATCTCGAAACGGATCTTATGAATATAATAAATGAGGAGATATATTAGGAACTTGACTTCTTCCAGATCGAGAGAGGTCAGGTTATAGATATTGTATAGGATCGTTCGGACAAAATCGTCGGCAGAAATGTATTCGTATAAGTGCAACCCGTGCTTTCGAAATCTGTTTACGCAGCTGACATACGTGCTCTTAATATTTTAACAGTCTATGAGTGGGGAGGGGAGGGAAGGTGGATAGGTGTAATAGCGATTGATCTTTTCAGTCGGCTTTTGTGAGAATATTATCATCGGTTCATATCAGATCTCTATGTATAGAATCGACTGATCGTCTTCCGCGGAGTATTACTCATCAGAACAAAAACGCACACGTGGATCAATATACGATTTAGAAAACCTCATAATAATAATAAGAATATTCAAAAATCAACGCATCCACCGTAAAAATATTTTCTTATTATTGTTTTCGTTTTTTTTTTTCAATACGATTTTTATATTTATCACTCCAGCGCACCCGATATGTCTAAGACGATAATAATTATATTAGTGCTCGGTGCTCGCGCACTGGTCGTTGTGTGTGATTTTTCACGCGTAAGCCACGGCAAACCGACGTAGAAAAGTATTATATCATAATATGTTCCAATAGGGTTTTTTTTTATTTTTTTACGATTACGCTTTTCGCGTGCGGATAACATTTTAAAAGCTTTATGCAATTTCGTAACTTCTAATATTCTAAGAATATAAACTTTTTTTTCTTCCGCTCCTTCTCCGCAATAAAAATAAAGCAAAATAAAAATGTTTATCACACGATCTCGAAAGAACAACATAATACCGCGGTGGAATTATATACGCGAAAGTATTACGGTGGACTGCAGGCAGTAGTATTACATAGTAACGTACGGGCGTGTGCTAGTTTGACCGTTGAAAACATTTTTTTACGATTATTATTATTGTTTTTTTTTCCCCCGGCCGCGTTTAACTGTTATAAATTAAATTCACAAGGGACTGTTATTTGTAATAATATACCTGCTTACGAGAGGTTCTTGGTGTGGTTCATATTATTGTATTTATTTTAATCCGTTTTTATACATTTTTGTTAAGCTTTTTCAACACGAATTCATTCTACCGTCCCTCTCGTCGGCACACAATCTTTCAATTATTTTCAATTTCGAATGATTATTCGATAAATCTTAAAAAGGGTTTAAGGGAATACAAGACCCGATCGTGCCGTTTTAAGCAAAATATGATACCATCATATATGTAGTATAATGTGTGCGCATGTGCATTGAGATAACTTAAATACATTCGTTTGAATTCAAATCGAATAGGATCGCGGGGGCAAACGTGTTAAATTTGAATTTAAAAACCCATGCATTATTCAGTGGATCTTGTGCACACAGAGAACATTGTTCCATCTAAATGTTTGTGACTCTTTATGCTAAAATCTATTTTATTGTCTGAGAAATATTAAAGTAATGTACGTATTCCGCAGTGATAATAACAGTTAGCTTCGAGTATACCGTTTTGAATTTAATCAAAACAATCGAAAAGCACAAACGAATGATACGACCACCAATAAACATCAACTACGTCTTATTACATATTCGGTGACAAACAAATAATTTATATCGTACCCACCGATACATTAATTTATCTTTACTTTCTCGTGTTAAACAATTTCGATTAACAGTGGAAACGGTGAAGTCGATCGTGAAAAAAAAATGCATTCGAGCGAGACATGTATGGAACATCAAAGAAAAATTGAATTTATAAATACTGTAACTAGTTATTTAACATTTTTTTAGTTACTCTCTAGGATATATCAGTCGTAGGCATACAAGGAGCAATTGAAAACTGTTCTTGTCGTTCACAAGTGTTTACGACAATTTAAAATAAATCCAACTCGATGTTATTATGTTAAACATTAAACTTTGAACTTATAATCACGAACATAACGGGCAAAGTAAATTGTTACCTGCTGTTCTATGTTTTATGAATTTGTGTAAATATATTTCTTTTATTTTTAATTTATTACAAATTAATTTTACCGTAATTAGTTTTTTTATGTATAACAACTGAATAATTGAACCTGAGAGGTACTGTAGTTTAATAAATATTTTCATTCAATTTCACATAAATTTATGTTATTAAGTATTATATGGAATGATGTGGAAACGTACATTGAAAAAAATTATATGATTTAAGAATAATATCAAAATTATTTCAATACAAAAACTTATTACAATTATTATAATTTATTAATTTTTTTTTTATATATATATATACTACTAAATACTACTTTTACGCGGTCCACTGTGTACATGTCACGTGCTATTCGTATAATAATATGATAAATTAGTATTCTCTTTCTATTTCGTAGGTGTTCAAAATTTAATAATATTCTTATAAATAACCATTAGCGTACTTGGACCGTTTTAATTTGATTGAAAAAGACAATATTCAACGGGGTTCATTGTAACGTTTCCGCGCGCGTGACTTTAGGTACGGTTGAGTTACACTTTTGACGGGGGCTAATTAATTATTTGGACCATGGTAACTGAAGTAATTTCATTAGCGTCTTGTCAGGTGGTAGTTTTTGATTCAACTACATTTTCACCAACGCAAACGGTTGTCAAAAATGTAATTATATTTGTAGATGTGCAGGACACCGTACACAATTCCATTTCAGGTTGTTCGTAATAATATTTCTACCAACTAAAACCTCCACGTTCACGATACAAAATTAAAGTTTCTGGGTTTATGATTTTTTTTTTCTCTTCTCAGACACGATAATTTCAGTGAATATTTCAGTGACGTTACGACGTTTTAAAACTGTTAAGTTCAATTTGTTTATCGTTTTCAATTATTTATTCGTGTCGAAAAAATAGTGGAGAATAATCAGACTCGATAACATACTCAGTATTATCACACAATATTTCACAAGGTGGTTCATATAACTTATACGCAAGTCTTATGCATTCAATTGTTCTGTAAGGTATTTTTATACTCGCATGTACAATTTTTAATAACTATGCAGATTTTGATTCTGAGGTATTCGTGAAGAATTGAGATTCACCTGCATTTTCACATAATCCTTTTTTCTATAATTGTATCCCAATATTTTTTTTTAATTAGATTGTAAAAATGAGTTATCTAAGATTAAGATAATAATATAATAAATTATCTTCAAGCCGTAATATTATTAGATTCTAGATTAAAAAATTAAAATAAACGCTTCGTTTTCCTTTGACACATTATTTTTGTCTATTTAAAGTTTGAATACCCCAAAGGGGCAAATAGTACAGTTGTAGATATTTATTACAGTTTTACAAAATATTATATATAATTATATAATACAGTATAGATCTAATAACAGAACATTTAAACAGAGAAGATGTGATATAACTTTTCATTTTATTTCAACTTGGTTCTTTTTTTAAATTTAAAAATGTTGAGGGATTTTAAGGAGAATAGTTCTATTTATCTCTCTTGAAAATGCACGAACATTTTCACTATTTGATCAATTTTTAGTCTTGAACTGAAAACACGTATCGCCTGGCAAAATATTCCAAAGTAAATTATAATGTCATAATTGTTCCATATTTAATTAAATTTTAAAATTTTTTTAGCCTTTTTAGTGATGCAAATTACAAAACGTCACTTACGCGCATGTTCGTGCACAGACATACCTAGACAAACTTGGGCTGTGGAAACAATTGAATCACGAAAAAAAAAAAAAATACAACAATTAATTTTTAATTAATAACATTTATGGAGTATTCCTTCAAATTAACTACGTCATACACTAGTTGTAGTAAGTTGCCGTTAATATAATAACTCGTTTGAAGTTATGCATATACGCACAACGTGCCTACAGAGTCCACTGCTGTTGTTCAGACGTTCATTCTGTAAATTATAAAAATATAAAATTTAACATGTGGTTTATCATAGAGATATTCTGATGTACTGAAAATACAAATATTTACATTTAGAATTCATCACCGTTACGTTGTACAGAAAATACAATTTTGAATCAAAATTATTATTATTGTTGGTCCATCGATAATAATTATAATTTCCTTCAAAAGCATTTAAATGTTCATTTTTCTTAATGAGTCAAATATTGTTTCATATGATTTTATACGTGTTTGCCTTATTTGAAATTGAGGTCCAGTTGCTTCTCTTGTACAAGACATTTTATCTTTGCTGACTTTTGCTTCGATCCATGTCAGAACAAATAATGCTTTTGAACTTTCTATCACAATGTGCATTGTTTTTTAAAATGTATGTACTAAGTGCAAGTATAGAAACACGTGAAGAATATCACTTACATCCGTGTATTTTAAAATACAGTTGCGTTGTATAAAAACTAGATAAATGTCTTTATTATTTCAATAGACTACCTGACACATTTGTTAATATAAATAAATAACTAGTATTACATTTATATTGATAATTTAATGCTTTGTGAAGGCTACAATAAAAAGTCAATGTATTAGGTAGATATTTTGTTCATAAGTACATAATTATTTCTTATGAATATCATATTTAAACTTTTCCATATTTATTGAATAATTTACATTACGAAAGGGATTGAATAGACTTAAGTACATACAAGTATGTCTTGATAAAATAAGTATAACCTATTGATAACAAGTCATTTATTATTCGATTGATTGAGGAAAATATATTTACCGGGCTCTAGGCGGTGGACTAAAACGTTTCTATATTTTTACACCCGTAACTCTAAATTACTAAATTTTCTGAAGTGTGTTTATTCAAATTGTATTCCCAAGAGGATTAAATAATCTTCGTGTTACGACGGTTTCCACAACAAGGGGTGAACTTTTATTTATTACCATAGAAGCGTTTAATAGTTTGACCACGGCCGCACGTTTCGAAATATATTTTTTATTTTAAATGATCGATTTATTTATGTTACGATACACAAACTGTGTAGTCATGTATTTCGTTTAGCCACGTGGCATCACACTGTATATGCGCACCTAGCGCCGGTAACGATTAAAAGACTTGACACATTTTTTTTTTTGTTCCGGGCCTACGCGCCGCCCACACCCATCAATCATCAACACACTACATACAACAGTCGCGTGAATGCCCGTATCGCATTAACATACGCATTATACATATTATAATAAATAATGTATACGCAAGCGTACGCGTAATGGTAACCGGTAAGCCTAGATATTCATACTATGATTAGCGTCGTCGCATTTATGTCCAGTTGTTTATTTTTTCGCGCTTGACGTTTATTACTCATTTCCTCCTCCTCGCAATCGGGTCGAATATATTAAAGGAGTGTCCATACACCTATGCGGACCGTGTAGTACGACCCAGTGGTGCCACCACCGTGGTGCACGCGATCGAGTGCTTTTTACCGCAAATTGCTTTCTTGCGCGCTGGAAACGTATAAGTGAATGGAAAAAAATAACAATAACACACGTATACGTATACGCATTAACCATATATGCTGCCCAGATCGTTTGTACACGTCTACCGGGCAGCCATACCAGGTATACTTGTGTATGGTTAATGATTACTAACGCTCCTCGTACGCTCCACATTTAGGTATGTATATATACATACGCGTATTAACAAAAATATATGGTCGCAGTCGTTAAATGCGAGCTCTTTGCGCGCGAATAATGGTCAATTGCCAAAAACCGGAACACGTATGAAATGTGTGTGGTACGCGTGGGTAAGTTAGGTGTGACGGAGTGAGTATACGGTAGTCGACCACTCTCTTTCTTTTGTCCGTTCGAAACCTTTGCGGTCGGTTAGGTAGGAAATCTTTAAAGGATTCGAATGTGTGTGTGTGTGTACAATCCTGCAATCGAGAGAATGAGGGAGGGGGAATTGTCGTGTTGGGTGCTCGCGTCATACTTCCGCGCAATATATATAAATTTAGCATTGAAATGTATGCATTATATACGACGTAAATGTTCAAGCGATACGAGGGACCGATAACAATTACACCCCGGGGGCAATTATCGTGCGTCGCGAATGAAGGAGGCACGGCTATGGCCGCTGCAGAATTGCGCGCGTGTAGGTCACTGGTCACCTAACCACACCGGAATAGTAATTATTAACGGGCGGACGTTTATGGCGAGGCGACCGGACGAGAGGGACGAAAGATTGTAGGTAGGGGACGATTGTAAGGATCGGCAGCCTCCATCGGCCTGCTCTCTCTCACCCTCTATCGGGTTTTGGGTCGGATTTCCGAATGAAATATTTAACGGTTAACCGGCGGCGACTGTTGGGTTATGTACTTGGGTCTTAACAACAACGGTGTCGATAGCCATTTTTCAACGGGCCGGCCGACCGGCCGGTGGTGAACGCAAAAGAGTTGATAAATGTCCCCGAGGACAACGGGTGTGACGACATTTTAGGGTCTGCCGGAAGACTCGTGGATCGATGACGACGACAACAACTACCCTTATTATGTGGTACTGTGTGTCATAATCTGTCTGCCGTGAATATCACCCGTCGGCAAAGGATTTTGACTAGGTGTTACGTCGAAGACGCAGTATCGGTAGTTTATGTTGTACACGTAGCTTCAATGTAGTAAACCTTAAAATCCTAAATATACATTAGAATATTTACACATGGAAAGGATGGAAAGGACGTGATGATATTTTTTAATAATAATATACATTGAATATTCTTTTGTCCACCACCGATGACCTTATTATTGTTCGGTCTCATCTCTTTTATGGTGTTACTTAACCTAGTTAGAACATGATGCAAAGCTGTCATAAAACAAATTTGTTAAATTATACTGTTTGACCTACTATATTAGTAATTTACTAAGGGGATAGTTGAAAATACAATTTGTAAGTAATTATTTTACTTAATCTGGTTTTGAACGATTTTGTTGGTTTTGATATTTTAAGTATTAATAGGAATTATACATTTTCACTGTTAACTATAGGAGGCCCCAATGAGCTTACATTTATAATAGTTCCAATTTTCGATGATACAATAACTATATATGTTTTAGTTTTAGTTTGTATGTTTTCAAATGAACAGATCGTAAAGTTGCAACAAACGTTTCATATAGCATTTATCTATAGCTGTAATACTATAAATTTGACACAGAAGGTATATAATAAATAATATAAAACGATATTAAGATTTAAAAGAGAAATCGAAAACAAAATCTGTTATAGTAAAAATTATGTTGGATTTGATCTCGCAACAGTTTATAATTTTTTGGGGATTCGTGTTCTTTATAGCTTGGCAATATCGTACATGCAGAGCTGAAACAAAGCATTTTTTTATTCCTTTAACAAAGATTTAAAAAATTGAAAGACAGCTGAACCGATTTTTTTTACGAATATTGACGTTGATGAATTATGCAAAGTACATTTGTTTATAAATTTTTCCTTTTTTTCATAAACAAACTTTCGGGTTCTAAATCTGCATCAAAAGTTACCCCACAGCGCCTCATTAAATCAGAGATTAGACCCCAGATGTACTCCAAAAAGGTCACCATTTGATTTTAAAAATACGAAAGAAAGCGGAAGAAAAAATAATAACCAGGAAACGATGTTAAAATATGTAGTAAAAACAAAGAAAAATAAAAACACTTTGCTTAGATGTTTGCGTAAGTACTGATTTAGTTTAAGTTGGACGGACAGACGGATACGCGAACATTGATTGTCTCAATAGCATTTCTACGATATATTTGTGCTCCGTATTTCGGTCACGTAGCGGACGGGGGACTTATTAGACAACTACTGCAGAGTCATCCTACGTGGAAACGATTTTTCCCCCTTCCGGCTTTTCCCCCGTTCACCGCTCCGACGCATTGGTGCAATTTTATTGTTTAGCGCATTTTGCGATGGTGGGGGGACACGAGTGGTGGTGGTTTTTCGAGACTCGTAAAAACAGAAACAATAAGTGAAATGAAACGATAACGCTCGTCTGACAACTCGGAGTACCTTGTATAACCGTTATAACAACACTCGACGACTCTGCTATATCGAGCAGTAGTTCTTGCAGCCGTCGTTCGTTTCGAAGTAAACGCGATTTTCTAGAGTATAGACGACAGTATAAGTCGGGGTTCGAATCGACGGATAATTCGGGGCACATTGTTGTGAGCGCGCTTACAGCTTACGATTACGTTCAACTACGAGATGAGTACGCCGAACGTTATGACTCTGTACTTATATAACTGTTGATAAACTCACGTATGTATAGCTGACCTGACGGACGTTGTCCTGTCTTAATAATGCATATTGAATCCGAATTGTGAAAAATATGTATTAATACGTATACGTTAAGCGTATCGATTACGTTCATATTTTCGTTTCTTTCCCGATTCGATTTTAAATTACGCTATTAAAACGTTAATATATATTTATTGTATTTTATTCATAATTTAATATGTTCGCTTGATATTGTTATTACGCCGGGTAGACGTCGAGCCAGAACTCAGTTGCGCTTTCACCCAATAGCGGGACGCAAAATAGATGTTAATGATGAAAAATAGGAAAAAAAAACCGCTCTCGGGCCAGGGTAAAATCGGATATTACGCGTGTGTAAGGTCACTCGTGTTTTCGTGTGACACAACAAGTCTATGCGGCAGCGGCGGCGGCGGGGCGTAGTGCATTAAAGCAGTGACGGTGTACCGCGGTGGTGGAGAGAAACAGCTTTCTCGTGTCGTAAAAGTTTAATTAAAGTCAATAAGAAGAATGTTAATGAACGTCGTTTGTTCGTCGCCCGACCGGTGACTTTTTACGCGAACGTAATTGTAGTGTATGTGTACGCGTATTAAGGATACTTCTTCGCGAACTTTTAGGCGAAATCAAATTTCTATTCAAGCATTAGCTTTTCGTGCACGCGTGCCCTATAATGTACATAGTAATTAGTCTTGTATAATAACACGTATGCATAATGTTGAGATTTTTTTTCTAGAGCAGAGGCGCAACTTGGTATTAGGCCTTGTGGGCGGGGCTTAGGAAGTTTAGAACTGCCAGTACGTTTTCCAATACGACAGTTAGAACAGGTCGGGTGAGACTCCACGATAGGGCGAGATAGAGGGATGAGTTGTATACTGTGTTCGCCGTTTAAACTCGAAACCAATGTGACCCATTTTTTTTCGAAAAGAAAACGTTTTTGAGGGAAAGAGCTCAGGTGCATTTAGTTTCAATTTTTAAAGGTAGTTGATATGGTATTAGAACCAAATATCTTACCAAGATATGTTTATAATTTGTATAAGTATCGTTTTATAAATACATGTTGAAAACCAGGAAAATTAATTAAACTTTGCCTTTTAATTTAATTTATGTACATTTCTATTGAATGCTTCAACTTAATATTCGTAACAAAAATACTTGAAGTTTCAAGGTTCGTTTCTCGGTTGAAGTTTTCGCACTTTTATGCTCTGTTTTTCTCAATTATTCTAAAAACTGCTGAGATATTCAAAAATAAAACCTTCAAAGTTCGAACCGGACAAAAGTTCATTCTCGAAATGTATCAGGTTTGTATACATTGGAGCAATCATTCTGGTTGAAATCACGTAAACAGACACACAAAAGAAAACACACATCATGATAAAACCAATAAATTCTTCGTTTCACTCAGAATCTAAAATGTACGTACACAAACATTACCATCATCCATGTACTCGTATGGTATAGTAGCAAAAAAAGATTTTATTAATTATTGACAAGATAATGATAAAGGTAATGCTATTTTTCGTTGAATCGTGAAAAACTGTTATTTATCTCTTTAGAGTTAATGGTATTAGTTATACATTTTTCGAGTTTTTAAATTTTCAAGTAAGATAATCGAGACTTTTCGATTGAAAAAAAAAGTAGAGTTTATCACCAACATAGATAATATGCCTTATTCCGGATAGCCGATAAATATATAAGATGTAGAACACGTCATATCAAAATATTATCAACACGGATTCGATCTAAATATAAAATAATTTTAATTAACATTTAGGCACGGTTGTCACCTTTTTATAATAATGTTACACGAATATAGCGAAGCTATTGAATAATTTGCCGAATTATTATTTTTTTTATATATTTTCTAATATTATCCAATTTACATTATTAGGAAACTGTATATAAACATATTTTATAAAATAAAGTTCAATTTATACTTGGCTTAAATTCAATTTTTTTTAAAAATGACTTCTGAAATCTAGGGGTATCTAAGATTTTAGCGGGTCCTCTCTAAGTCATTCCTCCTAATTTTGGCACTGCTCAAGTGGGTAAATTGCCCCACATGTCATTGTAAAAGAGAACTCATGACGTTGTACAACTACGATAACTGTATTACATTTTTGCGTTGACAATGTATTCAAATTGCATTAGTTTAACAAATGACTTGGCCTCCAGCTAAAATGCGTTTTTACGTATTTTTCACGCACTTTTATGTATTGTCAAAAGAAACTTGTTTCGTACTGTTTTTATTAAAAGTCGAACCCCGCTCGAAGTTTACTACGGACGTTATTGATTGTTCTGATTCTATTCAAAGCTTAACCTCAATTAACCTTTTTTTTTTTTTATTATATTTTATCATCACATAATCATTATTTTAATAATAAGAATGAATATCTTGTTGTAATTGTATTTATTTAATAGATTTTTTTAAAAGTATTTTGCCGTATTCGACGGTATTTGTTTAAATGAATCAATGTTGTAAATTTTTCTTTGTCATTTATAAAAATGTATTATCATAGTTATTTTAGCACGATTAAAATTTGAAACTAGGCCTGACTAACTTAATCAATTATGTTTAAATATCGACTGAACACCGAAGTTATTTTTAAAAAACTTTTACTTTTAGTCGTATTATAATATTTTTCTTCTGCGTTACCGCGATGCGGAAAAACGATAATCGTTACCGTCAGACGACTACCTGACCCACTGTATTATGGATGTAAACGTAGATTAAATGTTACAGGTTTTCGTTATTGATAAAATGATGAAACCGTAACAGGTGTCTCGCCAAGTCCTATAGACTTCTCAACCTCTGGGCGCCCGGTTAAACGTTATTATACACCATTATTGCTCGTCGTCTTGGGCAGCATTTGTAAGAAAGACGTGGGCGAATGGTTACTTTTAAATATATTCAAATCGATAAAACGCACGTCTTCAGACGCTCGTTCTTTAATGTTATAATACAATACGAGTATTCTTCGAACTAAACTGATTGATTTTCGAGGAAAATATTTTTCGTCCTAAATCCATAATGCGCGACGCGCGTCTATACTAATAAGGGTACTTTAAATAATAATATATAATATATACACGTAAAATAAATTATATGAATATATTTGTTTTTTTTTTCCCACCGGTGAAATTGATTTTCACGATTGTGGAATTCTAGTGATGGTGCCGTCGCGGTGATAGCACCGAAACGCAATTTACATGCAAATGCCTGAGGACCGGGGGGACTTGTGTCCCGGATCCGTGTAAAGCCAGATGTGGTCAATAGTGACGTGACTTGTTATCGCCACCAATATTATATTATTATATTTCCATAGATTTCGTCAATAACATTATGAATATCTTGATCGCACGCGCTGTAGTATATATATATGTGTATACATGTATATATATGTAGTCGTTGGTTATGGAATTATAGGTACGGAAAAAAAGTCCTTTTTTAACCACTTTTAAACATTTCATATACGTCAAGGTTTCTTATCAGCGTGGTGACTGAACAATACATATTTATACACTTTGCTGTTTTTCAGTCTTAGTATCTCGATAAACATTAAATCGTAATATCTGAGTATGGTTAAAAGAAAAACTATAATGCATAATCCTGCAATTCTTAAGATCAACGACGGTTGTTTTTGAATTTTTTGATGTTCCAAAACCAAGAGTTTACGTGTAATGTCTTATTGTTTATCTGAAATATTGAAAAAAAAATGTCTACTACAATAAATGTTATGTCATTTTTTTTATTATATACTCGTATAAGTCAACTAATGTTGGATTTAAAAAATGATTACCATCGAAGGGCTTATACATTTGTGGCAACTAGCTCCCCTCCCAATTCCATCTGTGTGTTTGGTTAGTCGGAATGTTATTGTTTACAGGGTGGTATCAGTAGAGCTCAGTGGGTGTTGTGGATCGTGTGCGGAAGGGATGGTGTTATTTTTTTTTGAGACGTGACAACCGCTAAGAAATCGAAACAGCCATAGCGGCTGGGTTCGAGCCCATGTGGGTTGAAACGCAACCTCCTAATCTAGTCCGGTCACGATACACGACGGTTCTCGTTGGCATTCAGTATCAGTAAAACGTTTTTTTATAATCAATTTTTTTTAATTCAGCAATAAAAGAAATCGGTCTTAACAACCTTTGCGAATTATAAGTTCTTTTGGCGCGTGGCTCGTGAGTATATTTTTGGTGGCCCGTCTCATACAAGGTAGTAACATTAGCACAATGCTCTTGAAACTCACGTTTAATTGCAATTACCAGCTGTGTTCTGTGAAAACCAGTGCACATCGTTGGGGAGCAGCACTCAAACAATTGTCTATGAATGTTTGCAAACGCATTATAATATGCGAAAGGTTCAAGAGTGGCTGGACGACGTGCGCTGTTCGGGGAATGAATGATGACGTTCGACGGGTGTGTAGGTGGTGTACATACGTGTGGGTCTGGGCTGCGTTTATTATACTGTGATGTACATAAACTTGGGGCTCGGTTTGAAATTCTCGGCATTGTATGCGCGCAGTAAGCCACGCGAAATCGACTAGGTCTAATCATTTTCGCATCGAATTTCCCTAATCTCGTTTTCGCGAGCTCTATCCATAACGCTATCGGGCTAGGGCTCGCGCTCATACACTTCCATCTCCTCGGGGAGATTTCCACCACCGTCCGCTGCCCGGAGCAGATTTAATTGTTATGCAAATCATGAAAGTCGAGTATATGCGTAGTACGCGTATATTATAATAAATGAAAATATTACGAACGCTGATCGGGAGTAGTTCTGCTTCGAGTTTTCGAGTGCGCTCGCTCGAGAGCCACCGCATCGTGTGACCGTCGAACCGTACGACCGGGTTCTCGTGATGTGTGCTATTTTTCTTCATTGTGATTTATTCGATTTGGCCTGGTTCGCGATATTATGATAATCGCACGACAGGTGTTTGATGACCTAGAAATTTTCGAATAACGACAAAATATTGCGCCAAAATTATTTGCATGGAGTATAATAGACTGTAGACATGTGCGATGTGCTATGTGTGTGTGCGAGTGTGTGTGTGTGTGTGTGTGTGTGTGTGTACATCTATATATTTTACCTGTAATGTCAACAACATTTTAAAATTGGGATGATCGTATTGTTATGATTTAAAAATTTAAAGAAAAAAACTTCAGCCAGTCGTAATACCGAATGGACATTTCCAGTTTTTTTAGTGCTTCAATTTTTTGCTTGTCTCATAAACATAAAAACAAATTTATATTATACACAAAGGTTTTTCAATAATTCACGTTTTTATGCGTTGACCGTAAAACAATTTTCAATCGTAGTTATTCATTCGATGGCAATCAACATCGGCGGTATTCAATTTTAAGGAATTGTCAACGATTTATTCTTGTATTAAAACATCTACCAAAAAAAATCCCCTTTTTAAATTGGAGCAAATAAAATTGTACCAATTTAGAAAAAAAAATGAAAATACTGTTCTCAAATATCACCATTATTCAAAAGGTCGTAATGCTAGATTCCATGCATTTTATTGACAGTACATAAACCATTTTGAACATGTCAGAATACGGTTTTTTTTTTTAAAATAAAAACTAATTAAATATTATAAGGGGTACAGGACTAAAAAACAAAATATTATAATATTCAAACGCACATGGTCGCAATGACCACATTAATATGTATAAAAGGGAATTTGAATTAATTAAACATAAAAGTATGGAAGTGCGTTGGATTAAGATTAATTTTGATTATTACTTCGCCGAAACTGTACCGATACAACATTTGGAATATCAGCATTAATAGTAATAACTTGTAGCAGTTTAAGATAACAATATTATAACAACTGACATTTAACCATGTTACAATAGTTAGTAACGATAAAAGGTAGCAATATAATAATAGCTATTGACATTTTGCCATATTAATTTAGTCCATTGTTTTATTGAAATTGAATTAATCTCGTGTAGTGAATATAGTTACATAATATGATACCTTTGAATTACATACTAAAGGATACCAAATTGTATAGACACGCTGAACTCTACTCCTATAAACGTAATAATGTTATTATACTTATGCGTTTGGCGCTTGCTGCGTAATATGCTAAATTATCATTATATTATATGAAATATATGTACACTTTAATCAACGTTTATTTACCGACAGATCAATACTGTTTAACGTATGTGAAGGATTATTTCAATAATTACGAAGAAGTTATATCTTTTTAAAAAGTATATGCATTTTGCTTTGAGTTAATAATATGAAACAATGAATATTTTTCAAATATTAAATACAATTTAAAAGGTTAATGATAACACTATAGTAATTTGCAAACAAAAAAACAGATTTTACAGGTATTATTGTTATTATTACAGATATTCTATTATTTCGATAAATTATAGAAATTAGGATTCATTTTACCCCAGTTGATTGAATTTAAATGTTATACCCGTAACTTAAGACAATTGGTACTCAGAACAGTAGAATAATGATATATTTCTCTTTTGTATAATATTATACTGCCATTGTTCATCGATTTACGTCAAAAAATGATTTTGTCTCTACCCGAATAAATTCGTCTTACGCATCGTTTGCAGGCGTATATTTCGTGGGAAGTTTTGAACATCAACAGCACAATAGACGACAAAATTAGCTCCTTTGTAGTAAATAATACCAGTTTTAGTTTTGGGAACACAATGATCCGTGTATAGAATTCAACGTAAATCCATTATTATCATCATTATTATTACATAAAGATATCCAATCAAATATTTGTTTTAAAAACGTAAAAGCGTTTTCTGAGTATATAAGGCTGTTTGTGCTCGGATATTAGCTCATAATATTTCCGCTGCTTTTGTTAATTACTAAATGTATGTCCTGCTGCGTTCGCTGAGATATATATAAATCGCTGGAACAAAATGCTTAGATATAATTATTATACTACCGGAACGAACGTAATATAGCTATGCGCATTTGCGTAATACAAACGATAAAACTGGGATAAGCTGCGCGGCCGTGTAAGAGTAGACGCGTATTTCGGTGTCTATATTATATAGTGCTGTTTCCCCCTTCCTCCCGAAATTCGTTACGGCAGAGCTTTATTACTATCGTTATTTTTTATGTATATATATACTCACTTGTATTTTTTTCTCTCCGCCCTCGAAACCAAAGGTTCTTCAATTCGTCTGAAAAGGGAACTTTGACCACGTAGTTTGTGAGAAAACGAACATTAAAATTTAAAATCCCCGCTAATGGTTACACACACACACAACATAGTTTCTGGAACGAAAAAAAGCTCTTATTCGAAAGTTGGTCGCGGCACAAGAGGGGTAGAATATAAAAAAACGACCCTTTAGCCGAGGGCGATTTAACAAACGAGCGTGCTATGTAGACAAAAGGGCCGCCGTGGCGCCGCGCGGACACGATGGACGACGAACAGCTCCTACTCGTAGTGAAACCGTATAAAATTTGGCTCATCGAGCGAGACCAAGTCTTGGAGTCAACGTAGTCTGGTAATTACTCGCGTCTTGGTAACGAGGAGAGTGAGTACCGAGATCTGATAATACGGTGGAGAGGTCGATCAGAGGACCGTTATGGGAGGTGGGGTGACGAGAAGATGATTAAGATAACAGTGTCTTGTAAGTATTGTTAGACTGAGTCGTCGATTATACGTAGAGATTGATAAGGTTAGGTGCTTCAGTAGGTTCACGTTGATGTAGATCTAATTTTATCTAATATAAATAAAAACGAGTGCAAACAGAGGATGGAGACGGTGGGGCGGTATGTATGTACACATCATAAAACTATTACAGAACAAGGGACGGCTTCAGTGATTAAATTTTGATATATTTTAGTATGAAATATTGAAGACAAAATTAAAAAACAGCAGTTCGTTAGTAACAAATTGTATGATTATAGACCGTCAAATTATTAATAATTATATTATAAAAAGCAAAGATTCGGATGCTGTTTTCTTACCGTCCCACCGTCACCCTCCCCGAACAACAGACACCGGCGATCAGGTGTACACGCGCAGGTAGCGGTTCCTGACGTAGCACGTCTGCGGTGGGGACGTGGGGATGGTTGTAGGTAGGTACACGTTTTGCTCCAGTCTGGCTGGTGGGATGAAAACATTAAATCCCTAGATGCGGGGAGGCTGCGATCGATCATTTTATACCACCGTACCACCCTCGGCGTTATTCCCCCGACTGGTACGCGATCTTCGGGTGACGATTGTATTATAAATATATGTATACATTTGTATGTTTATTTGTGTGTTCATTTATAAGTTTCCGTTAACGCCGATATTGTCACGAAACTTGATTGCTGGTTCGGGAGTACTTGTTATGGTCGATTTTATTGCATTATTTTCAGCAGAAAATAATATGTTATTCGTTTAATTCATCTCAACTAACAACATTTCCTCCCGACTTTTTTCCTCTCGATTATTAAAGATTTTCCCGGAAAAAGTAGACGGTTTATTTTGTTGTGTTTTTGACTGGTTAAGAATCACCGGTCTCAGAATCTGGTATAAGAAACAAATTCAATTTAGTTTTAATAATAAGTTTTATACCTACGTATTTATGTTCTATCTTAAAGATATTCGTTTATTATACTTTATACCCTGATTCCTTCATTCTTCAATGTCGTCTAAGTTTATAAGATACTATAGTTTAGTCGCATTTTATCGGTTTTAAAGCGATTTAAAGGATCCAATGTCAATACGGTTTTCATTAAAAACCGCTGCGGTATCCGATAATTATTTTTGTCATTGTTCTATCAACCTGTATAAGGAGCTGTGCGTCGCACAGTATAACAATATTGTTGCGCTGGCAGACGCTTTTAATTCGTACGCCAACTCGTCGAATTCTATATATATCTGTACTTCAAAAACAGCAGTTATTTTTCTCCAAGCAAACGAAATGAACGATTTGGGATTCGTGTACCGCGTTGTTGATGATGATACAGAGTCCGTCGGAAAGAGTAACCGAATCATTTCCAAAAACTTTGTTCGCTCTCTAGGTGATAGGGGAATTTGTTACAACAGTGCGCTGAATTCGCAACCGTTTTTGAATGATATTGGATCGTTTTCACTTCGCACCCATATTTTTCATTCATAATTAGCTCTAAGTAAACGAGCCGTTTTACAATGTTTTTCACTCCGGTCCAGCTGAGTCACGTCTCAATTTGCTTCCGCTCATTGACGAGACCCACAATCATTTGGTTTAACATTGAACGGCAATTAATGGGGTAAACATTCTCACACAAGATTTCAACTATGTTATAGTCACACCATACGGAAAGAAAAAAAAAACACGTTAACGTATTATAGTAAAATGTAATTATAGCTCGATGAGAATATTATTAATATCAGTTAACGTCACAACCGGAAAGTCGAAGACCTAAATAATATCACACGGTACTTTAAAATTTGAACGGCGGTGATGACGTCATCTACGCGTGGAAGAGTACACGAAGCTATGGCATGTTTTTAGTAAAATAAAATGAATTGACGTTTGTCGTCTTCTGAACGAACCCACCTACTAATCCACCACACCTACCTGACCATCACCGCTATACCGCATTTGTTGTAGGTATAGAATATATATTATATATATATATACCCTCTCTCGTGGGGGTACACGTGCGAAATTCCCGGTCGACACACTTTGCAGAATACGAACGACCTAAAAACGTGAGGACGTGTCCAGCGCAGCTCGTATATACATAACACGAGCACCGTATAATTATTATACTCCTACCTCTATTTCTTTTCGATATAACACACTGTCAAACCCAAATCACATTTCCGCGGGGCACAGGCGGCCCTATTAGTGCTTTCTCGAAAACTTTGAGGGTCTTAAATATTTATTTTTAATTTTTTTTTTTTTACATTATGTTATTTATTTTTAATCCGCCGCTTCTAGAAAACTTTGTTTTTAGAGGCGGTAAAGTTTTTTCTTTTTTTTTGATTTATTTGCCGTTTACATCGACCAATGTTAAACACGCTATTTGCTAACTCCACCAATGTCCACCCCGGGATAATTCCGTTGTAATGGTGTGTGCGTTGAACATTTTTTAAAAAATTATCTTATTTTACTTACAACCTGTATTACACAATTTTTGTCTAAGACGTTATGTCTAAGATATATAGGTTTTAAAAAATAATAATATTCATGACAATAATATTAATACGAAGCATTATTTTTGTAGAAAATATGTTATTCGATTTATACTTGTGATAGGAGATGAATATGCACACACAACAAATTACTCTCGTATCAAAACTAATAAAATATATATGTTTACCTCTTTTACTTGGCAATTTGTCTAATGATACTATGTTAGTTTCAATTATTGAAGATATTTTTTTAAAAAGTGTTTTGTTTGCTCACGCTGTGAAATCTTTGTAGAGATAAAGCGTGTGCAGAAATTATTTTAAAAATTAACGTGTAAATTAACGTTTTTTCAACTACACTGAGCCGGGTCATGTTCGCCAAAAAATAATACTCTATAATATGGGAACGGTCTTTTATCCGCATAGTATATTTTACGCTGTCGCCCAGAGCGGTGTATATACGATTGCAGGATTTTTTTTTTTATTTTTCTCTCGAGTGGATTTAAATAATTTGTACTCGTCAAAAAGAATAAAATAAAACACAAAGAATGGATCCAATGAAAAAAAAAAAATCACATTATCTTATAAACTGGGAACTCTGTGCACAGAATATATGTATACGGTACATGCTTATTCACACCCTTCGGATTTTCGAGTACAGGAGCTGTTCACGAATAAATAGCTGATAAATAGTCATCTCATTTTATTCGCACGTATGCAAATGCGCGCTCATGAGTACATCAACTCGACACACAACGTAATAATGTAATATTATATAATATGTATTTAATCCGATGGTATTTTATAGTGCACGGACGTGAATAGTAGATGTCAACGCATGATACTCTTCGTAACACTTGCATGTTTATCAAGTTGTTTGGAACTACTACAAATCACAGAATATTGAGTATTCTCTTAAAAAAAAGCTTACGAGTATAAACTCTGACTCTGTTAAATTAATACTAATTGTATTTTATGGCTGATACCAACTTCTTAATTGTCTTATGGATGGTGGCCTAAAGAAACTTATGTCGAATTTAGGTATTGAAATACATTATTACATTTCGTTGTATACAATTAGATGAATACAACATTTTAATACGTAATTTTTCAATATACTTTCTCAATTGTAGCCAAGACCTATATAAATATACTTTAAAGTAAATTATTATATTTTTCATATTTATTTGATATAGCCATAGGAAAGAAAATATAATAGCAACTCGTAGGATGATTAATCCGTGGTTTTAGATTTATCATAAGTCAAGAGTCAAAAAATTGAAAGACAGGAAAATAAAATGGCAAGATAAATTATTTGAGTTAAAACTATTTCCATAATTTTTACCGCCCTACGCACACAACCGCGACACCAATCGAAGTTAATATGACGTATGATACTCCCATAGGCGAAAATAACCGGTATACCTCATGTTCGTATAACGCATTATACCGTACGGTTAGCGGACGATCGCGTGTTGTGCTTGTAAACAGCCGAGCCAACGGTGTGGTCGATATTATAATTGTTCGCTGCCGACAACGATTTCGGACGAACGATATAATTAGTACGTGACCACAGCGACGGGTCTGCATGCGTGGGCTCGTGTCGCCACTTAGAGTAACTATTATGACGTGTTATTATATAAAAAGTAGGTTTTTTTTTTTACCAAATGTGTTTTGACAATCACAATAATGACAATCGTGTTTCGGACCGTCATCATCAAATTAATTGTAGTTTATTATTCCCGGTGTCGAGGTACTATATTTTCGAGCGAAAATAAAAACTATGCACAACCACAGACGAGTACAAATCAACTACGGGTCGCGATGGCGTGGTAGAGCGGATAAGGCGGCTGTGCTCAATCGCATGGTCGTCGGTTCGAATCCGAAGAAAAGAAGCCACCCCTTTACCAACAACCCATTGTTTCAATAACGCGAGTTTGACTCACAAAAGTATTCCCATTATACGGACCTCGGCTAATGGCCGTAGCTTCCGAAGTTAAAAAAAACATCCTATAAAGCTTTATTTTCTTCTCATGAGTACCCGTTGTTCAATGCCAACCGGTTATTCGCGATCGTAATATACATCTCTCACTTCTTTTTGTGAGCGTAACACCAGATTAGCGTTGTACTAGATTAGTCCGATATGTATTATATAGCTTTGTACAGCATTTGGTCATTATATCCACGATCTAAGCCACGCGTGCGTGCGTCAGCGTATTTCTTTGACGAATTTCACCTCCAATGAATTCGAATGGCGTTTTTTCAATTTTCTATAACATATACTTTTTATATAATATCATGATTCAGAGCGTCGCGATCGTGGCTAATGGTTTTACTGTACGATGAGTGTTTTTTTTTCTCATCTCTAAACATTTTCGTTTGGTATTATAAGAAGTGTAGTCAAAAAGTTTCTAACAGATAGTAAATCAGACGTAGAGTGGATGGAATACACCGGAGATATCATATTTTAAATTTTCTCGTAGTGGAAAAAAGAACCTAGCGAACTACTAATAATGAAACGGTAACGAATGAAAGAGATCTGCTATGGGTCAACTCGGTTTTCGAGGGAGGAAAACTTTAAAATTCTATATCACATGTGTTTAACTTTCTACCTACCTATTCTGGCTAGCCTTTTTTCTTTTCTTTTTTTTTTTATTCGGTTATAACATACAATATAAATATATATATATATTATATATACATATATATGCCTATATACATATAATATATTGGTTTTTCAATATAAATGGTTTGACGTGAGTCAACTCGCATTATTCATTTAATCATTTCCCCGTACATACATATATATATAAATATAAATACAAATATACATATTTCTATATGTCAAGGTGCACGTATACCTAACCTACAAGCGTACACACGCGCACAGACTACTCTGCGGCGGAGTAGTGTAATATGGGTATATTTGTGCGCGCTCATCTTATATTACATTTATTTTTATCTCGTATATTCCATTTGGTTTCATGTTATCGTCGTGCACCACCACCACCAGCAACACCACCACCGATACTACTACTGCTGCGCATTCGGTATTTTAAAATTGAAAACAAATCCTCAGGTAACTGTAAAGTGAAAAAAAAAACGAAATCTAAAAAAAATAAAGAACCGGAGCAAAATCGGCGAAACTACCCTACCGCTGCAGCACCAGTGTTTTCCATTAAAACAAAGCGCATAATGTAATAAAAACACACACTCCTGTTTAATAACATCGGGAATGTCGCACAAGAGCTATGCGCTCAACCAATAATAAACGAATATTATCCGCGTGCTCGCCTCGGAGACGTCGTCGAGTTTTCTTCTTCAAAACGACTTGATTAGGTGGGCGGGGAGGGGGAATCCGACTCGAATTTCCAATGCCACTGCGACGAGCGGAGCGTGTTATTTAATTCGTCATTTTCACCATAGACGTAAGGTTCTGCGGGACGACGCATGCACATTTTATTGTAAACACGTAAGCGTGTCAATTGACAATGAATGTTTCGCCCGGAAGAATATTATTTCCAACGGTGTTTTCGTATTATTATGTATACGTTTTTAAAAATCACTTCGAATGCTCGGCATACGATTTTAAACTAGAAGTAATGGTCATTTTCGAAAAAAAATTCAAGACGATTCACCATTGGTGCAATAATTAGTATTAATATATGCTTTTTTATCGTCATAAATTTAAACATAAATATCAATGTTGATTATTATAAATATTTGTAATTATTATTTATTGTTCGTTTTGGAAAACTTCTCTTAAAAGAGGGAAAGGGGGATGGGAGATGCATACCCCACGTCGCATGTGTTTACCATCCAGTTCAAGTTACATATACTGGCATTATTGTGTCGTGTTATTTTGGTTTTTATTGATTAAAAGTTTTTTTTAAACGATACAATAAAAATCAATACATCTTATATTTTACCTCAGATAAGATTCTTAATTTTTTTTTATAACATCATATACGTCATATGATAACAATGTATGCGAAGTTTACGTTACATCAGCATTATTACTTACCATACTTAGTTTTACACAAATAACATAATACAAAATTTAATAATTTTTTACAATTAAATAAAAATACCAATATAACGTTTCGAATGGATCAAATCACTCAGTATCTCCGAATACTGCGATATAAAAACTAGGTGGCCTCAGTACTTTTCGATTATTTTTTTTTTTCATAAAGTTGAAAAATATTTTTAAAACCTATATTGTGGTCCATCTTATGTATTCTTTAACTGTGTATTTTAGGTTTGATGTTCATCTTGACATATACGTTAGATAATAAATACTTAAACGGTACCGGTACACGGTATTAATATTTGGTTTATATAAAATATATAATTCCCTGTAATCTAGGTGTATGGGCATTTGCTAAAGCTTAAAATATCCATAACAGCTTAAAATAATAATAGTAATAATAAAAATAATAATAATAATAATACATATAATGTGTATAACAATGTATATCTAACAAAATGTTATTATTGTATTTTTATATGATTTTATGTAAATTCCGCGAACTCGATAACAAATAAAAATACCCGATTCTCATGAATCTTTAAATACATATATACGAATATATATAAATATGGATATGAAATTTAACATCGCTCGCTAACTACCTTGGATTTCATTATTGTTTTTTGAATAATGCAATTCTTATGTTGTTTTTCGTACAACTCCTTTGTGCAACCAAAAGCACGTAAAACACTCAAATATCCGAACGCGACGTGTAAATATTTTTTCCTTCACCCTTGCGATACTAAAACGCATATAGGTCAAAATTTCAATAGGTACACTGCATCATAATAATTTAAAAATAAATATATATATATATATATGCGAAACAGGGGTACCACCAAAATCCTTCTAAAAACGAAATCCAAACGGCCTTACAAAATAAACAACAGTTGGGGATGATTAGCTTCGATATAGACAAGGCATATGACACAGCTAAGTTGCCTAGAATTATTTATAAGCTCAATACAATTTTTATCAAAGGAAATATGTTAAGATTTTACCGCCATAAGAATACCGTAGTACCATAATAATTCAGTAATTAATAAACAGCGTGCGGTAAGACGAACTAAGCGCTGAATTCTACGTGTGTTCATTTGTGTACCTACAGCATGGTCTTTTGTTTTAGTTTTTTGTAAACTCATTGTTTCCACTGCGTCTATTCGTATACCAAAATACAATGACCGTGCGCGTCTTTCGTAACGATTTCTCTAACACGTAAAACTTGAAAAAAACTTACTTTGTATTTTTCCACGTGAAAACTTGTACACAGCTGACGTAATCGTTTTACTCGTATATTCCAAAGTAAAACATCATTCTGAACATTTGAAATTATAAATAGTATACTATTTAAATTACATGACGTGAGCTATATGTACATAAATTCTTAAAGTTTCTAACGAGCAGCGCGGCGTGGTACGGGAGGAGCTTCGGGAAATTGTGGAGCATGCCGATTTTGTATCCAACACTTTTGTTAAAAATATTTTCTCGGACAATATAACGTTATTTTTTAAATAAAATAAATACAAATATTTCCACTGGAATCCGAACAAAAGTTTCGAACGGCACTAATGGCCGGGAAAAATGTTGCGTAGCCCGATGACTTTAAAAATCGTATCGGAATCGTTTTTCCCTCGCACACACGAAGGAAATAAATACATATACACGAATACATCGATCGGAATACACGAGCGTTGAAAAAAATCAACCCACCGCGCATTTGTATGTGTCTATCACTCACAATCATTGCCCGATTCCCATTATCATTTCGACTCGTAGCTGTCAGACGCACCACACGCGCGTGACGCCCCGATTAAATAAATTAAACGATTGTTTGCTCGTTTTTCACCATACCGCACCGAATTCGGTAGTCGGCTCACGCACGCGCACGCGGTCCAGCATCCGTGGCGTATATCGTTGCATTACCATCATCCGCGAGACGGTCGGAATTTTTTCAAATATGATTATAAGCAACTATATGCGCTGAACGCGTTGAATCGGAGAATTATTTTTTCCCGGCTCCCCGTATCGCGTCGGCAAAACAATACGAAGTAAACAATATTACTGCAGTGCTGTCGAGTGCAGTGTGTGAAGTGAGTCTGGATGGTCAAGTTCACGGGAGAAAAAAGTTAAATAGCAAAAAATAAAAGCAACAATGTGCTACGGTACGAGGATAAATGGCCAAAGAAATTTTAGTTTTTATTACTACAAAATTTGATATTGAACATTTTCCAAGTGCAATAATAGGCCTTGTATCAAAATATGTCAGCCGTGCCTCTAATAGTTTGGAAATAAAAAAAATAACAACACTTGTTGGACAGTAATTGGGCAAATAATTATACATATACAATAACGTATAAGCCGTAAAAGTCAAACACAACCATTCTGCAATACGAGTTGATTCGTTTTCCGAATAAACGTAATAAACAATTCGACCAACGGTGGCAAAAGATACCAACAATTCTTAGCTGACATTCACGAGGCGTAACAATACGCGTAGGACAAAAAAAAACGTTTCCACGAAAACGGATCATTATAACCGTATTCCACGGCCAAAACGTGATACATCCAACAATGATTTTGCATTTTTCAACATCTCACTCGACTCGCCCGCGGTCGGTTTTCAATACTCACTGTACATACCGGCGAGACAATTCCGTGTTCGTTACTCTCGAATGTTCTTTGAAAACGTATGAACCGTTTATTGAAGAAAATTAAAAAAATATATAAAATAAACTTGTTATAGACAGTTGAACAACGGACGAAACTCTTATAAAACTCCTAACGCTCTGATGCTCGATACGTACGGTACGTTGTGTGAAACGCACCTTAACGCTC
This sequence comes from Periphyllus acericola, assembly GCA_949715065.1. NCBI lineage: Eukaryota > Metazoa > Arthropoda > Insecta > Hemiptera > Aphididae > Periphyllus > Periphyllus acericola. The sequence continues at coordinate 6,766,544 of OX454269.1, read as the reverse complement.
GACTCGCAACGTCGCCGTACGTATTACGTTTCGAATACCAAATTAACGAATCAGTCCTTACGTACACGGTTCGCTTTGAAATTCAAGCTGAGTAGCCCGTAAAGCAAACTTTTATCTTAACTCGGCGTACTATTATTCTATTTTTACGTTTCACTTTCCTTTAATACGCTTTCAGCAGAACGTTTGTTTCGCTTCACTTTTTTTCAGTTTCCCCCCGCTCCCTTTTTTTGTTCGAGTAATTCGATTTATGATTTTTAAACTTTGATTAACTCCCGGCGATCACAATACCCATCGGTTCTTCGCGTGGTGCAATTGATTCTTATCAAAAGGCGTATACCATGACACGGGATAGTTGCAATAAAAATCTATTTAAACGTAATAAACCGTGCAAATTCAGTTCCGACAATTGAACGTCGTTTCCATTTTTGACCGGTGAAATATAATATTTATAATGGGTGCACATTTTATTTTATGAAGCACTGAAATATTAAATGGTAAGTCTATATATTTATTCTCGTCGGACAGACATTCGTCGAATACGTTCGAAAATACATTTGTACATTACGGTAACAACAATATTTCAGTCATTTGGTTTAACCGTTCAATGTTCGTAATAATTTTAAGTTATATCCGACCCGGATACGTCGAGTAAATTGTTTCGTCGTTGCACGCCGATCGACAAAAAAAAAACAAAAAAAAAATCACGCTTTTTTCCATATTTTATTTGTGAAAACCATTTTCACGAACGTCCGCATGGTTTAGTGAAATGTTCGGTCAAATTGTTTGAGCGATTTTTAATTTTCATTGTCCGCAAAATTATTCACGTTACGCACGTGGGTCACGATAAGGCAGGTGGAGTAGTGGAGTTCAAAGCGTATAACTATACAGTTGACTCGTCGAAAAAATTTGAACGTACTTAATAACGATTTCACGAGAACCGCGGTCCGTCAGTTTTACAATATTTATATCCACTGCTGTACAGGTAGGTTCTGTGAGCGTATCGAAACGAAAAAATGTGCGTATACGTATGAAGAATGTGCGATTTCTAATAATGTAATAAAAAATGTTTCCGCAATTATTAATGTCCGACTCGTGGATTAACTGAAGGGTTCACGTTAAAACGCAGTAGTGGAGTTGGAGTTTGGACCTTCGTCGTCGTCGTCGTCGTCGTCCTCTCAAGAAAGCCCATAACAATAGCTGCTGGTAATAAACTACAGCGGTAGGTGACGCCGGAACGGTTAGCCCCGGGTCGCTGCGACACAAACGCGCGTTACACCGTGCACACCCTCACAATTAATATTCATCCCCTCGGGGACCGCTACGTACCCGTAATCCCTGCTCTGATTGTTCGGGCTAATTCAGCGCGTCCACCGCGGCGTGCCGTTTTTCGAAAACCGTCCGCCGTAGTTTTATCATACGTGTACATTGTACATAAATCGAAACCTACGCACGGTGACGTTTTTTTCTTTTTTCTTGCTCTTTTTTCTACGGGCCGCGTGTACAACCGAAAGAGATTGGACCTCCGCGAGCCGATTTCCGGCGTACGATACGTATCGCACCGTGCACTGTCGATGGATTTATTTTTTTACATTTTCACACGATCAGATTTCGTGCAACCGAAAGACGTCGGAGAAAACGGTCTCGTTCGCGTAACACAACCCGCGGTACTCAGTCGTTCTATGAATTTTATTATCTTATCGAATCTGGATATGTACACGAATGAAAATAAGCATTAAACGCAGTTCTACGGTCGGTTGTCGTCAATTTTGGGACTCGTCGAAACACAAACATTTTTATATTTCTCGCCTATACCATGTGTATCTCGGAAGAATTATATGTTTTTTTTTATTTCAGTCGACCGCACTGTAATATTATATTAAACAGTTTGGCTTAGCTGTTCATTTACATTTGTTAATCCTGAGAGGTAGTTAAGTTTGGAATAATTGAGATCGAAGCAGTATTGCAGTTTTTTGTTCAGAACAGACTATGGAGACGGCATGATAAAAATATAAACCTTCACGTGAAAATACCGCCTTGGTATATAGGTACGTTTTTCATTACCAAAACCCGAAAATATACTATAATAATATCGTTTGTTTAATTTAACGGCACAATGTGTGCATAAATTATATAATAATTAGAGAGCGTATTTCAAAGTGCATCTCGTTCAGGATAATCATAGATAATTATTTCGAACTTCATAATTCGTTTCATTAAACAGATATTTCAAAGTTTAAACTGTTATTTTGCTCTAAACGTAACTAATTTATAGCCAACACGATTGCTCCGTATAGAGTCAAATTTTTAGAATAACAGTTTTTTTTCTACAATTAAATGTTTAGTTTTATTATCAATTACAAATAGAGTTCCTAATCAAACATTACACTTATAAAAAAAAAAAAACAGTAAACTTAATTGCTTTCGGTAAATTTTGTATTTTTGCATTTTATTATCATTGGCTATTTTTCAGAGAATTTTTAAAGGTTTTCAGGGTATTTAAATCCGGCGCCTTATCATAACCGTACAACAAGATACACCAACAAACGATCTGAAACGATTGAACTAGGTAACGCAGAACATTAAAAAGCAAAGCGCGTATACAAAATGTTTTGTGCAGAGTTACCGCATGCACATTAGTACGTTTTGAATGAATTACTACACACACACACACACACACATGTGCCTACACCCACAGATTATCATGAGAACAAACGCACTCACAATTAAGTAAGCACCGCACATTCCCGAGTTTTTGGAAAGTTAGGTCAGTAGCCAGTGGTAGCAGCTTGTGTGTATGTGTGTGAGTGTGTTTGTTTTACTATTAATCAAGCTTAAATGTTGATTGAACGTTCCAATCGTGTTCGTATTGAGTTTATTTACCTATGTACAAAAGTATATTATATTGTACATTGATTCCACCGGAGAATGTGAATAAGTAATTCGTTTTGTTTGCCATTCGCATTTTCCCTCATCCATAATATATGTGCTCGCGCAACGAGTATATTTTGGTTGCATTTCCCGCCCATCACGCGTTGGTGTACGATAATATTTTATAACATTTAATAAGCTAATTGCACTTAAACACACACGCCGCGCTCTTGGGCCCGCCATCATCTGACTGTTGTACACAATGCGCAGTTACGGCGATATTACAACGCTGTGGACGTTCGAGTTCGACAAAAATAATATTACGTCACATCGTCAATCAAAATACGCGATATGATCGCGAAAATTCACTGTTTGATTGTGGATGCAATTAGTTTTTTTTTTTCAATCGTATTTTTTATTCGTACAATTTGTCGATTTCTTATTTTACAGACCCCTCGTATAGTCGAATCGAATACTAGAACCACCTTTGTTAGTTTGACAATCGTATATAAATTCAGTAAAAAAAAAAACGCTTAAAAAACTTTTATAGAATCATTTTGTACGGCTTTTTAATTTTTACCGACATTAAATATTTTAATTAAATATTTAAAAAAAAAACCAACCTAAATGGATTCAATTTTTTTTTTGCACTGGTGTGGTCTCGTACAAATTAAAAAGAAAATTATTTTCTCTTTGATAATATTATGATATAGTCACTTGATAAAATCAAAACGACCCATATATATTAGTCAAACTATAATTAACGTACCGTTGAAGTTCATTTTATGAGCTCAATACGACGACGGTCTATTCCAATTTATATGTTATTTCGAAACTCGATCCCGTTTATTGTATTATATTATTATTAGCAGCAGCATTTATAAATCAAACTCTTTATTTTTTGTTTCTCGTGTTAATTTATGTCACATATTACTGTACCTTATATTATATATTTATTTGTATTTATTTACAATATTAATGTTCGTAACGTTCGCAATAATGTTACAATTAAAAACCAAGTAGATACAAAATTAAACTATAAACATTTATTGTTGAAAATACATTTTATATAGATAATAGTACTATAATTTGACGATATTGACGTAAGCAAGTACGTCTGTTTTCCTTTCTCCAAATTATGGACAACTGACAGTTATGTATAAGATAAGTTGTGATTGAAATAAAAACTATTCTATATCATGAACGATTTTGCCTAATATAAAATGTGTGATTCTAATATAGGTATTCATTTCTCACAAATTTATCATTTCTTCGTTATAGATAAACTTATAGAATAGTTACTTATGATTGTTATTCCGGATGATTATACTATTGCAAAAATGTTGCATTGAATAAAAAAGAAGTTTTCCACTCTCAAATTGTTAACGATAACAATAAACGTTAATTATTATTTAAAAACTTCTCTAAACTCTGTTGATTTAAATTCATAATGTTTTTTACTTATGCACACCATTAAATTTATTGCAAGTATTGCAATGTCCATTTAGTAAGAACATTAAGTATAAGTAATATAAATTGTTACGTGTCTGTGGCAATATTTAAGCCAAATTAAACGTTTCTATAGAATGATAATTTTTTCTCCAGATACATATTGGCAAGTGGTTTTACGCAGCAAAATATATAAAATATGATAAGTTAATTTTATCGTTTGATTAACAAGGATGATCAACATTTTCTATTATTTTCAGGATGTCATCATTTTTAATTAAAATATTCACTTCTTCATGGTGTACAGCTGATATGTCAACGTTTCGAATATGGACCCATTGAATTATTTTGCATATCAATAGCTAAAAACTATATCCTCATTCTCGGAGTTTTGTAATGAAAAAATGACGGTATCAATGACTCTTTAAAAAATAAATTTTAATGACATTTTAACAAGCTGGGAATTACAAAAATCTTATTAAATATGATAATACAGTAAAACCACCAAAAATTGGAAGTTTTTTTTGGAGATTTGAGCTATTTTCATTTATTTTCAATGGGAAAACCTCTAAACACCGGACTTTCCGAATAACAGACACTTTTAAATTATTCTGTAATTATAAATAATGAAATCATAAATGGTCGTTTTCTTTCGTCAATCTAGAAGATCAAAGCAGTTATATATTTTATCATCTACTGTAACCTACTGTAACCTTGGAAAAATAAATTACTCACAAGATTATAAAGAGACGGAACAGTTCTTAACAAACCAAGTTCACCGAATATTTTCCATAGAATTATTGGATTATGTATTCGGTTTATCAATTTTTTATTTTCATACTTCCGCATGTTTTAAAATAGAAAAGAAGATTTATATATAAAAACAAATTTTCAACTACATTTAGCCTAGTAAAATGTGTCCTTAGCTTACAAATTTACTCTCTATAAAATGCAAATCCCTCCGAATAGTGGACAACATTTCGATGACTTAAGGTGTCAGTTGTTCAGAGATTTCACTGAATGTCATGTTAAGCGTCTTATAACTAATTGTTAATTTACAAGTTGTCTCTTTTTTTCCTATTTTTCTTTTTCTTTTTATTAAATATTGCAATTTGTTAACCTAAAATGCAAACAATTAGTAACAATAATGATTGAATAATAATGTATAAGACGTAAACAAACATGAATAGGAGACCGTCCAGTAATAGAACCTCTTAATTATTTCTTTACTATTATTTTTGTACACATATTGACCATCGCATTCTTCAGTTGGTGAAAATTGGAACTGGAATTGTAGTGTTTCCGTCGTCATCATACGTAAACACTCAATGTAAGCCATCAATAGGACATACGAGCAGCATTTGAGAACTTTTCAATAAATTCGGTTTTGCGTATTATATATGCAGTACTGCTACTGTGTGTTTTGATTGAGTGATTGGTACAGTGACGGTGGACGGTTGGGAATTTTGATGTTTAAGTAGTTTTATATGAACAGTTTCACCATATTTTCTTAGAAAAACGATAACGCATCATTTAAAATTCATTCGAATTTATCGTTAATAAATAACTCCAAAACGGTCCCATGTGTGAAGTACTGTTGGTTATTGCGCACCTACGAAATTGTTTAATGGTATACGCGCAACAATATATTATAGTTTATCATTTAACGAATTATCACTCGACGATATCTTATTCTGTAATTGATTGTATATAATTATACTGTTACAGTTATACTTTTATCAATTGCTCTGTTCGATATTTTAAAAGGTAATTAATAGTTTTCAATATAATATTTATCCCATCAGAAATCGAAAAACACCCGCACAACGAGTAGAGTGCTGATGTTCTCGTAATACAAGAACCTGTATTGATTTTTCTGGAAAACATGATAAAATGTATCGAATGATGTTGATCGGTGCACGTTCCTATACCTAAGCTGTATATCACTATGTGGGTATGCGAAAATATCATATTATAACATTTTATGATTTTCTTATACCTAGTTTATTGATCCATACGTCATACGTTTTTTATTTTTTCGGATACCTCGGTTTATAGTTTGTACTTCAAGAGCTATTATTATTATGAAGTCATGACGATGACAGCAACGACTTCAATATGTTTAAGGTGTAAAAGTGTTTTTTTTCAACGTGTTTGTGCGTGAAGTAAAACACTACTGAAACGATTATGGCTTATTATTTTTTAAGCAAATCGACTCTAGGTCTAGCACGTGATGGGAAACACCGACGAAATGATTAGAAATAAATACTCCGTGGATTTTTACCTTGGATCAATTCATTTGTGACTTATTATGCTAATAAATGAGATACCGTTCAAAGCATGGGAAGTCCGAAAAAAGTCTATCTTCAATTTGGTGCCTAATCAATGTATGTTAACAATTTATGACCAAACTAAACGTAATATCGCCGTTGGTTGAATAAGAACCGCACTCGTATAAAGGTCGCTACATATACGGAAACAATTTTACTGAACTCGGAGAGCACGTGCATGGTCTTAGACTCGTGGCGTATACATATATGCAAACAAATATGTGTGTGTGTGTGTGTGTCATGTTAATTACAGTTATTTAAGAATACGTTGGTTACGTATAGTTTAGCGTTGCGAATCGCTCCGAGATCGTTTCGTCGACGTCAACGCGGATGACTACGTGTGTGCTATTCAAACGGAGATTCGCAATTCTTTATTATGTATGCGTGCTATTTGAAGAAAAAAACTGTTCGTGACTACACATGTACGTGGTCTTCAGTGACACCACATTCATGGTGATAATGATAATAATAATAATAATAACAATAGCAATGATAAAAATAATTATCATAATTATAATAATAGTAATAAAAGTTATAACATTAATTTCGTGCATTATTAACGAATAGAGGGACTACTGACTGTATACTACTAAATAGGATACGTTTTTGTTATTTATTTTCATTCGCAACGAAGATGAAGAATACTTCTATATCCGTGCACAATAATATGCGCAGACCTGTTTTGGCGGGGAGTAGGATCTTGCGTCATACAAGTTTGAAAAAAAAATAATTTTACTTAAACGCATTGGTGTACCGAAATTGCCTACACAATACGCCGGCATTTTTGTCGAGGATACAGTGGAAATTGGTTTGCGAAAGTTCGTTTGCATTTGGTTCGTTTGCGAAAGTTGCCGTGCGTTTACTTAGAATACTCGGAATGTCCTAAAGTGCTTGCTGCGTCAATTAAGAAGAGAGGCACGTGGTCGCGTGATCTTTTGATATAGGGTTTGCTCATTGTTTGTTATCGTTCCGGAATCATGCATGGCAATGAGAATCAAAACACGTGCCGGCAGAGTCTCGCTGCACCCGTTCGCAATAATGGTTTATACCATAAGATCGTCTGTCAGTTTCCGGTATCGCGCGCCCCCGCGATTTCTTACGGGACGTCGATGACACGGTGAGATAGTACCTGCTCGATTCCTCGTGAGCTGACACCGCGTGCTTGATACCGGCGTGCAAATACAATAATATATTTGTTGTAGTATCGTCCGTTGAACTTCGGGAACTGGTATCAAATGAACAGTCAGAGAATAGGAGGTTGCATTCACTACAGTGAAACGATGGATGTAATAATTATATCATGACGAGTGCTTTGTTTCATTTTCGTGTACGCGATTTCGACTAGAATTATGGTAATTTTTTTTAATTTCTCAATAGTTTTTAGAATAATTAAGAACAACGGAGAGAAAACGATTGCTAAATATTTCAACGAAATCGAGAATTGAACTCTGCATCATCTAGCATCGCACGTACTACCCACTTGCCTATATCTCATGGATATAAGTTTTTTTTTATGATTTTATTCATTTGATTGAATCTATAAATATAAATCAAAACGAATCAAATCATACATATACATATAATCTGAATATCCAATACATAATACCGATATTAGCATTTAAAAGAATTCTCATCGTTTTTAAAAATTTTTTTTTCCAAAGGTTTGAACATTGAAAGTTCAACCTACAGTATTAAGAAATCTGGTTCTTTTTTGATATCTACCAACTTTACATTGGTTTCAAGTTAAAAAAAAAATACACCAATAAACCCCTCCCTATACCTCACCCAAACGAGGAGTATCATCTGACCTATAATTTCGGTTAGTTGTTTGATTAACTTTTTAAAACTCATCTAGTAAAGTTAAATGATTAAAAATAAATTACGAGTCGACCAAAGTTGGTTTTTATCAATAAATAAAAATATTTTTTAATATTACACCAACAACACAACAAAACTCGTTTGGTTTAACTGTATGATTCATACAACAATTTAACAAATTTAGAAAACAGCTTTTGACAAAATATACCATCACGATGCGATATAACAGTTATAAATTGTACAAAATATAAACATTGCATAAACACAAACTATGAAAGTATAGTTCCGAAACGGTTGAACAATTAATGAGAAAATAATAAGACTTATCTCAGTATTTGTTATTGTTTTATCCAGCGGTCGATATATAATTATACGCTAATATGAGTGATACCCATACGTGCGTTGTTCTACGCGTTGTTGTATTGCGTTAGTTTTGATTTCGATTGAACATGATTATACCATAATAATGCCAATTGTTTCACTTTATATGGAGCAGTTTTTTCTAGTGTTTTCCAATGAACGTAATATATATTCTAATATAAATTAGGAAATAGTCTTATAATAGTCTTATTAATAATTTTAGGTCATTAGGAAATATAGGTTTTTAGATAAGTAGGTTAGGTATCAACATTCTTTTATAGTATTTCAAAAAACGTCCCAATAACAAGTGTACACGCATTTTTATCGTAAAAAAAAAAAAAAAACAATGATAGTTAGCATGAAAACCTCATATAAATTCTACCGAAATCGTATTCTGAATGCGCAACGGTCGTCGAATCGTCTTCCAATCCACTTGCAGAAGTAATACGTCTCATTCTCTGTGTGCGAAGGGGTTTGTTCGACGAATACGGTATTACGTTGATTATACCATTTCCTTATTTTGAAGTCGCAATAAGACCAGGTATACAATATTATTATTTACGAGTGAAAACAAAAAAAAAAAAAACGAAAATCTCATTTCATATACGTACAGCACCGTTATAATAATATCGCACGCGCGTACGTGTGAATAAACGCCCGTTAATTTCTTCAGGGACCGTACAAAGTGTTGTGTTATATTTTTGAAATATTATTATTTCTCCGTCCGGTTATGATATTTTTCATTTGCATATTTTGCCGGCCGGCAGGGAGTGGTTGAAAAATTATCGTCGATTTTACTTTTTACCTACGCTTTCGTACCCTACTTTTTCATATTTAATGCATACAAATTTAATAATCATCCGAAAGAACGTCAAAAACGTCAGCGAATGCATTATTATATTATGGCTGATATTTTGTTGTGTTTCGCGAAAGAAAATATATTTTCGTTCTTTACTATTATGACCCCAATGTGTCACGCAAACATTGCACACTAGGAGTGCGCTGCAATAATAAAAATAATAATATGATAAAGCCGCGGGGAAGCGCCGTCGCACAGGAAATAAAAGTCATCCGACTCCATGGTTGATTTAAATCATGTTAACGCGTAAATATGATGTTTCGTTATTCCGTCGCGTATTCGAATTGCGTTATCCCATTTATTATTTTCCAACAATTAAGAAAACGGTCACAACAACTCGCAGAAAAGAAAAACATAATAACAATTATGAGTACTATTAAATAAATAATGTTTGTCCCACTAACTCTTACATGGTTTCAGCCGTAGAGAATATTCGAAGTGAGTTCACGAAGGCAGCCACCGAGTCGTAAAGATGTTTTTTCTCTAAACTTTTTATCTAAATAAACTTTTAAACGTTGAAACGATGTATTTAAAAAATTCCCGGAGTTTTAAACGACATGAATACATCACTGGTTGCACGTGTAAAAGGAATACCAGCAAGTTAAAGAGAATTTTAAAAACAACAATTATTAGGTGCGGGAGAAGAAGGTCGGGGAAATATTTCGAATGCTTTTATGAAAAAAAAAAGACGAAATGGTTTTCTCGTAATTTACAATCTAAAGTCGCAAACATAATACGATCGGAGACTCTGGAACTGAAACAAAAAACTGGTACAGAATTGCAGACGATTAAACGCTTGCACGTTGAAATGTAATTTGTAACATTTTTTTTATTTATAATGTCACAATACTATTATTATTCTGACTTAGATGAATTCTAAAGCAGTGTACCAATTGATGCGATTTTCTTAATGTTCATTTAAAATAATATCTATGTACCAATTTTTTAGTCTGAACTCTAAAAGAATAATAATAGAAAACAATTCTCGAATACATTTTAATATCAAGCATATTCTAAACTGTTCAATCACCCTATATATTTATAATCATTTTTGGGATAACTACATAACTTTTACTATAATTATGATCTGAGGAAAAAATCGAAAATGGAACAAATTGATACTTTTCGCACGCATCTTTCATTCTATGATAAAATATTAAACTTGTGAATTTCCTTTAGAGTAAACGTTTAATGCTCTTATGCATATATTAAGTTATAAATTAATATTGTTTTTTCATAAATAAAATTTTTTTAAATAAAATCGTTATTTATATTACACAATGGATGCACCAATCGAGGTTGTATGTAAATACATTCATGGTGTCACGTTGCTGTTTGTAAACAGAAATTAAAAAAAACCTCTCGAACCGAGCGAATGGTGGTGGTGGCGGACAGTTACACAAGTAAGGGTTGAATATTTTTGAAACAGTCCCATCTCGTCGTAGGCACGTACACGCAGTCGGTGCACATAATATTATTACAGAAACGGTATCGATTAGAAACCGAGGGTCGTGCGTCGGGTTCGATTGGTCATGTGTTTAATATATATATATATATATATATATATATGTATAGGGATACAGCTGTACTCGTAGCATTTTATAACGAAACGATTTTTTCTCCCCGTTTCCCAGCTAATTGGAATCGGAAAAAAGAGAAAAAAAAAAAGGAAAGAAAGTAATAATAATAAACGAGAACCGATAGCGTATTATTATACGAACCGAGCGATTGGTTGTCGTACAAACGGAACGGAACAATACGGACATGGGTGTTAAATGTACAAGTATATACGATATTATTATATACGTATTATACATGTAGGTACGTGTACTGCGTTTCCGTAACGGACCCGGTAAATTGCCGGCGGCATGCACTCTCAGCTCTTTTGTGTTCTGGAACAATTCGTCGCGGTGGTCGTTATAATGTATTGTCGTGCATCCAGCGTCTATATCGTTCGACGATAAAGGTCACCAACGCCCGTGTGCTTACTACGTCGGACTTCTTGGGCCCAAGGGATCAGTGTTCAATCCCGTCGCCGAGCATAGAACGATTAAACGACACGCATCTGCACGGATATACGTGTGTATTATGTATTTACCGTTAAGGTTTCACGTCTAGGAAAATATGAAAATATTTGGTCTCATCACGGAAATCGTCTTCAGGACACCAAAAGACGCGATAGAGATATTTTTCTTCCCTTTTTAAACCAACTACCGTTCTTACCCATGTAGTTGAAAATATCCACAAGCCAGTGTCGTAAAAAAAACTTACGCTCAATTACTTTCTCACCTATTCCGGTTAATATTTCCGGCATCGTCGTGTTCACTCGTTTGGTCGTGTTATATCGTACCAACTAGCTATGTGGGGATCAAGGTTAGTTGTAGAATATAACCACCGTGATATTTTCTTGTTCTCGCATACGGGTGTGTCATTACGCAGCGAGTTACGTAATTTCAAATGAATATGTCAAATCATTAGAAGTGTATGTTCAACCTGAGCGCACACGATGTTCTCACTACGTTTCAAAATCCATTATAACATACGTCCACGTCGACTCGTAAATTTTTATTTTTATTTTTTCTCAATACACTTATACGTAGTACGAAACTTATCGGGTGAACTAAACGATTGGTCCCGTAGGCCTGTGTACAACTGAAGGTTGGGGATTTGCTACCAAGTCTGTATCAAGTAGTCATATGGTTGTGCCGTCCGGGAACGAATCGAATCGATATCGCAGCCGCAACCACTCGTGTTTTCAGAACGAGATCTCAAAGTTTCCCGTCCCTTACCCCCCGCGCACCGTCCCTCGATCCTCATCTGCTTGTGTATAATGTCATGTACACAGTCTACACGCACCACTAATCCGGACGAACAGAGAGGACGTCCGGTCTCGACCACCCACCCCCACCGTACACCTAGTTCCTAACGGAGCACAGGTCTAAGTTGGGAATGGGTAGCGGAGGGGGAATCGTTGGCCAACTAGCGTACATTTATTTATATATATATATTATATATATACGTATGGATGCATGTGTACGGTAGTCGTCGTATCGGTCTCAGTCTCCGCCGTCTCAGACCCTAATTAATTACGGTCACGCGAAGACACGGGTGTGCACAAGGCGGATCGAGTTCCTCTACAAGCTATGTACGTATCGAGCACGCCGAGCCGATTAAAACACGTTTGGCCGGACATTTTATCTTAGCGTAGTGTTAAATTTTTAAATATATGTATAATATTTTATCGTGTGATGATAAATGTTTAATTTTCATCTTCAACGCTTTGCTCCTGTTCTGTTCTATGTTCTACCCACCGAGTACCACTATAATGGACCTATATATTATCGTTAAGAGCTTAGATCGAACACGGTAAAGCATGTCAACATATGGTTTACAGCAATTTGAGCGGTATATCGTGACCAGTGAGACGAGGTCATTTGTCGACTAATAAACGTTCGTTCTTCGTTATCAAATCTAAATGGCCATCGAAACTTCGTTGTTTAAACCATTTAACCTTGAAGTGCAATTGAGTCAAACGTTTTCACGTGGAATCCACGTCACTACGAATACGTTACACTAAGCTAGGCGTCGATGTGTTCGAGACGGCCGCGGCGCGGTGCATTATTATTTTTGAACGCCGTTGCTGCCCGGCGTCCACGGTTTGTCATCTAGTGCTCCCAACGAAAACTCTATTCGTAAAAAATTACGATACTTACTTAACATACACGTGTGTCTTGACTTTATTCGTTCCGGCAGACTGTTATCGTGTCCCTTTCGCGTAGGTCGCTCACCGGAACCTTACGGGGTGATGCCCTGAAGATTGCGCGTTAGACGAGTCTTCGTGAACGACAAGTTCGAATTTTCGAGGTGTCCTACTCTACACGCTTGTACAACTTTGTAGCCGAAATGCATTCTTGTGAAGTATTCGGGTACGAGTGTATGTTGAAATACTTTTTGATGTATTATCCCGACGGTGTTTCGAACACACTGCGTGATATGACGTTCAAAGTATTTTAACGGTATTTAAAAAAAAGTACGTATACGAACGCTTGAGAACGTTCGATTCGATTTAATAACGGTCGTGAGTCAAAGTATGTATTGCTTATTGACGGTAAATTGCAGATCTTATCATCACTGTCAACGGTTTCACGTTTTATTCGATGATATAATCCGTGTGATCCGTCGTTAAGTTTTCGACATGGACACGACGAACCAATCAAACTCGATGAGCGCGTAGATACTCGTATATTATCGAACTTCAGTTCTTACAAATTCGATTTACTGCGTGCAAGGAGTAGAGAAATGCGTAATTGTCCGAAGAACATCACGTAAGTTATTTCAGCGGTTTGAATCGAAATTTTGAAGAAAAAATTATCGGTTCCCTGGTACTTGTTTTCAGTTGCACTAATCGTTATTCGTAACATGATAAGTTTTTTTTTTCATTTCCTGATACCTTACAGGTATAATGGATCAACAATATTACTACCACACAATATGAATACATTTTTAAAATCGGAAAAAACCCAAGTACCTGGATCATCACGGTTTTTGTGCATTTCTGGGTTTCGTATTTTTAACTATTAATGATAAATCGTACACTGCAGTGCATGCATGTACCTAGTAAATATTAATTCGTAAGCCGTACGCGCTCATAAGTCAGTGCGCGTGTAGTGGTTTAAAATATAAAATATTACATCATCCAAGTTAAATCGTCTGAAACAAAAACGCTTTCCTTCTCGTAACCTTTATAAAATCGCGTTACGCATAGAATACGATCGAGCCAAAGCTGTACCGACGAAAACTATATCACGTTTTTTTCCATCACTTCACTGCCGTTAGCAAGTGACTTAATTTGTCTCGGAAAACGTGCGTTACACAATACCGTGATATTATCATCCAATCATAACATCACGGTTGAAAATCAATCAACTAGGAATATCCATTTATTTATTTTCTTACTTTAAAGTCTATCGATAACCGCAGCTTACACTGGTTTCTGATTCAGAAAATATTGTACAGTTAAACGTAGTATCATATTAAATTTATTACAAAAGCGATGGACGAATGATATTCGTACACCGACCGTGTCCTTGAGTATTCGCGGTATAGAATAGATAATTTATTAATAAAGATAATTTCCGTGGTCTATAATGTTCACGAAAACTAAAAGCAAGACAACGCGCGATAGTTGATACGCAATATTATACTCGCATGCCGTTACCGCACGACTGTGCACGAGGATTACGAACTTATAGATCCCAAAGCTGTAATGTAAATAATAAATAAAAAAGATGAAAATCAATACCAACTGCCACGTCACGTTAAACTGTATTTTTAATTGTACCGTGCGTGCACGCACCAGGAAGGTATATTTGTAATATTTCATAATCAACCAATATCGAACGGACATTTAAAAAGCGAGCGTGTCGTTGGAAAAGTTCAAGTCACTTCGATTGCACTAATTACAAAACGAACGGGTTTATAGTACCGAAAATCTAACTCGATCAAATGGTAATCAGAATTGTAGAACAACATAATGATTACGGAGAATGAACAGTAGTAGTATTGGTTACGTTCGTGTGCATATCTACGATTACGCGGTGTAAAACAACGTATCAACGTTAACAAAAATTGTCCCTCGGAAAAAAAAAAATTAAAAAGGTCTTTCTATTAATATTTTCCAATTATCTTTTGGTAAACTGCAGCACGTGATCGATCACCAAACCGCTGGCGATCGTGTTCCATTGGATTGTGTACATATTATTGTTTCACCTGTCTACGGCGTAATATGCACCCATGCGTGCGCTTGCACGTATATATGCAGTCGAATGAAAATCGCCAAAACCGTTTGATGATTAATCGAGCGGAAATAATTATAGTCCATAATATGAGATTTACATCCGCGCCTTAACGTCAGGTTAGGTTAGGTTACGATCATCGCAACCATCTGCGCGCGTCGTGTGCTTGCACTTTACTCGTGCACGTTTTTATGTAGCTAAAAATCCTGTCTAAAGTCAAACCCAGCAGCGACGGAGGTGGCGATGAAAATCTATTTACGACTGTGACCTCTTTTTTTTTCTTCTCATTACAATCTCAGTGACCACGTAACGTTAGTATTGTCTGCGGATGATTATATTGTATAACATTTTCTCAAGTCGCAATGTACATTGTATACGTCAAACTGTTTCGAAACGTGGTAGTATAGTTTTAAAACTGCAGTTCTCCACGGGTAAATCCAACGAATAAAAACAAAATAAATAAGCAAGAACCTGGATGAACATTGTTATTTTATTATTTTAAATTTCTCAAGGCTCCGATGGTTGTTTGTTCTACAGTACCTAGCGAAAGAGCCCGCAATTAAAAAAATTCGAAACCATTGTATTAGCCTTAAAAAAAAAACATTATCCGTGGAATTATTTCATCCAAACAAATAGTATTTTATTCTGTGCTTTTTCTTTTAGAACAATACAGTTAAATGATAACATTGAAGTTGTGTAATAATCTGTAAATTTTATTGTGTTGAATAGAATAAGTATTCAAATGCTGCATAATTCAAGTATTGTATTATTATATGTTTATTATTATTATTATTATAATGTTTTTAGTGTATTGTGCAAGCTTAAATTATATAAAAATAATGATTAAGAATCTCACGCGTCATCATTTACTCGCTTAAAAATCTAGTGATACAGCATATAAATAACTACACGTTATCTTAAATCCCGCAAACAAGAAAAACGACTCGGTTATTTCAGTTAAATGACAACAATAGGAAACCGCTATTTATAGATAATCAAGCTTCTTCGGAAGGAATTCTTATCGATGAGCTGTGCTACGCGTATTCGGACTAAAACTTTTTCGTAACGATAAATCATAATTAATTATCTATTATACAATTATAATGTTAATAATTTTGCTCAACTATAAAAATGCTAACGAGTCGGTCACGTTACAGCATCTGTTCTATTGAGAAATGCATTAATTTTCCATATTAGTTCATACCTAACTCGTTGAATTGGAGACCGTCAAATATCATTTTTAATACATTAAACCGTACACCTATTTTAAACAGCAAAAGTTTTTTATAAAAATAATAACAAAGTTGCTGTCGAAAACAAATGTCCTGAACCAGGCTCGTTTGGCCCACTTGTTTGGCTCTTTGTGGCCCTCCAAGTATGTGACTTTGTTTTCAAAATTCTAATTTTACACCTCAAATCTTAGTGAATAACATAAACATTTTATTCGAAATCAGTCGACGAGGATAACCGGTCAACGGCCGTCATAACTCATAATGATATGATTGTGTTCAATATCAAAATTCGTACGAGTAAAACACGTTTGAAATGTATTTTTAACAACGAAAGGATACACCCAAAAAATAAAACGGTACACGTATGTGTGAAAATGTTGTGTCGACCCGTGTTCCGCGGACGGTCGGAAACTGACGACCGAAGCGAAAACTATTCGCGTTCGACCCGCCGATATTGTGCAGACAATAATATCGTAATAGCGCTATCGTACCGTGTACAATACGTTTGTATATAGATAAATGTATTCTCTATAAGTCTCTTCGCCTTTTGCCCACCGCATTACATCGAAACGCCTAGCCCGGTGTCGCCCTTCGCCACAACTCCGTTGTCATGTACACGACAGTAATGATGATCATAGTAATGATATAACGGCGAAAGGTGTACTATGCGCACGGCACGCGGCAGTGGTTCGAGTATCGTCACAACGCGTACCTGTTTATACACGTATTTTGTTATGTATACAAATGTATACGTGCGTAGCGGTGGCGGCTTTAGAAGACTCGCGAGCGCGCGTAAATCAATTTAACTCGATGTCGAAATTTATTACATTAATTTCGCGTCGCCGCGGCCGGAGGAACGGATTCCAAAGTTAGCAAAGTGCTCGGTCACGGAAGTTAATCAAACTTGATTCCGGGCCGTGGGCCGCTATTAATCAACGAAAGTGTCGGTTTACAGTGTAATCACGTGATACGTCCAACAAAACGTTCGCGTGACTTTTGTCCGCCGCCGCCCGCCCGCCGCCTAGACCAATCGGTATAAAATCCATTAACCCGACGCCCTAGCCTCCGCAGCGGTATAACCCTTTCGTTCCTCTAAATCCCCTAGGGAGGGCGCATCTCTTCGCGTTCCCTCGGCCGGTGGCGGTGGCGAACAACAACACGTCCGTAAATAATTGCGGACACTGCGAACCAGCGGTGTCTCTCTCTGTCTCTTTCGTTCTTTCTTACCGTACCCCATAGGAAGTCTCTTTCTACGTCTCTTCGTGTGTCCATCCATCTGTCTCCGGGCAACTTCTCCTCTTTCTACCCTGCCTACGTCCCTCCACTATACCGTGTCACCACCGCAGATTTCCCGGAGAAATCTATCACGCGACTCCATACACACTTTGCGCACCGCATCTGCTTTCCGCTCCGGTGCAGACCTTGTCACGTACCGACCGCCCCCGGCGACCCGCGTTCGAACACTGTATACACACATTATATGTATATATTTGTGTACGAAATAACGGTTTCACGCGGATACCTATTACAAAGTCGTCCGCAAAGACAAACTCGGTCGTTTCCGAGACATTATGACTGTCTACCCCTAGTCCCGTTGCAGTTTTATCAAGTCGTTCTCATAGGTATATCATTTTGTACGCGGAAACAGGAGTACCAGGACCAAAAGTATTGCGGGTACTACATAAAAAATAATGTTTCGCCAACATTGTGTATGCAATTTATTCTCAGACTGATCGGTGGTGCGTAAAGCACGCTTTGGGAATACCTGATACATTTAACAATAATATATTGTTTCTATTTATATACCGGACGAGGTTATTATCATTGCAAAACCGTTTCTCTAACCGGAACTAAATATTTCAATATATTCATGTTTGGAGCTGCGGAATCGCCAGTGGTCTTCATCGTAAGGTGTACAAAAAAACTTAACAAAGATTTGAGGATATCACGAAGTGTGCAGTAGTTACCGAGCATCGTATGCAGTCATATGCCGATTAGGTATTGGGTATTGCTATACGGTTACACCACCGTATACACTCAACGATTTACCTCACGTGGAAGTATAGTTATTGTAATTGTTTTTATTTTCGATTTGTAATATCGTAGTTGTAGGTAAATCGCTGTTGTTGATTCGTCCATTTTCGACGGTGAGATAAAAAATTTGATTTTACACCAAATACATTGAATCGCACACGTCACACACACAGTGTTTGGGTAGGTACACCGACTTTCCAGCCCAGTGGTTCATACCGATACATTATAATCAGAAACGCTATAGTAAATACGCGCTTACGAACAATATGAGTGTGAATGTGTGTGGGAGTAATGAAAAGTTAATTTTTACACCAAAGCGCGTTGATATGTGACAGCTGCCAAAATGCCAATCACAAACGTTTTTGATAACAACAACGACCGTGTATTTTATGAGTCGATATAATAATCGGATTATGTTCAATGCGCACTCGTCTGCGTGTTTTTAATAAACCGCGCCATTCGAAAATATATTATAATATATATAAATTAAATGAAGGAATAATATGGATGGGGCGGGGGTTGGATGACGGTCGAGCTATGTGTGTATATTATGTGGCACTCGACAAACGACCAAAACAGAAAATAATGTTTAATGCTCGCAGACCAAGTAAAAGGTATGTGTGTTCGTTTAATCATTCCCCGAGCGTATAAAATGTTTGCTTAACTCTTGTACGCTTTCCTCTTACACCGATAATGGGTTCGTCGAAGTATTATTCACATTCGACGCATATTACATTACACTCGCCGTGTGTATATTTGCTTAAATCGATAGTTCGGATTCATGGTATAACTTTCAGTTGCTAGAAATCGAATTGTTGTACGTTTATTTCTATTCAAAATCCGCTATTTTACGTGTGGCGTTATCGTTTTGTTTCAATTAGTCAATGAATACTATTGAAGATTGCAGATGAATACATATTTTCCGAGTCACGCTGTTGTTGCTTGTTAATTAGCAAAAATAAGATTTGTTTTTAAGTCGTGACGCGTGTTCCGATCTGTTAACTAGTAGGCATCACTGTCGTTTATTCGAGAACACAAAAAACGCAATATACTTGCAATATTCTTGGCTCCTCAACACTCCCCTCCATATCTGTCCCAAAAATTATAGATTCACCTTTGGTATACCGACGTATAAAGTGTTTTCGACGTGTTTCGCATGGAATCTCGTGAACTATTGTTGCGCAGTTATTTACCAATCGCTCGGCACGACAACGCACCCCGTCGTGCGTCAGTGCACTGCGCTAAGTTGCGTTTAATTACGAGTATGCGATGTGATGAACTCTACAGCACGCGTTACTCGCCAATAAGTTTCCGTCCGATTGCATGCTTTCGATGGTTCTCCGTGTTTGCGGTACAGTGGTTGTTCAGTTATTCACTGGTCCAAAACATGCACTTCAGAATAATGCACGCAGGTTCTTTACGAACTGGACCACGTTCAGTGACCACGGGTTGAGTATTTGAACTTTTTACTCGGCTCGACCGATACGTATCGTTCTATCATAATCGGATTTCTGAAACAGTCGAATCGTTTTTACTGCAATTTTGATGGATATACAATTCTTCCTAATTCATACATTTATCCAGGGTCACCACCATTGTTTTTGTTTTTCTTGCATTAATTTTCATTTGATATTCCTGTAATATTTTTGTCAGGGTGGTTAAAGATTTTTGCATGTCTTTTTCTGATTCAGATACTAACGCAATATCGTCAGCAAATCGTATGCAGTGGATCGATTTGCTGACGATATTGCGTTAGTATCTGAATCCGAAAAATACATGCAAAAATCTTTAAACAAAAATTAATTAATTGAAAAATTATAAACATATAGAAAATATTATTCTAAAAATAAATACAATTAAACCACATCATGCTGTGGAAACGATTATTAACCAGGAGGAAATATGAACTACCTTGTATCATTTTAGAGTCCTGAAAAGACCACATTCAGAAGAGTTTTTGTCCGATCATTGAAAGCGTGTGCCGGTTTATTTAATGAAAAAAAAATTTGGAATAGTTTACGACAAGTTATAAATTTAATATTTTGACAGGTAATGTTTTACGATAAAGGTATAACTCTGAGTCAAGAGTTTTTTCTGCTTATTCGGTAACACCATCGATCTACAACATCGACAAAAATCACTTGACTGACTGGTAGTACGCGACAATGAAACGTGATTTTTTTCGTAACGGGATCATCGCATCTCATAGGCAATTATATTTTATGTTTTAACATACATTTCGTAACGTGAAATTCTGATCGCCCTTTAGGTATACCTAATTACCTAAATACGTACTAAACATGTCTTGTGTACGTACACAAAGGATGTGTCGGACGTGCGGGAGCACACTTAAGCAATGATAACGCACACGCTCGCTCGCACAGCACGTATACAGCACGCGCGGTGCGCTTCTGATAATATAATTACGATACGGAACGGTGTAATATATCTATACATAAACGATTACGAGCCGTACATTTTATGGGACTTCTTATATTTTATTTACAATATAATAGAACGCGTTTTTAATGCCCGCCGAGCTCCTCGATTCGCTAGACGTCGGAAACCATTACTTAATAAATCACCTATAATCGGATACACTTAATGAATCACCACACTACACTGGCTGCAGCGCGCCACAGCCAGTTTCCTTGTTCGCGAAATTAATAAACTCTCGAGGAACGCGGGGGCAGCAGCGTCAGGAGACGCTGCGGAATTAAAATTGATTGCGAATTCGTTTCACTGTACATCGTTATACATATATATATGTATAAACTTTGTTCGAAAGACGTGTAATACGCGTGCCATCTCTATGTATTATATGAATATTTTGCAATACTATAACCACGTTTATAAAACAATTCGTATACACACCGCCATGGTATCTGCCCATATATATTTAAACACACAGACGATTATAATATTCTGCTTATTAATATTTCCCGCTCGAAATCGATTAATGTCTCAGGGCAATTAATTTTAATATCCCCACGGTGAAAAACTGTCCGATTCAGGACGTAGAACGCGGTGTGCGTGTGATATTCGTTAACTTCAAACCTTTTACACTATAACATATAATAGGTACAGCTAACTTTTTACCAACACTTGTACATGCACTGCATGTAGTTGCATTTTGCGTTCGTGCGCTTGTGTTTATATATATATATATATATTATGTAACCGTCAATGTCGGTAATCAGTCGTTATCATTAATTACCATTTGTTTGGTTAAGCAATGTTGACATTATCTAGACACTACTGATAATAACTAAAATTAATATTCAAAGTCGGCCACATCGAGTGCACTTATTAATATTATGTTTAATTTAAATAAGAAATTTGCGCAACATAAAATTCTATAACATTAACTATTATGACACTTTGAATTTCCTATTTTTCCAGCTTCTCGTGTTCATCGATTATTTAGACATTTGTTTTTGCAATCACACCTGTGCTATTTTTGCAGGCTCCATAACCAACCTTAGAAAAATTGAATTACTGCCACACCTAGTTAATAGTTAAGTTTTTAGGGGGAGATGAGTACGGAAAAATAAATATTGAAACATATGTAATGAAAACAATAGAATACAAATATTTTATACTCGAAATTATGAACAAGTACACATAAAAAAACAGTATAAAATAAATACGACTTACTTTGAAAATGTATGACTACATTACTCACTGTGTACCAAATTAAATTTACTTTGCGATATTTTTCTTGTACAAAATCAGGCAATAAATGACCAAATCAATTTGGTCCATTCTACATTTTTCAACCCTAAAATTTCTCGATCTTTAAGTTGATTACTACCCTAAGCTCAGGGAATACCGATAAATGTCAATGACTAGTCGATATCGGACTACCCGCAATGACTGGTTTGCACCGCCATAGCTTATACTTTTTACTTATACATGCCTGAATTTCCGACATTTACGGAAAAACATAAATTATTTTTACTGATAAATAAAAATATCAACGTAAACATTATTAATATTAATACCATCAGTGTACTACTCGGTTATTTGATCATTAGTTATTAAAATCGTTGTTGAGACTTATTGCCCTTTGACACTCGACATTAATTTCACGTGTAATGCACGTGTAATGCACTATGATAATATCCATTTGTAGGTTGGTGCTTTTTCCGACCTATACTGCTGAAGTACTCTGTTTTTTAGGTACATAGTCGAAGTTGTATGGCGTAATATAATCGACAACAATCCACGAGCAGAAACCGATAAGAAATAACCGATAAGCGTATATAGCTTATAATTCCACAATCGACGGCAGTACGTTTCGATAAGTGCGATATGAACCTTTTGGTTTAAATCTGTAACGAGCTGTTTTAACTTCTTCTCGCGCACATTGCCGTATTGTATTCAATTGTATAACGAATTAATGCGTTTTTTACCATTTTTTTTTCTGCGCCGCAGCAGAAGACGAACTGAATCTGACCGCGTCCCGGCTTAGTCGTATAATTATAATTGTTTGAAACCCGGGCAAAGCAATTGTACTCGCCTGAATAGTTTCCGTCACAATCGCACGCAAAAACTCATTCCGGTTCTTTGCGTTACGACGTGTCGTGCAAAAACGACGATGGAACACTGCGGTATTAAAACATAGAAACTGGTCAATACCGTGCGGTATACAGCATACCACGCAGATATTATACCAAACAGGGTTTTTTTTTTTAATATTCAAGTGTGGTAGGGAGCCGGGATAGGTATAATAACTTAATGTTTCGATCGGCAAGTACAAAGGTCGAGCTCGGTCACTGATATTTCCAAGTCTAAGATCGTTCACGGAACAACCGAAATATATTAATATATACTATACTTATTATTATTTCATATAACATGATAAGATATGTTTTATATGTACGTTTATTGCATTACTATTGCAATATTTTCGGAGATACTGAATAATTTTCTGTTTATTTGTAAGGCTACCAAGTAATAAGACTGTAAATATTTCATATTTTACTGGAATTCAATGTTTTGGTAAAAAGTAACAAATTTTTAATTTTTTTATTTTATAACTTTCAAACGATTTCCAACTATTGGAAACTAACAAACATATTTAAAATCATTAGATTTACGAAAATACAATGTTGATACGTCATCATTTCCAGAAAAGTATAAATAAACTCTATAAAATAGCTATCTTCAAATGTTAAAAATTAAAAAAATTAAATGAATTAAATTAAAATATGAAATATTTGTTGTCCTTATGCGTTTTATATAATAAATATAATTTCGATATCTTCATTATCTCAGGAGATAGCGTAATGGGTAAATCATTGGCGGGTCACCCTGCATATAATGTATATACTGTATCAAATCAATACTATATGAAATAACGCTTTGCATACAATACGAAAAATATTTGTGCTTTCCGTTTTCAATGGTTTATGATATTTATTGAAAATTTATAGACAAGAGAGGGAGTTTTTAAAAACGGTTTTCTTAAGTTTGTCAGGTTCAGTTTACAAAGAAACAATAAGGTAAAAGGTATAAAAATAGTTAAGAAGATACCAATTAAATCATTTTTTTAGATAATAAATTTAAAATAATTTTATATCATTAACATATACTCTTACGAGTTTGGACGATTATTTATAGTCATAAAATATTTACATGAATATAAAATATATTATAATATGAATTTTTTTGTTTTAATCCTCTCGCGACGTATATATGTTTGCTGTAGTCATCTGATAGGAGAACTATAGATTTTGTGGTGGTCGAGGATAAAGGCGTCTGTTTGTAGTTTTGTTTTCTATGATGAAGAACAGACCTCCTACGGAAGTTTGGAATTCTTAATGGAAGTTTCTGAACTATGATCTGATGTAGTTGTATAGAAGGGGTAAGCCCATATTGTTATGTTAATTTAATTTAAAACGCTTAAAGACAATATGGAGTCAACTATTATCTAAACTTAAACAAATGAAAAAATAACTATTTTTGTTCGATAAGCATTACTAAATATAAATGAAATATTTTCGCGCATGGATAAGATAAAAAACTATGGTACATTTTGAAACATTATTATAATTAAATATTGAGCAATTATTTCATAGGAATGGATGAATGATCCCTCTTTTAAGCCGTCCAGTTGTATAAGTGTTACAATTACCTCCATTTAAAAAGATCTAATAACTCTTACATAGCTATAAGTTGATCATATCTAAAATGCATTGGAATAATTAGTTATTATAATGATTATTAATAAAACACTAGTTCAACTTAAATTAAAATATTTTCATAGATAATTTCTAAATGTTCAACCTTGATCACGTCCTTACATGGAATATAACTGCGACGCTTGTTGAACAATAGCAGACGCCATTAAGTATAGTAATTAATAAATGTCTAAAGTTGTAAAAAGTCGTGTGTTGTGTGCAACACGAGCTTAGAGTCCCGAGGTTGGAGATGATTTTATAGTAAAATGTAAGCGAAAAATCGAAGTGTAAAAAGGATTCCGAAGCATAACTTGGAATTTCTGGGATCACAGTAACGCCCAGTCTCTGAAGTAGTGCCGGGGCGTGTATTCGACCTTTGATCAATCCTTATAAGAAATAAATTCCTCGTGCTTTTGCTCATACGACCAAAGCCAAGTATGACGGTTGTTGTTATATTATAATATGCCTAAAATTATAACGTTTCGATTTCGTGGATGGGCCGACTGCACTGACCTACTTTACGTACTTTAACGTCCGTACGGACGGATTGAACTCATGTGATTTCCATAATAATAAAAAACTGAAAGGCCGACGTGGAGAGTACTTTGGGGTCACTGGATCGCACACTAGATCGTAGAACCGTTTGGACTAGGGTGGCGCTAAAAGGACATCAAGAAGCATTCAAATTTGAAAAATGTCTCCAGTTGAACGCGCAAGAATGCTTGACAAAGACCGAAAACCCAGCGAAGGGATGCGAAAGATGCGACCGATGCAAAATCGCCATATTTAATACTCTGATTTTTGGTACGTACACCCCGTGCAAGAAGTGTACCGCAGCGTGATCTGTGCAACACCATCGTTCGATACGAGCGTAACGATAATGTGCGCTGTTTATTTCGGCTTTTTTTCACCGAAACCTGATATCCGTCCGGAACAACTGGCGATATCGATTTATTGTTTCATTAGGTGTATAAGGATATTTAATTAAATTGCTCTCTCTACCGCCACGCAAACCCCGCGCATCGAACACCAGTCCGAAAATCGCATGTTAATCGCGAATAAACGCGCGGTGGCGTCTGGCCACGGCCCTGAAAAATCGGCAAAAGTACAACATCATAATTTATACCATTAAGAATGATTGATTATTGAAAGTCATTAGTGTGCTTCGACGGGAACTTAACTGAACGACGGCGTAGCACTGCGGCCGAAAATGTACCGCCGACTCCTCGGAAATATTATGTAATACAATTGAACGTTCTAATCAATCACTGTGGTATATAAATGTTATCTGAAATCTGTGCCCCCGCACTCAACCGTAAAAATACTACTAAAATATTCTTTCAACCATCCTGTATACCATCACACTAATAGCTTTGACACGCGTATTCAGAGTTTTCGTGTTTGACTGCTTCTCTCCCTTTTAATCGTACTTAAATGTATAGATTCCTACGTTTGAAGATTCTTTTTCAATATATATATATATATGTTTTCTGTCTTGGTGATGTAATACAATTAATTATAATATTATACAGTCACGGTCTTACGAACTATTTTATAAAAGTACATATATTTTATAATGTTTTTATATTTTAAAAAAATTTATTTATTTTAATGTAAATGCTTGATAAATTATCCAAATGTAAACGCACACATTTAAACATAAATAATAAAAAGAATGGGAAAAGGACAAAGAGAGAGAGAGAGAGTGAGAACGAGAGAAATATTTCAAAATGTCAACAACTTATTAAAAACCTGGCAACATTTATTTTAATTTTTATTTTTTTTCCTGTTATTCATTTTTTACGGTTGTGTGAACTCGGTGCTACCATCGATATTGATTGGTATATTTACAATATTAATATAAATAATATTTCTTCCTATTTGTTTGTAATTTAAATATGTACTTTGAAAACTCAAGTATAGTTCATACGTACATACTGGGACTGCGTTATTTTTAGGAATTGGAATAAACTTTGATTCCTGAAAAACCCAGGGCACTGTCAGAATTTTATAAAAAAATTAGATGTTGTCATCACGACATAGCTAACAGATTGTTTTCTCATTTTTCGTTATTTGGATTTTGAATTTTTCTAAAAAACAAACAGTTTTGAATGCATAAAAATGTATACAAAAAAAAAGGGCTGAACTTCTATGTCGATTGAGACTTCACAGTTAAGTAAGTAATAGAAATAGGTGAATTATACTGCTATATTGGTCTTTAAAATTTGAAACCATTGCTTTCGAAAATAAAGTGTCCTGGTTGAATGTATTGCAAACGATATGATGAACTGAATTAGCTGTGGCTCGTACTGAACGATCTTGGTCGAGACCAACGATTACTAACATTTATAAACAGGACAGTTACGAACAAATAATTATCGATCGAGCCGTTCTTAAATGATGATTCACAGGAGTCAGATTCAATTTTTGTTACATTTATTTATTTAAAATATTTAAATTTCATTAACGAGTGTTTTTAATGCTAAACAATCACTTATAACACAATCAAAATAAAGCTGTATGTTATCACTACGGTCATAGTAATGATAATTTTATGGTTTTGTTTTTAAGTTCCTGCATTTCCTTCTCTTTATTTTATTCATTTTACAAAAGTAACCCATGGATCAACAAATAAATTGTATTATTTATTCCAAGGTCATGGATGTTCTTTTTGTTTTTTACCCATTCCAACAATTAAAAATCAAAATTGTCCAAGGTCCTTTTTATTTTATGCTAAGACCATAATACAAACATATCATGACAATTTCAAGTCGCTAGGTATCATAGTTAAGGATGTGCGTTGATTACGAATCAGTCATTCAGTTAATCAGTGAGGACTTAAATGAAATGTTTCAATATATTACTCCTATAATCATATGTCAAGTTTGTCTATATTAAATATTAAAGTGAGTTTGGGATATTTGTACAATATAGTTTTATTCGGATGAAATTTCATTTAATTGCTTTGTCGTGTCGATCACTGGACTTAAATTATTTTAATTTATTTTACGAATTATGTCGTCAATATCTGTGCACCCGTATCGTTCGAGTCACAGGAGCAGCCGAAGTGTCCCGGGAAAATTCAGGTCCGTCGCATCATCGCTTCGCAGCTGATGTCCGCCTTGTTACCGCGTGGTATACAGTCATAACGGAACGTGCATCTCAAAGCGGTCTTGTGCTGCGCAGCGCTATTATAACACTTGTATGATAACGGTGTAATAACATAACGTTTGGAATGGTGAAAACGTAACACGAAAACCTACGGTACAGCGTGGAGGGGTGGAATAAAAACCGCGTTAGGGCGCGACTTCGCTAATACTTCGAGAAGAGTGAGCGAGCGCGCTCACGTTAGTTCGCAACTCCACGCTAATCTGGCGCTTAATCTGATTTAATCTAACGACTGTTTATGTTTTCGAGCAACGTTTACGCACCGCCAGTTTACACATATTATCATAATGCATGCTGTGCACTGCAGCAGTCGCAAAATAAGTGACGCGAAGCGCAGAGCAGTAAGATCGGTCGGAATATTTTTCTCGTCAAAGAGTTTTTTTTCTCTTTTTTCTTTCTAATCGAATAAAAATGTGACCCGCGAACGGGAAACCTTTAAAACAGAGAAAACGAACGTATTTTATTATTTATTTCGTATAAGGGTTAGAGGATACTTTTTTTTTTTTTCCTCTGTCACTTTTTTTTCGACGAATAGATTTTTTGCCGAACATATAATTATGATGTCACGTCTGTTTAGTAATTTATTTTCAAAAGAAACGGACGGATAACTCTTTTTTCATTTTCACCGAACATTTTGTTGAAAGAAGTAAACTATTTGCACTAGATGCATTGAATATTTTCCTTTTTTTATTGTATTACGCAATACATTTCTTGTAAAATTATGTTCAAATGTCACATGGCTACAACAATAATACGCTCATGTATTTTATTTCAAAAGACACGGGAATTCTACGATAAATAATATCAGCTAATAATATCGAAACATTTTTCTTTGAAATTTGTTTGGAAAACTATTAGAAGTTCTATTCAGATAAGTTTCAATCATGTAATGCATGAATAATTGACAGAATTTGTTGAAGAACCGATATTACATAAATAATTTTTCGGGAAAAACAGAAAATAATAATAATAATAAAAAAGAAAAAAGGAAAGAAAAATTGTGTAAGAATTGATTAAAATAAATTATGAATCAGACATTGCTTTTGAAATCTCAACACGTAGTTATAATAAAAACTTTCATCATAAAGTAAAGTTGATATAGTTCAAGTTTTTTTTTTTCTTTTTTCACTTTTATAAGGCATGCTATTATTTTCGACTGTTATGAAATATGTACATTAAGAAAGGGGAAAAATATTATATTACGCTCGAACTATGATATATCAGAGAACAAAACGAAATATTTTATTTCGATATAATTAAGATCATAAACTTCACGTCCGAACGGGCTTCAGCTTATACGTAAAGTATAAGAACGTTATTCATTTCCGTTTGGACGAAATTCATAAAGAAAAGATAATAATGACGAAGAGCCGCAACAACATCGCCGTCAGTGTTCGACACGCTAATACGCTAATTTATTATTAAATATTAAACCGTTTCGCGGTCACGTAGAACCTAGTGGACAAAGCGTTAGCTTGAAGCAAAACGTATTCCGTTATATTTTCACGTAAGATTTCCGTGTGCTTTGACGGGAGCGATATGAGCGTGTTTTGTAATATATTATATTAATTAATGTACGTGTTATACGCCCAACAAGTTGATCGGTATCACATTTATACGTGTGTCTCGTTCGAATCGTTCTACGTAGATCGGGGATCGAATACCCACGTCCCTCGTAATTAGGTCGTCCCATCTGGTAAAAGGTACAGGGGAAAAATGCGGAAAATCTTTTGGACCATCGTGGCGGTCGGAATCGGACACGTGCACACACGTGAGTTGATTTTTACTTGTCCAACAGAAAATTCAGCAAAACCACGAAAGCAAAACGTCAGGAGACTGCGTGCAGTCCAGGTTCCAATTGATCGGGATTCGTTAAAATTAGCTGTTTGCTTTTTCGTATTATTCGATTTACGTTTGAAAAAAAACAAAAAACATTTTACGCTCGTTTTTGTATCACGTCGTACGAATTATCGTATACTTTTAAAAACAGTTCGCCCCAACAATTGGATCTCCGACAAATGACTAGAGTGGTTTGAATTATTCGCAAGACCGTAAGAAATCCATCACTTAGCTGTGTCAATACGAGGCTCTCGTACCGTGCACGGATTGATCGCAAATAATGTGGCTTATCGTTGTAACTAATGATGAATCATGCGATCGAACTACGTCCCGCCGATCGCACGCACGGCTGTAGCGATATTGCCTATCCAAGACGCCGCGGCATCGGCTCCTGTGATAGTATACCATTACTTCGTTAGCACACCTACATAATATATCGTAATATTGTTATCATAACCGTTACGATTTTCTGTTGCGATTTATTGCGACCGTCGCGTCGTAGCAAACGCTTATTCAACGTACCCGGAGACATAATAAACTTGATATTACAATAATAGTGATAATAATTATATTCCTCGTCGATACCGTCGTCGTAAATCAGTTTCCAGTCGTCGAAACTTACGCGCCCCGCGATAATTTTAATAGTAATTTTAATAATAATTTCAATAATAATACGATTAATAATCCGTCGGTGCCGCGCGGGTGAAACGGCTATTGGAAATATTGCGTTTCCCGCAAGCGCGCGCATATATTACACGCAGCCGCTGGAAAACATGCCGCAACGAAACGATCGCCTTAAAATACGCGGGGTGCCGGGCGGGTGAAGGGAGCCAGAAAATTATTATTTAAAACGACCTACCCCATACCCCTCCCCGACCACTAACACGCGCGCTGCATAAACATGTCGTCGGGAAGCTGGATGCGGCGGTTATCTCGGTTTCGACTTTCATATTTTTATTATTATATTATTTATTTAAAAACGTTCATTTCGCTCCGCGCGTACAACGTACATATTGTATCGTAACGTATGGGTTTTATTATTCTTTTAATATACATACGTGGCGCGAGCATGCGAACGCGATGTTATATGTCGTTTTCGCTCGATCCCATTGTATTAATAACTTTTTAGACGATGTACAATTATAAGAGCGAATCATTTTTTTTTTTTTGTTTTCCTTTACTCTACTTAAATAATTGCAATATTAAACCCGGTACGCTCGGAAGCCACCGACTCTTCGCCTTTTTGCGTTTTGATGAATACACCAACACTCTTATTTTCGCATCTCGTTAGTAATCGATTTAATTCGCACGTGAATTTCAAAAGCATATTACCTCGACCTAATTGTAGTGTATTATAATTTTGTTCATACGACGTTATAGACTCAAGACTCTTACTCACACCCCGTGTGTGAGATGTCAAAAACTGTGTGATATATGACGTGTAAGAAAATTAATCGTTACATTCCAACTATTTCAGGTTTAATGATTTGACAACCGAGGTCTGTTGCAGATAAGGGGTCAAAACTGCGTATTGAGGACGCATATTATGGTTGCAATTTGTTTATTTTCCACGTCACGAGGATTAATTTGTGTTGAGCTATCTTCACGTTAATTTAAATACATTAATAGTTGTCTGAACATTTCTTACTATTTTTTTTATTTAAATAGTGCAGTTATTAGAAAAATGAGACTTAGTTAATAGTTATTATGTTTGGAATCGTGTCATTTTTAAGATTAATCAAATCCTTTTTACGACAATTTCTCAGGATAATTTTTCTAATTTAATTTATTCGCTCCATATGTGACATACAGTGCAGAGTCCCGTAATCTATAATGTAATGTATTTTTTTATCCGATCTAAATGCTGGTCGAATTATTTGAGCCCTGCAAGTTGTCGCATCAAACGCGACTCGATTCGTGCAAAATCAAAATCAAATCCTATTTGTTATTTTTTTTAATTTAATACAGAGCTCACGGTCTGCGATACTTACATGCAGATGTGTGTAAGGTGATGTATTTGAACAGTAGCGTCGGGCTACGCGTAATTTCCATAAATATGAATACAATTTTCGCCGTTACAAGCGAAGCTGCAGTAGTTGGAAAAGGGATGATGGTGCAGTAGGGAATCTCTACAAAACAAACCGACGAAAAAAAGGCCGTTACGTCCAAAAGCTCCCGAGACCGCCTGGGAAATTTACTACAATTACCATCCGGTAATATTTATTTTTTTTAATTTCCTGTATCTCCAGATGAAATACGGACCTGACCGTTCTAACCGTAATCCACGGGGCAGTGCAGCGGCCACCTCCACCACCACCACCCCTACTGCCACTGGGATAGGAGCGCCTTAATTATAGTGCCACCGGGTTTTGCGCCCCGAGATCCCCTTTATCTTAATTTGTTGTCGGTTAAACGGACAATATGCACTCGCCATCGTTGGTCGTATTCACTCGCATTTCTCCGAGGCCACCCCGTCGGTCTGTTCGTACAGTTTAGGATATATAATACATAGTAGGTTAACTAGTATTAAATAATTATTATATGTCTCTGACCAACGCATCACAGTGTGTTATGAACGCTGTATCCACGGAAGATAGATCAGCGTGTCGCGGAATCATCTTGAGTCATGGCCAAGCCTTTTTCAGCGTAAAAATTGAACACAAATGTTCGGCTTGATGAATTAAATAAGTAAAGACTTTGTAACTATGGGAATGGTTATATATTTTGTTTTCAACACGTCTGGGTGATTCATAAAATCTATAATAATAAAAAAAAATTAATTTAAATTATTTTTATTTTTTTATTTATGGTTAATGCTCATAATACCAAATTATTAATGAACATATGAACAATTAATTAACACTTATCAAATTTTCAATAAAATAAGTATAAATAACAATAAATTAAATATATCAAAATAAAAATAAAATAAAATATAAACAGTGCCTTGGGTATTATATAATTAAGTACTAATGAAAACGACCAGTTTCGATTTAAAAAATCATCGTCAGGTATAAAAGCGCTTGTTTGAATCCGCTACTTTCTCAAACAATTCTCCTCGTCCCCTTAAGAGAAAACGGCTGAGAGTTCAAGAGCTCACTCAACTGCTACGTAAAAAAAACATACATTTTAAGTTATAACTAATTCATTAACCCTACCATCAAAGTAGTATCACTGGTAACCCCCTGCTTCCACGTTGTCCAGTCTAATATTTAAATCTGCTTTTGACTAATTGTATAGTCTTCTATTACGGACTGTAAATATCACTAAAGTTTATTTCCAGTAACTTTGGTTACCAAGTAATTTTAAATATGTATTTTTGACTGTATAACCTGGTATGGGGTCGATGTAAGTCGTTGAGAAAAAACATTCGTATTAAAAGAATAACCCGTTAACCGCGTAGTCGATTATCATCTACGGTGAGTGGTGAGTGATAAACCGTATCAAAATATGATGCTTTATCCGCAGTCGTCTTTGCGCGTGGATTTACGAGTGTTTGGAACGTGGGCGGGTGCATGTGTATCTGTGTGTGTGTGTGTGTGTGTGTGTTTTTGGAAGGGTATACAGCAAGGCGAGCGAATGAAATCTAGTCGGGTGCATCGTGATTTATGCATACAAGCGTCAAAGGCTTCGGATCAGGGTCATACATACATATATATATATACTCGTATATATTGGTATGTAAAGTTAACACGAGGGTCGGAAGAAACGGCGAGTTAAAAATAACCTGTGACCGAGTGTTTTCGGTTGCACGGAAACGCACTCTCCTTCCAGCGGTGCACTCACAAACGCGGCTCCGAAGATCGCTAAATCCACCATTGGGAGATCCGTTTTTATTTCTTCTCTCGCAAATCCGCATTTCGTTTTGTTGAGATCGATACAACTCACGTGCATATCGTAACGCGCGACCGTCGGCGTGCCATACAGGTTTAACGCCGACCACCATCCCTAAACGCAACCGTCGGTGTACCATTGGTCCAACCACGTCGTTCCCCTGGCATCGTGATGCCCTTGCGCGTAATACGCGTAAATCGTTAGAGGTGTTTATATCCCGAGGTCGGCAGCGGTGTCGGTGATTGCTGGTGTCTTAGGATTCTTTTACCCTCAGAAATTGTTTCCCCCCTCCCCAGAGACCAATTTTTTACCAGTGGGTAAATATATCGTAGTTTATTTTGACCGGTGGTAAAAATATCCGGGGGGGGGGGGTTAAAAATCACCTTTTACACCGGCGGTGTGCTCTAACGATATGCGTTCGTCGCGGGTTTTCGTATTCCGATCTCGAAAAGAATACCTATTCATACCTACTTACGGTAACGGGCACGCGTACATGGTGTACGAGTATGGCTGATGATTATCCGATTTCTGATTGCGCGTAACTCGATACACCACGCGATGTGCTCGGGATTGTTTAGGTGACATCAGACGTATCGAAATATTACTTGCGCAAAATATTCATGTTACACCGTAAAAACAGACGGTAATATTAATTATTATTCTCTCGGCGGCGAATTACGCG
This sequence comes from Periphyllus acericola, assembly GCA_949715065.1. Lineage (NCBI taxonomy): Eukaryota > Metazoa > Arthropoda > Insecta > Hemiptera > Aphididae > Periphyllus > Periphyllus acericola. The sequence continues at coordinate 6,732,091 of OX454269.1, read as the reverse complement.
TGAGATCACATTTTCGTTTTACGAGACCTTCGATAGCGTTACGGCATGACGCACGTAGGCGGTATTTCAGGAACTATTTATTATCGCCCGCGTTATATAACAACGCACGCTCGGTGAGTAATGTCGAAACGAAAACTCACTCTTAACCGTCACAGGTACCTACGCTCAATGTAATATGTATACGTATGAATGTGACCGAAATATCGCAAACGGCACGAACACATTAATAGAATATCAAAAGAATATTTATCATCTAGTAGGGACTATCGCCTAGCGTGCATGGTGCGTTAAGGTTACTTCGCCATGAGTACAAATCGTCGTGAACATAACAACCAACTATCTCAATCGCAATAACAACAGTGCGATACGAGACGTGCGGGGATTATCATAACTTCAGTGCCCGGTGTCGGCCACACTCGATAAATATTTGAAATGCTCCGCTAGATACCATCTACGTTTCTGTAACAAGCCAGATCAAGTTTACAATATTGACCGCTCGTGCACGCACTGGAATAGATTCTGCTCTAAACGTGAAATACAAGAAACGGAAATAATAATAAAAAAAAAAAAAAACGGAACTTATATAAAATCCACATACTGAAAAAATATCTAAGCAATGTAAAAAGGAAATATAATAAAGAGTTTCCAAAGAATCGACTTAACGGTATGCACGCATATAGGGCGAAAAAATTATTTATACGGAGCGATTGATCTGATCAAACATATTGTTCTAGTTAGATCGTATGTTATTTGTTTTGAATTAAACCAATCACATCGTGTAAACATAATAACATATTATATAGGTACTACGAAAGTCCAAGAAAAGCATTTGCTTATTTCACAATGGGATTTTCGCTTTAACTCAAAATATGGTATCAAATATTATAATATCGCTTTATCTGCGAATAGAGAACAATCGCACAAGACGATTGAGCGTCTACTCAAATAATATAGCTTTTACATACCTCGGGCAATTTCATGTTCACGCTTCCGGTGAAAACGATCAGCATATTTATAACACATATGTACATAATATGTACACACACACATACAATATATATATACAAATGTGTGTATTGTAAATACCATTTCGTCGACGATATCACACGCATATATATAGTTGTATGCATATTGTAATAAAACCTCGTCAATACGCGATTCGAGGAACATGGGGAAAAATGATAGTGTTACGAGTGCATAACCTATATATGTTACGGAACCTATTTTTTTTTCTTTGAGTGACGCGTCGCGTCAAAGTATGAATGTGATAAAAATTCTAAAAAAATGATTCGGAACAAAAAATGGTATATTAATCCCCCCAGTCAGTTTCAAAACGGAAGATTTTTTAAATAAAATTTGACTAAATTATTTTTATTTGCATGCGGAAAATGCTAAATTTTAAAACATTGAAATAAGCTATACATATTATATTGACGTCTGGGTTGTGTTTGTATACATTATCCGCCGTTTTTGTGCTTATTTTCAAATACACAAATCGCCATAAAAAGACTATTGCGAGGTATCGAGGTGTGTGTTCGTGTGTGTGTTTATTTTACATTGTATGTCCCGCATCACGTTTGTGTACAATCTGCAGCATATAATATGCGAATAAAAACCCTATAATTAGTGAAACTTAAATACGTTTCCTTTTCCACCAAGAAACGCCACGTAATTTATCATCAAAACTCTTCAGGAAAAGCGCCTGATATTCTCGTATAATTATTATTGACCTACATACATATACATATAAATACGAATATATATTATCTCTTTTAGCGTTGTCTATATTATTTATGTACTGTATAATATATACGTACGGTTTTGATTTATGTTCGTTATTAATTATTCTACACGTATAATATTGTTCTCTCGCAAATGCGTCGTGTGTGATTTACCACAAAACTGCACATATTCTGTTGGTGCTCCGCGGGTTCTCTTATATATTTATACGCACATGGTATAACGTAAAGTGCGCGTACGCGTTCATTCGTTCGTGCTATCGTTATTATGTTTCGCGGGAATCGACGGTTTTCGCGTGCCGAGAGATAACGGAACGTAGGGCATGACGTGAAAAGAAAGGGACGAGTCACACAATATAAGGATCGGGTGGGGTACAATCGGGCGATTGATATTGGATTTAATAATTATTCTCGTACGTTTGAAATCAATGTACCGCTGGGTGTGAAGGATGATATGTTAATTATTCTTTGTAAGTTTACATCAAGAAGGTAAATTACTTTATAACTTCGTAATCAGATCGGTTAAACTAATTATCGCTAACACAAAATATTGAACTTCCTTTGGTCTTGGACTTGATTAATTTAATAATAACAGTTATAATTAACGTTAAAAATTGTGCATTTTGCTTATACATGTACCCAGATTATAATGCAAGTCCCTGCGGTTTATACGGAACAAATATAATATCATAGCTTAATCGTAATTCACGTAAAACAATTTGAATGGTTCAACGAATTTTGTTGACGTATCACATTTCGACAAAATGTATTATGTTGATGCTTGTAAAACCGTTGTGCGATCATCTGGGAAATTTTTTTTTTCTGTTGACTGCAAATAACAACTTGTGAAGAATACGGTAATACATTTTCAAGCCTCAAAAGTGTTAAAATTGAAAGGATTTGTCGTTTAACCGTGACGTGTTATTACACGAGTACACATATCGTATTTTTGCATTGTGCTCGTCGGAGATATGTGTTGACACATGACGGCAGAAGATGCTATATGATCATGAACTTCGAGTTTCAATTTTTGCGATGACGAGATTCGAAGTTTTTGAAACTATACATATATGTATATATATACCGATAACTTTTGAGTAGGTAATGATAAACAAAACATGATGTACGTTGGGTACGCGTACGAAGGTGTATATTGTAATATTATGTAAACCGGGTGCTCTGTAAACATACGTAGTTATGGTAATGTTATGTTTTACAGTAATACTGCTACGAGTCCTCTACGTAAATAGAAATCTCTTTGCCACGTGGAAAAATATAGCATTCATGTGCATTGACTGTGTGTTAGCTTTACTCGGAGACTGTACCGCAGTAATATAATTAAATTGTCTGCAACGCGTTTATTATATTATTGGATTGTTATTGTTTCAGGTAAGAATACCGCCGTTCACCATCCTTTAAGAACATTGTTTTCACGTAACGTCCATCCGGTAAGTACGACGACAGCATTTTAAGCATCGGAAACGCGTTTTGGTTTCCCGGGATATCACCACACTTTTAAAAAATGCCACCGTAAGTCTTTAACCTATATAATATAATATATGTGTGTGTCCGGAGAGTGCAGTATGAAGTGTTAACGATGGGTGTGCTGCAGCAACGAACCCTGCCATTATCAAAGTATTTCTCAATGCACTGATTTCATTAGGATTCCTAAAAAAGAAAGTTATAAAAAAATAAACCTTGTTACACACAATATCTGATGTTCGCAGGTCTTATTTCGTTCTCGGTTTTATACGTGATTTCTGTACGGAACGATGTTCATTTCATATTTTTTTCGTCTTCAAATAATGATAATTTTGTTTGGTTTCGTTTGAGAAGAGATGGTTATAATAAAACGCGAACGGCAACGGTTGAAGTCCAGTGAATTTATTGAAATGGAAGAACTACAACACTGTACAAATCACCGATTCGCGTTTTGGTTGAGAAAAACAAAAAAAATTATCATTCATTGCTGTTGATAACATTCATTCCGTGGATCTGCCAAACGGAAATGTACCGTGGCCACGTCTGGTTTATACGACGTTATCTTTGTTCAGAACGAAAACGGTCCAAAGACAAATTTATATCGACCGGAGCCAAATTTCATGAACGCAGCAGTTAACGACCACGACGACGAGCGATGTAGTGGCTTTATATTATATAGCTAATCATCAATGTATATTACGGTTTTTGCTGTAAAATATAATATTATTATGATGGCTTTTATCTGCGCAGCGCGATTCGTTTTTGCCGAAATTCGCTTATATATATTTTACGACCCGAATGTATTGTTTTACTCATACATAAAAGTACATAACAGTATCCGATTTTAATCACGTTGGCGTAGGCACGATATTAAAAACCCCTCTCGTTATTTTCCTGTTTTTTTTTTTTTATTCCGGTTTAACGTGAAACAACATCATAGAAACTCGATAACCCGAAGAATAAAAATCCATGCAGGGCCAATAAGCATTATACGACGGACCGACCCCTTGACGACGGTCCCGTTCACTATATACCTTGGAAATGGCAACATTATAAAACGGCGGCGGCGGCGTCGTTCGCGTCGTAAATATTCGACCGTAAACTATCGACGGAGTGTAAACCGGCCGCGGACAGGAAACAACGGTCGCTTTTGAAAATAAATTAAAATTGGGATGAAAAACCGGAATGGACTTTTTTTTCGTCTCTATTTTTTTTTTAACCTTTTCAACGGTCTTTTTGAACCAAAAGCCCCGTGAATTATCGATCGGACCGTTTCCTTTCATACAGTATCGTTGTTATTCTCTCATCTCGTTCCCGAATCTTTTATACGACTTTTACGCAATGACTCCTATGGGTCAAACGTGCGCGCGAGTGTGTGCGTAACGAATAATAATTGTAGTACCATCGCGAGTGCCGGAAGAGGAAGGGACACGACGCTATATTAACGAAAACTATGTGCAGCGCCCTAGCAGGGTCATTTCGTGAAATAATTTGGATTCGATAACAACGATATGAATAACATGATTTTTGATAGGTTATGGAAAAAGAACTAACAAAGCCCGAAACAGTCTAAAACGTCACGACACGTGGTATCGCTGGAACTCGAGGTGTTCACATAATGTATATTAACGTTGATATTTAATTTTTTTCGGAAACCTCTAACAACGAGTTGATCGTGAAGTCGAATAGATTTTCACTGTCGTACATAACGGATTGCACGCGTTAAGAGTACAATATTACACACACACACAAATATACTTGCGAATATAATTATGTACCTATCCTGTGACGAGATACTCGCGAGCAAAGTAAAACGTTTTTAATTCAGTAGTGTATACGTATAATTATGTAGTTAATGCCCATATTTCCCCGGAGACCTATACAAACACTTTCGCCGGGTAATTTAGACAGTAATTTATCACGTTATAGAGTGTCTCCGCCGCGAGTCCTTATCTCGGAGTAGCGAGTGTTCGCGGTACGAGCAGTGTAGTGTCGGTGTTGTTCTTGTTGTTCTTGTTGTTGTTATTGTATAATAACAATGGTGATAATAATGATAATAATAATAATAATAATTATAATAACTGTAATAATAATGGTAATGATATAATTATAATGTTTACGCTCCGAGGTACACGGCACTTGGATATTTTTCCCGAGCGAAATGTTAATTGAAGCACCTAATTGTTTGGGAATCGCGTTCGAAAACACGGCGTCGCGGCACCAGGACGATAAGGATCTGCCGCTCGAAAGCAGGCTTACGATATATATATACTCGTATTATGCGCGCACTACGATAATATACGGAAACGATGATTAAACAGATTTCACGTTGATACGTGTCGCCAGGCCGACCTAGCTGTAATACTATATCCGGACGATATGAATAGGTTTGCTCACGTGTTGCCGCTCGTGTTCGTCTAAAACCGTCGTGTCCGTATCATAACGTTCACGGTTCAAGGTGATTCAATAATTCATCGGTACCCAAAAGTCGTATTAATTTGCAACCGATCCGCTAATAATAATTGAACAGTGCATCACTCTCGTAAAACCGATATAAAAACCATGCGCTCATGTCGAATTAAATCTGCCTGTTATCGTCAACGTATTGTTATACATAGTTTTTTTTTTCGTGTTTACTTAAAGTTTTAAATAAATGTACTACCGTACAAGTATAACCGATTCATTAAAAACAACCATATACCGTAACTCTCAAATATTGTAACTGGTGGTCTCGAACCCGGCACGCAACAATGTATTTGCGATGTTTCCGTTAACAATTAATTCCATATTTTCTCGATCGCAATATTATAACACGTAAAACTAAAAATGCGTTTTCAAATTCACTTCGAAGTGCCGAAAAACTCGATCCACGAACCTTTACGGTGTATAAATAATTATTGCTCGCGTAGGTGTCTACTACGGACGAACAATGAATGTGATTTCAAAAAATCGCGTGAATTTGATTTTTAAAACATTCGGCCGACGACGGATGTTCACGTTCAAATATTCTATCTAATGTGCCCGTACAAATCGTGAACGTTTGCAAACGCGCATATCATACGTATTGTTACGTATTCTCAGTCATTTTTCGAACGTTTATCGTAAAAGCCCGTACGGCACACGGGCGAAATATGCGAGGGGGAAAAAAAATTATTTTATTTTACTTCTGAAGATTAAACGGCGCCGGCGCAAGGAGACCGCGCATTGTGTGTTTGTGTTTTTTTTTTATATTATATATTCTTCGACTGTGTAAAACGAAAATGAAAATGATTGCGACTTCAAAAGTTTAAAATATAATATATTATGTATGCGGAAAGTTTTGCGCGCCGCCGATTGAAAAATATAACGCGCAAAGTCATCAATAATGGTTAAAGTTTCTTTCACGAGCAATGATTTTTGTCGTTTCCAATATTCTTAGAAAAATGTTGATCGACTTGTTATTCCCATTTCCCCTTCATATTTCAACTTCAACGCTGGGGTTTTAATAATAATGATAATCACAATAATAACACAACCAACAATAATAATAATAACGTCTGCGTCGTCATTTCGACCGTATCGTGTTGTCTTTTATATCAGTCAATCAATGTTGACACGCACAAATGCGACGGAAGTGAATGCTTTTAAGTTATAACCAGTTTAACATGGCAAACCAATAATAACGGACAGACATCTCTGGTCGAGGCCGCGTATTCTGTAATAATTATGCCCGTCATTAATGATGAACCGACGCGACGGGGGAAACGTGATCGATTATTATAATAATTGTGTGGCGGAATCGTAATATTGTCATAACTCGACCGTATAGCTGTGTGACTAAAAGTGGCACGATATAGTAAGTAATTTAAATGATTGTTTGGTCCATTCCCACTTAGCTTATCAGATCCAATCAGTTATAAATTAGACTCGCCGACCAGATTTGGTCCCGATATGAGTCTTATCAGCAGCGTCTACCGAATTAATAAGATACCGTCGTCCGAACACAGGTCTTGTACTGTTGACCATGTTTCTGATTTTCCTACGTCCGACCGTTTGTTCGTACACGCATCTACGGCTATTGCACAACGTGATGTCTCAACTCATTTGCATCGGAGACGTGTATTTAACAATAAATAAAACGACAGTTATATACATTTCCCCGTGCTTATGCCACCAAATATAATATACGGTTAGCCGTTAGGTTATGACGGTGCAGGGGTGTAATTGCAGCGCGGTACCTAATAAATCTAATAAATCACGGGGCTAATAAATCACGGCAAACTCTTATAGTATAATATTATACTCGACCGCAAAACAATCGGATGCAGCTGACTATACACATATAATACACACACGCACGTACACACAAACACACACACACACACACACACACACACATAATATTATACATCACAGGTATGAAGAGCATCGTTTCGTATATTATTCGCGTGATTGAAACATATACATATACACATAGGCGCTTACCGACTTGATCGACGTGGCCTGTTGTTATTACATTATATTATATTGTATGCGTGTGGTGGTGTCGCGCGTGGCTTCAACCCATTATTAACAGGTTATTAGACAAATGAATCGACCGACAGCAGTATAACGTCAGTCACCCGCGAAATTCGTCCGTCACGTGGAAGACATAATTAATGTGTGCCACCACCTATAGGCTCGCATATATCCGTGTAGTCAAATATAATGTATGCGTGCGTGCGTGCGTATGTGTGTGCGGACGTGCATGGTGTAAAGTGGTTTATTTATTATAAGGGTTGGGATGTAACCGTGCGCCTAGTAGAAAGAAAAAAAACAAAAACGTAGACAATCCCATTAAAATGAACACAACTGTTTATGTCCGTTACCCCACTATACAAATCTGAGCGCCGTTTGAGAATTTCATCGATTACTGCTATACCGTTCTTTCTAGTTTGTAAGCTTATTAAAACTTAAAATCGCAACACTATATTTTTTCGTTAACGACCCGTTGTAAGCTGCGGTATCTTATTATAATCTCAACAAATGGAAAATTATCGAAAAATACCTGCTTCAAATTATATTATAACATAATTATTATATTATATATTATATTATATATTATAACGCGAGAAATAAGTTTAACTATAATTGAATAATGCCTTTTGAAATTTGTATCTATCCCCATTGACCCGAGCATACTTGAAGCGCGTTTCGTAGCGTCATTTAAATAATAATGTACATTTTGAATTTGTTTTCGTAAAAACTTAAAATCATTGCAAACATTAAAGCAATTATTAAAGATAATTTTTTAGGGTTTTACTAGGAATCACATTCCCAGACTTATACATGATCTTTACACAGTGTGTAGTATAATGCTTAAGCACATTCTTTTCGGTGATGTTTGACTTTCCTTATTGTGTTCGTGGTGTTCAATTCAACGTGAAACCTTTGAAATTTTTATAATCACAATTTTATCAGTTAACATATTAATATATCTCGAGACTTCATTTAAGATACAATCTGTGTATATGATACGAAAAATAAGAAGAAAAAAAATTGAAGTATAGTCCTTTTGGATTTCCATATCATTACAGTAAATGTAATGGGATACACATTATGATGCCGCTTATCCAATACATGTACTATAATAATAACAAAATAACATTTAGATCACAGCTTGATATTTATTTCGATAAAGAATGTCGGCAATATGTCTGCCAGAAAGCTGTCGACACATGATTGCGGCATGCCTCGCGATGATGGCATGCATGGGTCGTTTTTCTATTAATATTGTAAATCCGATGGACTATCGATTGGCTGCGGTCTTTGCTCATATATGTACTTGGCATACTTTCCTATCGTATAAGATTAATCACAATTCCATTTCGATAGCGTTCATACGCAGGGATGGAACATGACTACTTATATACATACACAGTACTAAATGTATAATGAAGAACTAAAACGTTTCATTAATCTCGTTTTTTGTCGCAAACACACACGCATACTTTTAAACTGTGTGTGTGTACGTTACATCACGAGGTCATCATTTTTAATTTTTGTCGTAGACGTGCCATGAGACTACGGTTGACTTTGTGGTCGCTTTTAAATGCTATATATTCTCTCTTTTATATAAACCGAAGACAATAAAATATCATTTGAGATGCCAAATTGCCGTAAGGTTCGGTGGGCGTCGCCTGAGGGCTTTTGACAAATGGCCAGAGTCCTCATTACTCCCGGTCCCTTGCGGTCAAACACAGCACTACTGTATACCGGTTAGGTTGGCAACGAGGGTGTTCATGGGTGGAACGGTGTCGTCTACAGTGGTGACATCTACGGTATAGGGGTGGTGTTTAAAGTAAGGACACGTGGAGGGTGGCAAAGTATTTGTGAGCACTTGCGAGAAAGAGAGAGAGAGAGATTTTCGGAGAAATAGAACGATCTGTGAGTATATGAGCGGTAAGAAGAGCGGTGGAAAGCGTAATTACAGGTGGATTTAGGTTTGAAAACTCGACCGTCACGTCCGTACGACGATTTTCGTGATTTCTAAAATGGCTGATTCCTTCGCCTTTGCTAGTTTTCTTCTCTCTCTCTCTCTCTCTCTCTCTCTCTCTCTCTCTTCTTATTCAGCCCTCCACTCCTATTTTTCCTTATTTACCTCCAGTGGACGATTTATTTTGCTGTGTCCTACTCCAACGCTCTCTGTGCCCTGAAACGTGCTCGTTAGAAAATCAAACCGTATAAACTACAGATGACAAACCACCAAAGTCAGTGGTCACCGCCTTCGTGAAACGTTTCAAATAGTGCAAAATTTTTTTACAGACCTTTTGACGCCTTACTGCCGAAGTCAAAAAATATTTTAATTACAATATATGAAGACACGCAGGTATGTTTCTCGTGTCATTCTTTCGCGTAAGCGTTTTCGGGGATAGGTGAACGGAACGACCCATTTATGTCGATGTTTGCACGTAATATTCACCATCAAATATTCTAAAATATTATGAAACAAGTGAAGGACTTATTTTTTTGTCAGATTTTTGAAAATTTCAATTCTGTTAGTAGAATAAAATTGAAGATGCGACAATACACATTTTTACTGGTTGTTTATAGTCCTTATACGATATATTAATTATGCTACGGTAAGAATTGTATGCGAGCTTCTCTCTCGGCCCTGGCGTGAAATATATTATACAAATACAATATACTGGTCGCGTAATTGAGGTTTCTACTAAACTGGTGCGCACGTGGGATGAATTACTATCAAATGTTATACGAGGTTGAGGTACCGAACAAACGTTCATACGCGTCAGATGTAGGGTTTTATTGTTTGCACTGTTTTCCTTTACGGTCTTCCATCGTACGATGATATTCAACTGATGTCATATTATCATGGACGCAAAAGGTGTTCCAGGTCATTCGCACGGTTGCACATGTTTCGTTTTCGTTCGTGTTTTTTCAAATCTGAACAGTGTCTTGTAATAGATTTACTTAAAATAGAAAATCGTTAAGTTCTACGCTCGTCTCATCTCCTTTTTGTAGAAGTAAATGCATTGCGATCGTTTTGTCCGTACAGTTATATTTTAATTTACACTTTAAATGCATACGATTTTCTCCAACAGTATTCTCAAGGAAATTTACATATTTAATGATTGTTTCGATTTTTCTGAATATACAATATTATACGATACTATCATTTTGTTCTTTATTTGCACGAGAAGAGATTTAGAATCCAGATACAACATATCATATTGTTATACACTGTGCACAGAATATATAAATAAGCCGAGGTGAAGTTACAGTAACGTTCCGATTTCCCGTATTGCGTGGGAAAAATCCGTCGGGTCAAGTTTATATTTTTTAATTCGGGGTACACGACTGTCATACCACATTTCTCGGGCAGAGGGTATTACGCAGTTTTAGATTATGGGCAAGACGAGGATTTAGTTTTATTTTCATAAACAATTATAGACAAGAGTTTCCGTAACATGCTAAAATCAATAAGTGTACGCACGGGAGTACGATAATATAACCAACTGTAAACGGGACGACTCAATACAGGGTCAATACAATATATATACACATATATACATATATATATAGTAGTAGTAACACGGCTGTTTTGCTTCGATTGGTTCAAAACAGTCGAAACTGTTTCGTTTCAATAATATTGTTTAGTGTTCAATATTTTCCAAATCATGACAAAGTTGTAAAAAGGGCAATCATGTCAATAGTAAAAATGTTTCTTTCAAAACTGTAAGATAATTTCGTCGAATCAGAGCAGATGTAATCACGGTTCTATTGATTTTGAACATTTAGTCCTGTTGGAATACATTTTTAATAAACATAAAAAATTTTCCAAATAAAGAAACTGTGCACAATTTCATAATGATTTAATTACGGTTTATCTGATATTTATATTTTCAATTATCTCCGTTTCGCATCGCTTCAGCGTAATAGCTTACATTTAAATCAGACACGCATAAATGGATTATACGATGAAAAAAATATGTTATCACTTTGGTTATATTACAATGTTACCGGTTACAAAGTGAACACTGAATCGAATAATATATTTCATCGGGTCTAGTTACGACACGAGTCATTACATTACATACTTGTGGACATAAAGATCGTCTGGGTTTGCGCCAACCAACGATCAAATATACTACACAATAACGCGGGTATACCATAGGGGTGGACAATATTTTCTTAAATTTTTCCAAACGGAACCTTTTCGTTTTTTATTTTTTTCGTACACCAATGAGTAAACTCATAATACGGTCATGTACGAATAGATCAACCGTTCTCAATCTTTTTAAGGCCCCTGTAATGTAACAAAGATTTTAGTTGACCCTTTTATTATGATAACATTAAAAAGTATTATTACATTTATACGAATAGTATTGTACAGCAATTCAATTTTCCCGTCCTAAATGTCATATTATAAATCTTAAATTTTCGTTTGCAGTCCTAAAGTTTTATCAATTGTAATTCTCAGCAATTATTATCATGATGATATTTATTTACATAAACACCTTATACTAGTTATTTTATTAATTACGACTCCTGAGGGGCTCCCAGTTTGAGAATCAATATACAAGATCATAAGGTGAGTTCCTCATGCTTCTAAACTCGAACACAAGATATATTTTTTATACATCGATCTATCGATTCTATTGAATTCGTGATCAAAGAGATTTTTATTCGTTTCCCACGAGTATCACCGGTAAATTTATTATTTTCCAATCCGCTCAACATTTTCAACTAATTCGCACTCGTCACTCACGTTTAAACCACGATAGCATAAGCAGTTTAACTGGACTTATCTTGAGAACAACGGAAAAATGATTCTTACCATCCGGACTTTGAAAATGTATCGAGTGCAAATCTCCCAGTCGTTAGAACACTTTCATATCACCGCGCAGCATTATTCCACCGTTCGGTCTGTTTGCTAATTCACTGCTAACTACGAAATTGTCATATTATGCATACAATTTGCATACAATACATAACGGTAACTGTCTATACGTACAAGCACGCACGCACGCACACACATACACACCCACACGTAAACGCACAACGCTATACTCCACTGTGCATATTTTACATTGTGCGTTGCTTAAGTACCTATGCACCGTAAACCATACAATACGATGCAGTTCACGTAATCCACGCGTCTCTTTACGCGTGTCCCGCCGCTGTCGAATAACAGTTATAATCGTCAAGCCGCTCCGAAAGTCCTTTTAAATAATTACCCTGTCCTATGACTCGGAGTCTAGAATAGAGTGTATGAATAATATATACGTACGGCCGTCGGCGTTCTTCTTAAAAAGTGTTCCTTCTTCGTAAGCAATATTCAAATGCACGCTAGTGAGCGGCATACAACGTAACGTGTGCGGATGGAAGATATATAACAATCGTACGAACAATATCTACTTTTTTTTTCGGATATCATATATGACGCTTATATTGTTTGAAGATATTTAATATCGATTCGACCAGTGCGAGTATAGATAAATACTGTATAGAAACGTAACGAATCAACGCGTTTTCATCTCGGGGAAGGCTTCTAGCATAGCAATAGTAGTTGCCTTATGGAACAGTGGTTCCCAATAATAGGTGGTCCGCGGAATCCTAGGATGTTACGGGGTCCGCGGTTATGAAGCGATCGAAGTTAAGGACGACGTACGTGGATGGATAGCGAGAAGGTGAACAAGTTTTTAAATGATTTTTCGAAAACATTCTAGTCGACCTGACCCGAACATACGTGGATAAGAAATCCGTCTTCCGGTGACATCGAAAAAAGAGAAAATCTCTATGCACACCAGCAATATGAATTAATTGGCATGGTTATAATAACGGAACGATAAAAAACCAATTGATTTTTGGTGGACTGTTCAAAATTATCAAAAGCAACTAAAAGCCGAGAATGTTTTAAGATAATAGATCCCCAACGTGTAGAATGATGTGAATGTGCGTTTTCTACCTACTGTCACATGAAAAACAAATATCGTAATAGATCGTAATTTTGACGCTGATTTATGAGAGTGAAAATATCAAGCATAAAGTTGAACTTGTCCGAGATTTTGAACAAAATGAAAGGTTTCACTCGTCTCATAAAGTTTGAAAATCAAAGCGATAACTTAAAAGTAATTATACTATAATTAAACTATAAAAGGTAATTTCGATAATTTTGTTCGTATAACCAAATAAATTCCTTTATACTGTATTTTTTAAGGAAAATTGTGTTTATAATACTACAAAAAAATATGTAAATGGAATATAAATCATAAAACAAAATATTTTTATTTTTCATTTTCATACTTAGACGAAATTTTGAGGTAAGTATTCTTAAAAAAAGGGGGTCCCTGGACCAATTTAAGTCGTAGCTCAGTTTGGCTGAACTGGCTTCATGCCGATTAGGAACCACTATTATAGAATACCGCGTGCACCGAAACTGTGTATTTTCAAATGTGTACGAATCGTTGCTCTCCCGAGCGTGTATATATACTAAAGCGAAAAACTATCTCGTACAGGCGGAGAAAGAAAATCGTAACAGAAATATAATATTATATTTCAGTATTTATATTATACCGTCCTGTCGGCAAAATTGTTTACAATTATAATATTATGTTTCACGTGCAATTCCATTCGGAAACGCCACTCGGTATTAATAGCAAAAATAATAATAATAATAATAATTATAATGTTCTTATGCAAACTACACCGTTTTCACCCCGTCTACGAGGCGTACACAATAATAGTAATAATAATAATAATTTAAACTGTTATTAAATATTTGAATATAAGAACAAACTCGAAACAATAATAGATTAAATATAAAATTAAAGTTTCGTAAATTGTTAAACGTAGAACACAAATAATTTATAGGGTCGTGAAAACTGTACGTATAACTTTGTTGGCGAACGAATACGCGAACGGCGAAACATAAACGTCGCGAGGACAAATTGGATTTATGCATTCCGCGTGTAACTCGTTTCGGCTGAAAATTTCCGTGCGAACTGCGCAGCACATAACCGTTGTTGATGAGAACGTAATATACGTATATTCGTATAAATGCATTGTGTTACACACACGGAGAGATTCATTGGTCCCGTTTTTTCACGTACTAATGCCCGCGGAACAAACGAATTAAGGTCATTCGCGTGATATTCTATACGTAATATTTGTACTATAACGCTCGCGTAAACCATTTTGTGCGCTCGCGGTCTCTACCGACGGAAATCGCGAGCGGAAACAGACTTTGTGGCGAAAAATGCGAACGGTTCTAGTTTCTAATACTTAATATTTAGCCGTCTATTCATACATACATTGCGCACTCACCCTCGATCCTCGAACGTAATGTACGTATTTATACCGTATACAGGGTGTTCTCCCGCAATTTAAACGGGATACTTCCCGTGTTAACGGAGATGATCATAATATGATTTTTTTTTGTGCACATCCCTGTGCAAAGGCTATTCTTTCTGTTACAGTAAATATCAGTGCATTAATAGAGAAGTTAAAAAAATTAGTTTTATATTATAATTTTTGTGAATTTCAAAGATTAAGAAAGCCGTATAAAATGGCTATTTTATACGGATTTTTTTTTTCTAAAAATGTTGATGGTTCAACTTTCAACCGTCAATAAGTTCTTGATTTTTAATATTTTTTTCGGTTTACTTTTCGTGGCGTATTATAATGAGTTTAGTGAAAACCGACATTATAAGTGTGCAGTACGGAACTGAGAAATGTGTAATATTAAATATGTACTTGTATACATAAAAATTATAAATATAGCTATGAATTATGATTATCGAAAAACCATAAATAATATATTAATAAAATCTTATCATATGGTAATGATTTTGGTACGGTAATGTATGATATTTTTGCAATTTTCTATTGTATGGTATCGTACACGGCGTAGGTCGGTTATTTTGATTTATTTATACGGTTTCCGCTTAACATTACCAACGTTTGTAAAGAATGTGATTTAATGTAATTTGATAAATTTTAATTTTGTTACATTTATTGTTAAAACAATCCTCGACAAAAGTTGTGTAGTTCTAATGTTAAAAAAATAGTAAGGGAGTGTGGGTGGTCATAGCCCAAAAAAAAGGTGTATTACTATGTATTCAAAATAGAGACTGCTTTGGAGTCATCCGTGTATAACCAGTAATCTTGTCTAAAACGAAATGTGTCTATGGTCTCATGCGATTTTGTTTTTTCCGTTTATCCCAGTGTATAATGTGTTGAATGGTTAGGTCACCTTGGCATTTATCGTACATGGCTGTTAGATTTTTACAAAACAAGAATGCGTGAGTTTAAAATTAATATCCAATTCTTGCTCCGGTCAGATAGTGATTTCTTGTGGTTTATTTAGGTTTTAAAGAATATGCCACATTTAAGAATTTTTAAGTTGTAATCCTATATATTATATAACAATCGTTCATAATTTTATATGAATTATATAATGAAATCAAAATTTTTTTTTTTTAAAAGAATGATAGTTTAATCTAAATAAAATAATAATTTTTATCACACATTAAACTATTATAATACTATAATATTTATGAGCAATGTTGCAACACCTGCCAATCCTTCAGGAAGTACGTATAAATAATTCAAGCTTAGAAAACACTGAAAACAATGAGAATCAAAATTTTTCATATTGCGATGGAATTTATTCAAAATCGATTGACGGGGGGATAAAATTCATGACTTGCATGAAAAGGGCTCGCATAATTTATTTACATATTGATATTGACGAAGCACACAGATAATATTACGCTATGTTAGTTTTTGAATTTTGTCTATAATAATATATATTTTTAATGTGTTTACCACTTTTAATAGTATAATATTATATGACTAATAGTTCTAAGACAAATGCATACATAATAAAGGACTTTATTTAATTTCATATTTGTCATTTGTACATGATTTATTATTCGTTCATAACTGTAACAAAATGTTTTCCATAATATGGGCAAAATTGGGTAACATTTCCTATGCGAACTCAATAGTTAAACCATTGCAATTGAGTCGTGATAATATTGAATTAAGTGCAATTGCAATCATTATATATTGTAGTTAACGTAATAGCAATAGTTATGGAAGAATATATTAAAAACTAGACTTATAATATGCTAGATGAAAACCTCAGTGTCGCCGTTTCGCACCCACACGTTCCCCTACCAAATATTCCGGTGTTTTCCGCATAAAGCTTTATACGTATGAAAAGATGTTCTAAAATAGTTATAACAAAATCGTCCACCACATTCCGTCTCGTAAATGCAGTGAAGGTACTGTGATTGGTTTTTTGATTTGTCGAGGCGGACACGAGTGCTGAACGATTCGAATTTGCTGCAACATACGGAGCAGCCACGTCGTGGTTTCACAGCGGTACGGGTTTCAAACGATTTTTATTCTATTTGTTTTTTCAGTTGACCTAGCGTGCACGTCGTAAGTTATATCGGTTATCGTGCGGTTCCGGGGGGAATTAATAACGTTTTCTTTTTTCGGCTTTTCCGTTATTAGAAAAACAAATAAATAATAATAATAAAAAATAAACGACGTTATTCGTCGGACGTCATGTGCACGTCAGCGATAAATCAATGTTCGGCGGGAACTTCGGGTGAAACCGTCGCGACGGCGATTTCACGTCCGAAACGGGGGTAATTCGTACGGGTGGGGCAAATACGATCGCGGCGGTGGCGACGAGGCCTTCGCGCGGACACGACGTATTCGTATTACACTATTAGTTATTAGTTATTACAATACACGTGTAAGCAAATGCACAATATCAGGAACGTTCGGCTTGATTCTACCGTTGAACGTTTTCAGCACAGTCACCGGCGCCGACGGCGACCGAACAACATGGGTTGCGTAGGGGAAGTTGGTGGTAAGGGTAGGAGAATTACTCGGTATGCAATAGCACCGTAAGAGTAAGTCGTTGCCAGAGGACCCGTGTGCACCCTTTTATCTTTACGCGCACGTATACAAGATACATCGATCGGATCTCGCATTGTTCTAAAGCCCTAGCCGCCCCGTCCTCCTGGCCGCCGCGGCGTCGACATCAAAGACAGCGGCGATGGTATGTATTACTCCCATAGAGGGGATCATACGCGTACTTGTTTCCGGAAAATAATTTCGAAATTACCCATAAACGTCAAAACGGATACCTACGTGCGCATCATAATATTTATGTACGTTGCGCGTGTATTGATTAAAATCACTACAATACTATTAATATGTAAGTACGTAGTAACATGTGTTTTATGTAATACTAGAGCAATAGTGATGTTTGCCGTATTTATTACATCATAACGTCGTTGAAATATCTAGCTGGAACCTTTAAAATTATGTAATGTTATAAAATTGAGTTAAATTCCGTCAAATCAAAATTTAAATGATACGAAGTCGATTATCACTTATTTATCAATCGGGTTTAATCACTACCGCCAAAGTTAGACAGTCGTCGAGTTCACCGAGGGCTGAGGATTGAGCACCGACGGCAAATTAATCGTGTGAAATATCGAATATGAAATAATATTACAAATCTTATTATGTGGTATAGGGTTTACTACAAATTTCTTTTCGAAATGTATTCAAACCGGATTCCCCTAATGATCATTGGACTGTTCAGTGCTGTTGTCGATTGACGGCGCGTGACGGTGGTCGGCGTTATATACTGTCCAAATTAAATTTCGTTTGTAATATTATTAGAAATTGCTCAATCGCGACACTCTACACGCTTTCTGCTAACATATTATGCTATTAGTTTACTATGAAAAAATAAATAGTTTTAATTACAATGAATTTTACAATGATTTTGTGATTTTGATTTTATTTTTTAACCTGGATATAAAGCTTTCTGTTCAGCGATTTCCTTAAAAGAGTTTGATTAAACAGTAAACTAAAAGGTCCTCTCTCAAAGCGACCGTTCTTCTCCATAATATGTTATGGAAAGTGTTCCAACCTTATCTTCTAAGACTGAGGTTTATTGCCCATAGCTACTTTTTTTTTTTTTTCATTTATTGTATAATACATCTACAATCTATACAGTTATTTGTACAATAATTAGATTTGATAAAGGGAAGAATATAAAATTAACGGCGAATAATAGGATTGGGAGGTTATCCATTGATAACACCCAGCACGTGCGTTAGCTAATGACTAATGATTATTAATTAATAATGTAAGAGATCCCTACACCATTTTCTTTTTAGTCTACGTCGAGGGTTGTCGGGTAGAGTTTTAGATGATAATTTTTTGATTAGTGGATTAGTATGTGATTGGAGTTTATTATGAAATCTAATGTAGTATGTTTTAGAGATTTGATTTAGGGTTTGTATTTTTAAGTCTTTGTGGAGGTTGGAATTTGTTATGTACCATGGAGCAGAGGAAACTAGACGGAGACAGATGGACTGGAAGGCTTGTATTGATCTGGTGTTGGAGGGTTTAGCGGCTCCCCATAATTGAATGCCGTATGTCCATAGCGGCCTGAGTAGGGACTTGTAAATTAGTAATTTGGTGTCAATGTTCATTTTAGATCTTAATAATGGTTTTAGAAGGTGTAGACGGGAATTAAGGGCTTTTCGTTTATCAACTATGTGAGGATTCCAGGTTAGTTTACTGTCAAGGGTGAGACCTAGGTATTTTATTTGTGTGTAAATAGGGATTGGAATGTTGTTCATTGTAATTTGAGGACAAGTTTTTTTATTTAAGGTAAATGTTATGAAGGAGGACTTGGTTTCGTTGATTATGATTTTCCACCTCTTTGTCCAGAGGTGTATAATATTGAGGTGTCTTTGTAACATACTTGAGGCTATAATGGGATTTTCATTAGTTGCTAAAATTGCCGTGTCGTCCGCGTAGGAGCCGAGTTCGGTGTAGGAGGTTTTGGGAATGTCATGAGTGAATATATTGTATAGAAAAGGGGCAATATCGCTACCTTGGGGAACTCCGGCGAGAATGTCAAAGTAGTTTGAGTAACATGAATTCTGTCGTACGATGAAAGTACGGTCACTAAGGTACGATTTTATAAGTAGGTAGTAAGGCGCAGGCAGAAATTTTTTTAGTTTGAATAGTAGGCCTTCGAACCAGACTCTATCGAACGCTTGCGCTACGTCCAGGAAGACGGCAGCACAGTAATGTTTTTTTTCTAGTGACGAGGATATAGTGTCGACTACTCTGTGAAGTTGATGGATCGTTGAGTGGTTCGGTCTGAAACCGAATTGTGTATCAGGGATAATTTTAGCTGAGATAGCAAGAGGAATGAGTCTTTTTAGTAAGATCTTTTCGAATACTTTGGATAGAGTTGGTAATAAGCTTATGGGTCGATATGATGTAACTTTATCTGGAGGCTTGTTGGGTTTTGGAATTAGTATAATTTCGGAAAATTTCCAGGTTAGGGGGAAATAAGATAAACGTAACATTGCGTTGTAGATATACGAAAGAAGTATAAGGGTTTTTTTTGGCAGGTTTTTAGCGGTGAGATTTGTGATTCGGTCGTAGCCTGGAGCTTTTTTGTTGTGAAGTTTTTTGATTATAAACTCGATTTCACCGGGACTAGTGGGTTTAGCTGGGAGTGACATTGGTAATGCAGAGTCCAATGACTGTGTGACTATTTGGTTTTGGGTGTGATTTAGATTTATATTATGTGGTGTGAAGGTTTTGGATAGATGATGGCCGAATAGGTTTGCTTTATCGGTATCAGAAACAACCCATGTGTTATCTTCTTTCCGAAGGGGAGAGGGAGTTGAAACGGTTTTAAGAATTTTTTTTGTCGCTTTCCAGAGGGAAGAGTGTTGAGTTGTTAAGTTCTGTATGTATTTTTGATAAGTGCTAGAACTGTGTTGTGAGAGCGCTTTTCTTAGTTTGTTGTTTAGTTGGTTGAAGGTTTGTTTATCGATGGGGTATTTGTGTCTTTGCCACCGGGACCTGGCTTTTCGTTTTTCTTGGAGAAGAAATTTTATGTGATTCGGTAGTGGGTATTTTTTGGGGTGGATTGGACTATGAAATGTTGCCAAGTGTGTGCATTCTTGAATGTCTATCGTGAGTTTTTGAATTGTTTCATCAATATCGTCGCTTGACTTTAGGGATGGGTTGAGTTGAGTGCGAATTTCAACGAGTTTTTTAAAAGTAGGCCAGTGTATTTTTTTGGGAGCTTGGAGATTTGTGGTAGGGTTCGCAGAGGGTATTTCAAACTCCAGTATAACAGGTGAGTGGTCGGATGAAAGGTCATTAGTGTTAGTGACCGTGGTAATGCAGTTGTTTGGTGTTTTTGTGATAAAGATATCAAGAATATCTGGACGTCTGTTCCGATGAGAAGGCCAATAGGTGGGGTGGGGTGGGGGTAGAATTTTTATATTGGAGTTGGCTATAGAGTTGAGCAGGGTTCTGCCTCTTGTATTAGTTGAAAAACAACCCCAAGAGGAGTGTTTGGCGTTTAGGTCACCGGCGACGATAAAATGTTTACCTAGAGATTCGAAGAAATTTATAAAGTTAACTGAGCTAATTTTAGGTCCTGGGGGGCAGTAGGTGGAAGAGAGTGTCAGATTTATATGTTTATTTACGGGAACAAGAATGCTTGTTGCTTGGATGTAAGTTTCACTGATTTTAGGAAGAGAGGAATGGGGCAAATTATTCTTAACAAGTATCAAGGAGCCAGCGTGAGCCGTGTTGTCGGGGTGATTGCTTTGATAAGCTTTATAACCGAGTATTTTGATAGATTTTGACGGGGTAAGATGAGACTCGGATATCATGGCTATGTCTATATTAAGATCACTAAGGATTGTCTGGAGTTCTAGTTTGTGGGGTGTAATACCGTTTGCGTTCCACGTGAGTAATTTGAGTTTAAAGTTAGTTTCCATTGTTGGAGCTTAATTTGTTTATTAATGAGGTAAGGAGGGTTATTAGGGGATTGAGAAGTGATATGAGGGGAGAAATTAGTGTTTTAAATTCGGAAATGAACGTTGTTAGCTGGTTTGTTAATTTTTGATTGGAAATATGGTCGTTGGTATTATTAAAATCTGATTTTGATTTGTTACCTATTACTGCTTGTGAGTATGATGTGTGCTGGGTGTTAATGGGCTCGTTATGAGTAGTTGTGGGTGCGTTGTTGTGATGATGACTTGCTTCATGATGAGGATCACTGTTGTGTTGGATTAGAGATGAATCTGAGTTTTGGGCTATTTCTCTTGAGATGGAGTTTGGTTGGTGTTTCTTTCGGAGACGTTGTAGATCCTTGTGTACCGTGCAGCCTCTGTAGTTTGCCGGGTGAGCATTACTGCATAGTGCACATTTAGCAGGGAGGTCCTTGGGTTTGGAGCATTGGTCTGAGGTATGGTTATCGCCACATCGGACGCATTTAGGCAGACGATTGCAGTATGATTTGGTGTGGCCGTACTGTTGACAGCGATGGCATTGGACTAGATCCCGTCTGATGTGTGGGGCTTCGAATTTGACTTTAGAGAAACATAAATTGTTTATCTTGAAGATGTCTTGGTTGTTTGGAGATGGGTTAAGGTCTACAAAGAATAGTGGGAGGGGTTCTTTTGATTGGGATTTTAGGATGTTAGTGACATTTTTTACCATAAACCCATGTTTTTCAATTTCATCTTTAATGTAGTCAGTAGGAATTGTATGGTGCAGATTCCTAATAACTACTCTGTAGGACTTTTCTTCGTGTGACTGGTACGTGTGGTATTCAAGTTTATTCTCGTTGAACAATGATATAACGGCACGGTAAGAACTGGCCGAGTGAAGGTTTATTTTTATGGTTTTTGAGTTGGACTTGCAGAGGAAGCCCTCGTTTTTCGTTATTTGTTCTAAGTTTTTACAAAGAGTGACGAAATTCATCGGAGATGTCAAGAAAATTGGTGGCGGAGGAGGTGGTGGAGGAGGTGACTCGTTGATTTCTGAGCCTGTTACGATATCCATATTATCTATGTTATTTTCGTCTATGTTGAGTAGAGAGTAACGGTTTGGTGAGGAGAAGTGTGGCGGCTCGCTTGTTTTTTTTGTGAGAGGCGAAGTAGAGTTGTTGGGTGACCTAATGCGTTTGGTGGTATCAACAATATTCCATTCTTGGTTGTTGGCTGAAGAGGCGGGTGAAGTGGTTGCGTCCTGCGTCGTATGAGAAATAGTATTTGTGATAACTAACGGAGATAATTTCGGTTTGTTTTTAGATTTATTTGTGACTGAGTTATTTCGTTGCATGGTGCAGCAGTTGATAAGTTGCAGGTTGCGGCCTACAGCCGGTTAAAGTACGGTGGTGGCAGGTTAGATTATATTTTTGTTTAAACGTGTGGAATACGGAAAACGAAATATAATTAAACTGAGTAATACGTTTTGAATTTGGACTCATTAATTTTAATTACGCGATAATTAAGACGCGATAAGCGGAGGGCGATACGCGCACGACGGTCAACGGACGTGTGCTACGAACGACGGTCCGTGCGGAACTGCCCATAGCTACTTACGTATATTTATTGTACACGGAACGGTTATGTGTAAAAATATCTGAAATCAATGTTAACATTTATTAAGATATGACATTCGTCGAGGCAGGATATCATGAAGACGTTCTCCTTCCACCGCACTACCACTCTGTCACACAAACACACACGCGCCCCGTGCACCACCTAGTTATAATCCTTACGTAATAATTTGTTATTGTATTTCTTACTGAATGTTCATTCGACCCATTCACTATAAGTATATCCGACTGTTACGATACTATTTTATTTAATCATCTTTTGTCCGGGTTATTCGTGTTTGGATTTAGGTAGCTGGTAGTTATATACATTGTATTGGTATAAACTCGATTTTTTTGCTCCCTTTAAAATGCTCTTTATCCGAAATCTATACCCGCGAGATATTATGATTTCACAAAATTAGTTTCGACTCGATGGTCTTATTTTTAAAATCATTCAAATTGAATTATTCGATTGGAATATATTTTTAATCTCTTTCCACTTGAAATGTATGTGTTTATATTAAATTTAACGATTGAATTAAAGAGAACTTAATGAATTGCTGTGTAAAACAGTTGGGGTTAAGCACGAACGTCGGGAGAAGGGTCCATTATTTCAGGTTCTAATATTTATTTAAGTATTGTAATTGGGGATTATGGAACGGCAAAGGAAATGCTGAATAAATATAAGTATAATGCAGTACATGAAAAATGAAACAAAATAAAAATGATTTTATTTATAATAATTTATACTGTCCATATGTATACTGCAGGACGTTTATTTTCTACAAATATAATACATAAACGTATATAGATACATTTAAATATAATATATTTATGTTTATATAGTCATACCAGTGAATGAGTAGAAAAAAAAGTATGTTACCTCGAAAAATTACCCACAACGAATTAGAGTAAAATGTTAATTTCTGCTTGGATTCGTACCTTTTTGACGTCACAATGAACCAGGCCAATTACAATTTTTTCCACGTACTTCAAAAGGTTTTTTTTTTATTTTTATTGGGGTTCTCTTTGTCCCCTTTTCTATCGTGATAGCGGATGTAAATTAAACTTCCGCCGTTAAAGAGTGCTTTGAATGGAAACCGGAATTTTAAATAAAACCCACACTAAATCTAAATCAAATATTAACATTGTTTTCCTTATAAATTACCGTTCCCAGTCGGCTACTGTATGTAAGTTTTTTTTTTTTTTTACATCAAAGACATTTTTCTCTCTCGGTTTCTTTTTTCTTTTTTCTCATAATCCAAATATGTAATAAAATAACTATAAGAATTCGGCTATCACAACAAAAATACATATTATGCATGCATGTGAGTATACATTTGATGCTTGTATTATGCGTACGTTACGGGGTAATGTATTAAAACGACCTTTTCGTCTTTATTCATACGTAAATATAAGATTATTTTAATATATAGTTTGCGTGTGTGTGTGTACGAAAAAAATGTAATGTTTACCGTAGAATCTTAATAATCTTATAGTTACCTACATAATTCAAAATACACTTACGTTTATTGCAAAACAGATTAATTTTAAACACGCGGATAGTGAACACTGGTAAACACATATAATAAGTATAATATTATTTTTTTTTAATTCTACGTTACGTTATCTCCATACAGGGTGTTCCTTCGGGATTTACAAAGTCCAATATCCCCCGTATTAATAGAGATAATCGAATTATGTTTTTTTTATGAGCATCCCTGGGCAAAAGTAATTTTGCTGACAATACTTTGGTTAATACAAGTGTATTGTTGGAGAAGCTGAAAAATTCACTTTTTTTATAATTTTTGTGAAATTAGAAGATATCTATTTTATAGGGCTTCTTTTTTTGAAAATGTCGACGGTTCATGGTTTTAATCATTTTTACAATTTAAAATGAAACAATGTAAATTATTAACATTCTTTATTTTTCAGGAAAGTTAAATAACATTATTATTGTTTAAAATTGTATGAAAAGTACACATTTTTCTTGTAAATTAAAAAAAAAAATATTGAAAATCAAAAACTGAAAATTGAACCGTCAAAATGCTCAGCAAAATAAGCCCTTAAATATGCCCATTTTCGAAAAATAATGTACCAAAATATTGTAAACAAAATTACCTTTGCCCAGAGATGCTTATTAAAAAAAAAAAAATAACAGAATGAGATGGGCTCCATTAACACAATGTCGCTACGTGTAAATCCCGGTGGCACACCGCGTATAACATAATGTTGTATTTACATAACTCGATGTTTAATAATACATTTCCGTAAAACCGGCAAAGCGCAATAATAATAATTAATAATTATAACACGTAGTTTTCGAGAGTAATATTTATAGGTATATTGGAGTTAATGCTATTTACGCTGAAAATCGATCGGATAACATTTGAGTTTTGCGTAAACGCGTAGTTCGAGATTATCGAGCACTGTGCAGTTAATATTATTACAGCAATAACGAAACGATGCTTAATTCGGCGCAGCAGTGCCTACTACGGTCGCGCTCTCTCTCGATCAATCATAATATCGTACAAAACGTATTACAACGACCCGAAGACCGAAAAACAACGACGTATTCGTGG
Source organism: Periphyllus acericola (assembly GCA_949715065.1). Classification (NCBI taxonomy): domain Eukaryota; kingdom Metazoa; phylum Arthropoda; class Insecta; order Hemiptera; family Aphididae; genus Periphyllus; species Periphyllus acericola. Next base: position 6,706,340 of record OX454269.1, on the reverse strand, counting down.
ACAAAGCGTGCGGGTTAAAGATCTGTCTAGCTTAACCGTACGCATACTGTTTCGACTCGTACGCATATATACGTTATATGGTAATAGTTATTATTGTCGAGTCCGATTCGTGCTGTACTCCATAGGTTACCGTAAAGGACGCTTTGCCGCGACTTCCCGATGTTGACCCGTAGACGGAACAGTACAGTTTTGACTTGTAATAATACGACTTTAAATTTTATTTACTCGTAAAACCAATACGAGAAAAAGCGTGTTACGTTCACGCAAGAGTGATATCGTAATAATTGGACGATACGTTGTTATTATTTTTTTTTTTTTAATTTTATTCAAGCCGCAACAACTAAGGTTATTGGCATATACAATATAAACATTAAATTAGGAGCTAGAGAACATTATGAATATTATGTACAGTGTGGATTATTTACATAGGTATGACTTTAAAGGTATGAGTAAAACATAGGTAATAAGAGAAAAAGAGAAGAAAAAAAAAGCAATGTCAGATGAGGTTATACAAATTAGTAATACGTTGTTATTATATTGCTTAACTTGGCCTATTTATTGTATCCCGTGACTTATGTATAGATTCAAAAAATCAACTCGTTGAGTAGTTATTGATAACGCATACATGTAATCCGAGTTTTCTCTATTCAAGGACACAGTTTTCAGGTTTTCTGTATTATTACATTTGGTAAAGTTGGCACAGCTCGTATCGGACGATTGACGCGGTACACTGCCCGGTTGCCATTGCGTTGTACACGCGCGCGCTTCGCCCGATCAAACGCGGTGCGATTGGCAAAAGCAATCCGATGAATGAATTATCATCGACCGGGGCAATACCGTTAATGGAATCACGGGATATTCCGCAGACTCGCAACGTGTTATTGTAATTATTATTACTTGTTGGAGGTTCACGGCATAGTGGTCAATGTCAGGACGGTTGAAATAAACATAGTACGCAAAAGAAATTAACAAAGGTAAATCAATATATTACATGGATTACATTCGGCTGTAGAACGCGGACAGACTCGTGTTCAAAAGCTCACGAGGGTCGCTGATAATGATGAATATAATAATAATAATAGAACGGTTATCGCGGAGTATTTCCGAGTGTCGGTAATACCCGCGACACATGAACTACCAACATACAAATTATAACATTTATGTAGAATCTCCACATACTATTATTATATCTATTTTTTTTTTTTTGCTCCGATACGTTCCGGGGCTGCAGTCGATACGCGGTTTGTCGACATCACGTTGTGTCTTACGCCCGTTGAAACTTGCACGCACGCCGCGAGCAGATTCCTTTGTAAGTGAACCCGGCAAAGTAGGACGATGCACGCGACCGAAGGGATTATGAGCGCAGCTGTATATAACGTTCATAACTCGAGAAGATCCGTGGCCCTAAACAATGCGGTTGATTAGCGTTTAATTAGTCGTGCACAATCGCGCATCCCTCGCCGCTGCGGGTAAAATCACGCGGCTAACTGTTTGTTTAAACGAATGTTAAAATTAAAAAAACCCCGCGGTTTATTTTTGTTTATCAATTTTAAATAATTTTCGTAAACAGAAAACTTTGAATAAAATATTTTTTTCGAACGCATCGCCGTAATAGCACGGCCGGGGTGGGGTAGGACGAGGTGGTTCCATAAAATCAATAAAATATTTGTGTTTTTTTATTTTATTTTTTTTATATTTAATTTTTTTTTTTCATCAATAACAAACCAAACACGGGTCTGGCAGATTTCTGCTGATGAAAAAAAAGTCGACGTTTACGGTACGGTAACAATCGGCAAACAATTATTTTATCATTGTTGTCGAATACCCATTGTTTTTCCGTACTCCGGTGCGTTACAATCAGGTTGCCGTCGGTGGTGCGCGTTTGCTGTACCTACGCAAAATCATCGATCTCGTCGTATTGTTACGGCCCGTAATGAAACTCGTTACCGGGAAATCAAATATGCGGTTTTCGTATTTCGAAATTGTTTTATTCGCATCATTATTATTCGCAGTATAATTTTTGTGCAAACAAATGAAATAAAGAGGGTCGGATACCGGTGCTGTTAAACTATTATTATTATTATTATTACTCGAGTGATAATTATAATTATGCTCGGGGATTATGTCGGAGGTACACTACGTGTGCACTGTACAGTGTACACACCGCGTACACCATATTACATGTACATAATATATGTGATCATGCGCTTTATTAAGCGATTAGACACGTTGTATACTTTACAGCAGTGTTTAACGACGTACAATTTACAATATTCTGACGATGGCACTACTACTTGTTCTCCGTGAATAGCAAGTTTAAACTTGATACACAGCGATGATGATGATGATGGTAATGACGTTTATGGTGTTGGTGTCGTTTCTTCATACGTAATGCATGCATATAAACATACGGTATATGCTTCAGAAGTTTTTAAACCATATAATATACTCGTCTGTGCTCGGTCGATGTCTGTGTGCGTGTGTGCGTGCTTGTAAACGTAATTACGATACAATTTCTTGATACAATTTGATTTAATCGTTCGCGATATAATTGCTTATTTGATGAACCATCACGTTATACCGTTTTTCTACAACTATATATCGTAGTGAAAGACACTAAGTACATTCAGTGTAAAATACTAATAATAATATGCGGTGGAATCGTGATAACTCCAAATCTCGAATTAGGAAAGTCAGAACTTTCGGATGCGTTTGAATATGTTTGTTTATAATTTTATCATTAGCTTTCGATGATTTGAAGTTGTTTTTCTTTTATGCCTTTTGATTCGAGTGATCATTACTCGACTCTAACGGTACGTGAATATGACGTGACAAGCATATAAATCGTAACCCTCGCTACACAAATCGGCTCTTACAAAGTTGACTCACTGTCCGTGTCTAACCGACATTTTAATTAGTTTTATACATACAAGTGAAACCACCGGTAACCGGGTTCGAACTCTGGTGACGATGCGTTGGAGCACAGCTGACTAATCCACTCGGACACGACACCCCTAGACTAATAACTATATTATTTTATACTACTCGGCTGACGTAATAGGTCTGAATGAAATAGTTAGACCATCGTTAAGATCTATTATTTTAATAACGCAGTAGTTCGGAATTTGTTTCAACTAAATTATAGTACCCGTAATATATAGTTTTCCACGCCTAATAGAGAATAGTGTTTTACCAATATATAGCACGGACGACATGGAAAGAAAAAATGGGAAAACATGATAGTCATACGCCATGCGTTTGTACGTTCTGAAGGTGATATTAATTTCTTTGGTTTCTCGGGGACGATCATCGATTATTTTAACTGTTAATAATAATAATAGGATTTCACATTTGTCGTGGCAATGAAAATAAATTGTTCGTCGTTTAATCGTTGAGTTAAAAAAAAAATAATAATTTACATAATACATTCACAAGACACATAATGTCTTTTTCTAGAAGCTCCTCACCTCTCCACCATTCCTACTTCCTTAATGGTTCTCTTCTAAATCGTGTATTTCTTATTAAGGACCTAGTATCTATCTCACTCCAACACTCTCTTTTGACTATCATATCAACATAATAATCGGCAGAGCACTCAAAATATTAGGATTTGTTAAACGTAACACCACCAACTTCTCATCTAGCTCCTGCCTCCGTATACTCTATTTCTCCTTAGTTCGCTCCATTTTAGAATTTGGAGAAGTGATATGGCATCCTTACCTAGCCCGTGATGAATTAAGAATAGAACGAGTGCAAAACAGATTTTTGTCCTATGCTGCCTTCAAATTAAAAATTAAATACCCCATACACGATAACTCACTCATCTCCTCTACTCTTCGAATCCCTTCTTTAGCATCACGCCGTGCAGGGGCTGACCGTCATTTTATCTCTTCGCTTCTTGAGGGATCTTTAGATTTTCCTGAATTGCTCTCTTCTATCTCATTCCGTGTTCCTACTCACTCTACAAGAAATCATTACCTTTTTCAATTACCTTACCACCGCACTTCCTATGGATTTAATCACCCACTTCACAGAATGTTACGCAGCCTAAACTCAGCCTAGTCTATGTCACTTTTAATACTATTCAATTAACATATTTACATATTTATTTTAATTTTCTCATGCCATTGTTACAACTGTATGTTATATTATTAGTCTAGTAAAAAATATTGTACTTAAATTAATGCCTGTCCAGGCGTATATCAATATAAAAAAAAAATAAATAAATATCACCTGCAGTCTTCTGTTGTATTTTCATTGAGCATCAGTACAAACAAACAATAAAAAGACGTTTTTAAAAAAATTGTATAAATTAGAAGAAATTTACTCTCATATTGCAATATGGTATTGTGTTTAAATATGAAATACATTGATTTAGTCGTCGGTTGAATGAAGAGGGGTGGGTTGTCATATCGCCCCAATGTCCAGTTAAGTTCATATGAGCATAGTACTCGAATAATTGTATTTTTCCAACGCCACATATAAATACTGCGTCACGCTAATCATCGTTGACCATGACAAAAATATTTAAGCACAGAAAAAAAAAATAAAAAAAGGATGAATTGCCGACGGATTGAAAAACGCGACGGTAGTGGAGTTCTAAACGGCCGTTTTCATCTCGCAAAGCTCGGAAAATGTATTTGTGGGGGATCGGAGAGAGACAGTAAAAATAATACCGTCGCCCGACGTAATATAATAATGATAATAATAATCGTATATATAGAGTCATCGTATAAATTTAGTAGAAATCGTTACTAATGACGTTCAAGTGACTACCAAAAACGGGTCAGAATAACCGTTAGACATGTAACGACTAAAACTTTAACAATTTCCTCTGGAAGAATAAATATCTGTAGGTATTATAAACCTTTTTAATTAAAAACAACTTTCGCTTTAGTAATTTTGTCAAAAATGAAATGTGTTTAAAAGCGATAAATCATTTCATAGGATATTCAAACAGTTTTTAATCATATTTTGTGTATACCGTACAGATTTTTTTAAAAACAATATCATTTGTCTAACTTTTATTGTAATCCTTTTTACGTAAATATGGTTATGTTCGAGAACCGAAGCCTTGCACAACGTTTACAGAAAGTTATAGGTCGAAAAAAATACTACCACTGCAGTCATTTCCCAAAACGTACTCCAAACGGACCGCGGGTCCATGTGTATAGTATCTATAATCACCACCTAGTACGTGTGTGTGTGTGCATTCATATACCATTTTATTATTATTATTATAATTCGCCAGAGACGGACGCGACTGGCGTCATTCGAGATTTTTTTTCCACGGTGGATTTTCGCGGGGGTGAGACGACGGGTTCCCCACCGCCACCAGCACCGGTGGTTCAGTCCGGTCGATATACAAGCCACCACCTCCGCCGCTTGGTCAACATCATAAGGCCTCGACCTCGACCAACCTCTGCGCGCACCGTCGACAACCCCCTCCCACCGAGACGATCGCGTACGATTTCGTTTTTTTTACCCACCTTGCCTCGCGTCAGACCCCACCGTCACCACCACCACCACCACTACCTCCACGACCCCCATTATCACCGCCACTCCTAACCCTCTCGCTTCCGGGAGACGAATTTCCGTCCTCGACCCTCTACCTCGCGCGCGCCCGACTCGGCCTTTGACGGTCCGACTCTATGTCCTTTTATATACGAATTCGTGTGCATGTATATATGTATATAATATATATGTCACTCGCGTGTGTATGCGTGACGTACCATCATGTCCGACACATGTACGCGCGGAGGGAACGCGATCGCCGACCGTAATCGCGTTCGACATAAATCATCGCCGGATGGAACGCGTGCGCGCCTTTTCCTCCACACATCGTTTCCTACATATATCTAGCCGTCGAACACGCGTGCACGTTAGGTTAGCAGAATTTTCATTTTTTTTTTTTCGGACCGAGCGCGCGTGACTTTGTCGGTTATTATACGCCGTGGCCGCACCGGTCGTGCTGCGCACAGCAGTTTACGACCAGCGATCGGTTTTCCAACAAGAATCCGGTACTTATTCCAATAAAACGTTCAATCGTTTCCGACAGGATTCGTGATAATAATTGTGTACAACGGAGCGGTTGAATCGATAATCCATGAAAAATCTTGAATCTCGCGTAGGCTTTTCGGCGGATTAAAATCGTATGATACCTCTATCGGGTTGCATTATACCAATATGAATGCCAACACTTTCCGACAAGTGAGCTCCATTCAACGTCTTAAATTAGTGACGACCGTCTCCTAATTATTTTAGAAAATTACGTGAGGGTGTATTTCTAAAAATGTTGTATAATGTAAATTAATGTTACCAAAATAAAAACTCATCAAATATATGTATGGTAATGTTTTTTTATTATGATCTACCAATGCTCCTTTAAAGATCGATGGGTTGACGTTATTATATCACCGTCCATAATGGATTCGTTTTTTTTTTTTTATTGATCTAAGATACATCGACAACCAGGTTGTTAGTATATGACGTAGTACATTTATTTTTTTACATTGCATTCATATTAAACCATGCAGTTCAGCTTTTTTAAGAAACATAATTAGGTTTTAAGGCTTGACATATTTGTTCGGGATTATGTAATTGGTTGCGGTAGAGTTTGTATTGTTGACATTCCGTTATGATGTGATTAAGCGTCAGTAGAACACTACATGTGTCACTTGATGGAGGTTCATCCTGAGTCGTCGAGCGTGTCCTATTCGGAGTCAGTTAATCAAGGTTTCTTCTTTTCTATTGCGCTCGGGATTTTGCCAATGGTTAATATCGTTTTTTATTTTGTTGATTTTGGTAGTAAGATAAAGCCGACGGGAGTGCCATCGATTATTATATCAACTTTTTCGTCCCCAAGATAATTTATCGTCAACATTGTGTCGCGAATAAACATATAATGCTGTAACAATAATCGCGTTCATCAGCGACTCCGGTGCGCTGTCATTTCATACGCGGCGTGCTCGAGTTCTCCGAATGAAACGAACAAAATCCGCGCCCCGCAGAGATTAATGAAATCCACATCAAACGCGTCGACAATGATTCGGACGTGTATGTAAACACGATACTTCATTGTTACAATGGTACGGCGGCGTTTATGTGGTTTCGAAATGTAACGATTTTTTTACACGGTCATAAATAAATACGTATTTCCGTATCGAACACGCGTCGGTCAAAATTAAAATATGTATACGAATACGTTACGCGACGTGCCGGTAGTACACGAAACGTTACGTTCACGCATCACGAACGTGTTACAGGATCGGTGAAAAGGTGGGACGGGGAAAAACTCGGGGATCCGGTCTTCCGGAAGAGCCCGTCGTTCCGGTCTATCAAACAAAACAAATTATATAAGATTAAATAATATTTTTATAATAAAATATTTATTGAATGTGTTATGAATAAAATGTAAAATGTACTGGAATTATAAGCTAATAATAATAAAAATATATTTCTAATAAAAATATATTTCCTAATATTAAAATATATGACTGATAGAAAAAAAGCCACCCCCCCCAAAAAAAAAAAAAATGTTGTCCGGATTCAACACTGCTATCAAGCTTAGTAGTGTTGGCGGTGGAGCAAGAACTGGCCAGACACATCAACTTGAACGGGATTATCAACGACTGATTTTGTTTTATTTATGGCCAGAAAGGGAACAGTATAATAGAACTGTACACGATAATTTAACTAATAAAATATTTAAATGGAACCAAATATTGTTTTCTATTCACGTGATATTAAAATACTAGTATTGTACTGCAATGGTATTTATATCTCAGTCGAATAATTATAAGTAATGAAGGCCCAGAATCGATCAGCAATAGCTCTCGACGACCCTGCGCGTGACGTAACATCATGGGGATTATGGGGATTATTCCCAATGGCAATGATTTCGTATTAAATATACTATAATTATAATTTGTACTGTTACTCGTCAATAGCAGCTCTACCGCACCGTTATGCATATCATATTGTATACATTGTATAATATTACCGTTTTTTTTTTTTTTTTTCCATTTCGTTTTCGACCGGCTAATTGTTGTTGTACAGTTGAACACACACGCGTTGCGATCGTGAATCGATAGAAAAAATAAAAAATAATAATAAATATGACACGGATTATACGGTATTAACTGTGGTATAGTGGAGCAAACAGAAAAATGGAACAACACGAGGTGGTGAAACAATAATACGCGGTCTATAATTCGTGTACATATAATGCGCATGATTTATTCTCCAATAAACGTAACAACTGCAAAATTTATTTATGCCATCGCGGATTTAGTCTTGTAAAGTCTCCCGATTCGGACTGTCGGCCACTCGCACGTACGTGCTTATGGACGTGCACACGCACACGTTATACACGTATTTGTATGTGCGCGCACACGTTTATACGGTAGCACCCGGCGACGCGAATTTTGTTTATAGACTAGATTATGTTCATAGATAATTCTCTGCGAAATATTTTAGCGAAAACGTCGCCTCGCATTCCTACCGCGAGAAACTGCATTACGTTATTTGAAAACCTTGCGGGTTAGAACAAACTGCATTAATTTTAAAAGACTTAGACCCGACTTTGGTTCCTTTATACAAGCCCGGCGAACATTGTCTTTGTCATTAAGCTTCTCTTTTATTTTTTTCCTGCCCTCCCTCCTCCTCCTCCTCCTCATCATCATCCTTTCTGTGTCCCCGCAGTCTCCGTCTTCACTGTATCTATCACGTAGTATAGTGCGTAGTACCGTGCAAGCGGTGAAATCCTTAGCCCACGTGTCCCTTGGGAATAGCCTGCAGTAATCGCATTTTGATTTCTTACCATTGATTCGGTGGGTAAACGCAATGTACACATACGAATCGCACACCTCGCATTTAATAATAATATAATATATTTATTCGTACCGCATTAACGTTGCTGCGTGACACGTTTATCCGGACTAAAGAAAAATTACGAGCTGTAAAAGGAATATCATACGCGATGCCAGGCGCGGGGGGAAATCCAATGTTTCCATCCAATAACGTTTGTAATACGTTTATCGCGTGTGATATTTAAGTTGATTTTGTTACAAATAAATATTATAGTTAAATCTGGCTTCTACATAATTTGTAATCCACTGCCACGCGAATTGAGTCACCCGCGACTACGAACGCGGTGTATAGCTTCCAAACGTATCCTGCGTTTATTTTATCGTAGTTTATTTGAATACAAACTTGCACTTCAAATGAACAACCACGTTTTGTGTAAGCAGTCGAATCATAAAAGCACCAGATAAAAATTAGAATTAACTGTCTGTAAAATACTATCTAAATCGTTATGAAATATATGATTTATACAATATAACATTGTTAAACGATGTTGGAGCCAAGTTTTTAACTTATATATTTTACAGCCTTTAGGTTATATCTTTACTCTTAGCTATTATTAACAATCAGTTTAATTTATTGTGAAAATTACAGATATTAACCTCCCCTTGCCTGTAATTATGATACCGGCTCTGGTATTTACTATATTCTCCACTGAAACTATTCCTAAACATGTTCAGGGTTTTTTTTTTTATTTTTTTGTATTCGCTCGTCAAATTGTACCCCAAATATAATTTGATTATATACAGAAATTTTTTTACTCTTATTTTCTTTGAATATTGTGTTTGATTAGATGGCATGAACATTTCACCGCTGTTATACCATTACGTATTACTATTATTATTATTTTATATTATTTAGTCGGTAGACATCGTAAGCCGACGATTACCATTCATATGTTGTCCAATTTAATTGTTTAATGTAAATATTTTTAAAGTAATTTAATATTACGTGGATTAAAAATTATGTAGAAGCCAGATTTAACTATAATATTTATTTGTAACAAAATCAACTTATATTTTTGGGTTCAACTCGCAATGAATTCAAAATATGTGGTAAATATGAGTATACTCGTATAGGTAATCTATAAGGATAATATGATTAGTATTATTAATGTAATAACTAATTTTAATTAACAAGATCGACTAATGGTAATTAAAAAAATAGTAAATTAGACAATCAGTATGAATGTTACTTCCATCGATCGTATTTATTTTAGACTTTCTTCGAAAACGTCGAAGGTCCTTCAATGTATTGCTCTGTTTCAGAACTGTATGATTTGATAAATAAATAATAAATATTAAAATTTTTTTTTAAAATATTTATACACAAAATAATATGTATTATGTATATAAATACAATAATTAATATTTGGAATTCAAATTATTAAAAACTTAATTAAATACCATAAAAAGTATAAAATATAAACAGACTGACTGAATTTCTAAAAAAAAAAATATTATTTATTTTCCGGGAAAAATTGACATCATCATTTTTAATTTAAATAAAATAATAAATAAAATTACAATACATTTGTTTGAATATCTAAAATTCAATAATGTAGCTGAAGAATATTTCTTTTGATGACAGTAATTCGATTATTATAACAATGCATTTATAAAACAAATAAGTATACTTTTTTTTTTTTAATTCATAAAATTAAGGTCTCCACGTCTTTCTACGGATAGCTGAACTCTTCCATTTATCCTGAAATATAATTCCGCTTATTATTTTTAAACAATTCTTAATTTTTTGTTCTCCTCCTGCCAACTCTTTTAGAAACGGTATAAATTAATTTATATTTTGTTTTCATACCATCGAGAGACCATTTACCTCCGATTTTAACTGACTTATAACGTTTATAAATCAAATCATTGCCAACTGCGATCTGAGTATCATCAACCTTTGTTTTATAATATTGACGTGCCTCACAAACTCCATTGTCAGTCTTGCTAGTTATTTTCTTCGGAAAACGGTGCTTGGTAAGAATTAATGGTTTTGATAATTAAATTTATTGATTTTAGCTCAAGACAGACATGAACAATTTATTATCCATGTAATAATTACATGTTTCCTGATCGCGTACTCGAAAAATAACTCGTACGTACGGCTGGCGATTTAATACATTACGAAAAAAATAATTGTGCCGTTTTCGTCGTACCTAATTATTTAGGGCTTATCGGTGATTCATTGCTCTACAAATTCCGGTCCGATAAAATCTCTTATACGACACGACACCGACCGTGGTAGTACGCGCATGATAACGTTTGCTTCTCCGTTCTTTCCGATGAGCGCTTGTTGATGTCGAATAGCCGTTCGACCGGTGCAAACGAGTTGTGCAATTTTTTTTTTCTCAAAGCACGTAAAGTAAGCAACACGAGTGATCTCGGTATAAACGTAAACGTGTTCGTTGTAACTAACCAATTGACTGACGTCCTTCGGAAGTCTCGGGGCCTATACGGATCTATGAGCATTACATACCTTCGGCGCTGCCAGTGTTCGGGCTCTCTACAGTTGCGCCGACGCGTACGGGAAACGCCGTTCGTTATTAAGATTTCTTGGAACGAAACGGTGCACGCCGTGGTTTTCCTGCGGAACGCATTCACGCACGTCGTGTATTAATAAACACATTGTACGGCGCAGAAGTCGTAGGTGTGTACATGCAAACGTATCCGTACACAATTCAGCGCGATGTTGTAGTTGGCGGTTTTTTTTTTGTTATAATTTTCTCGTCTCGCATCGAATAAAGCACCGCGTGTGCTGTGCACGAGACAAATATAAATATCCTATTGTGCGCCGAACACAATGCGTACAATGTGTACATACATGCGTACAAAACATATACGTATTACGTACACGTATCGATCGAGGAAACGAATGGGAGGATGGAATATTCAAAGATTCCAACAAAGAACAAAAATGCACGCAACAATAATTGTTCGGTTCTGAACGCATAAAAAGTATTACACTAGTATTATGGACTCAACGTTTCGACGAGCGCACCCGCGTGGTGGTAATACCTACTCGCGACGCGTAAACGTTTATAACGACAGCAGTCTTTAAATTATTATTATTTATTATTATTATTATTATTATAATGCGCTCGGCTCGTTCGGCACAACGGTTTTCGTGGTAAGTACCTCATTTGTATATATATTTATTGTAAGCATATTGTCGTACGTAATACACTTTCGACAATCGTTTATGTCGGTCAATTTTTTGCCGCTCGTTATAATAACGTGAAATTACACGGTTTACGTCGATCGTGGTGAACGACTGCTTCCAGTACGTCGCAAACCACGCGGTCGAGGCGTACTTGTTCCACGCGTCATTGCTATGCGACGACTATTGTGATAGAACGCAGTGGCGGCTCGTGGTCAGTGACGAAAGGACGATCGCGCGCCCTGCGCGAAAATCGAAGGAAAGATCGAATAATCACGATTTATTTATCATTATACGAAAACGATATTGTTCGGTTGGTTGTCAACTTATCGTTAAAATTAGAAAATAAAATCGTTACATTTTACTGGTCATTTTAACGTTGACGTGTGCACCGATCGTATATGGACTGTAGTTTCGGGGGTGCCGGGGTCCAGTACGACCGATACGCTCAAAGTGGCAAGTGTGGACGAAATGCGACGTCTTTCGAGCCGTACACGAGACTCATAAAATTATAATATCTGTGTAATACGCAGTGATCGCGTGCGTGCAGATCAATTTAAAGCGCCATCGTATGGCTATCATTTTACTTTCAATGATAAAATAATTATAATAATAATATCAGGAATAAATGGTTTTTCCTTTGTATTTTCAACTCATTAACTCGTATATAGTACCTATGTCGCACTCTCTTCTTCAGCAATTCAGGGCCGTCCTAAGGCGGGGGAGAGCGGTGACCATGCTCCGGGCTCCTTGTCTTAGAATTTTCATTACCCCACCACCCCCCCTAGCAGCTGTACGTTTGCTTTTTTGAAGTAGTGCATATTTTAAAATAAAAACGCAACTTTCAAAATACAAAAAGCTCATTGATTCTATTGTATTACGGGTTATATATGTCATGAAGAGGGGCCTCGTCAAAGGTTTTGTACTCCGAAAATTTAAGGAACGACCCATCTTCAGCGTCCACGAGCCACCACTGAATCATTTCGTGTAACAATCAAACTCACGCGGTAATTCGTGGACATTTTCATGTCAAATTAGTGTTACTTTTACTATCGTTCAAAACTCGGAATAACCTGCAAGCGGGCCATGCAGATTACACATTGTATTACGCGGCGCCTCCAGTTTTACGCATAAAAACGGCAGAGTAAATTATGCACATACGATCGATCATAGATACATAGTATCACACAAATGATACTTAATCATCCGATTGTTTTTCCGTCGCAAATTAACGCGAGCACCTACGATCAGCCTGAAAGAGACAATATACTGTGCGTTCTTCACGTGACTTACTCCGATTGATTGATCAAAGGTTGTCTTTTAAGATCTAATTCGATAATAATGACTAAAATATGATAAATATTTATCTTATGATTTGTGAGGAGCTTAATTGAACAAATTATAGTGTGCGTTTAACTCTGGAAATAACCTAAAAAGAACGTTCAATTTAAAAATGTCTTTCGACCATTTACTAAATCACTTGAGTCCACATAAATATTTCGATCGATGATGTTTTATTATACACAACCTTGGGTTAGCACGCAATAAGAATTATGTCAACAAATTATATGTGTCAGAAACTTTGAGTGATCGCGAAGAGTACCTACGATAAAAAAAAATAAAAAAAAATTACTGTAGGATTATGACGATTAACCTCGAATATTTGTAAAGTATTTTTATAAAAAGATTTGATATATAGGTACGTTTAGTTTAAATTTAATTAAATTTTTAACCGGACCACTAGGTACACTGCGGTGATCCTATATAAATCCCAATGAGTTTATGACTATAAGCGCGTTTGAACCGTATGACATGTATTATAGTATCAAACGTATAATTATATGCTCATGCGTATAATTATCAAAAGCTATACGTATTCTTTTTCATTAAATTTTTTTGTTGTAAATTGTTGAATAACTATTCGGTTGCATTCAAATGTATAATAATTATACTCTTTTAGTATATTTTTGGGCATGAACAGTTCTTGGTAGGTAGTACATTGGTAGTTTTTGAGAACATTGGTGAGTGGCCCTTTGAGTTATCTTATAACCGTAGCAAGTGAGCGTTTGAGAAAAACGGTTCGAAAAAAAAAATGATAATTTTCATCGAAATACCAGGAAATAACAAATAATAAATATGATTATAATGTAGGTTAAACTTCACTTACGGATCAGAGTTATCTGGAGTTTGTCAGTCGTTACGATAATATAGATCTCGAACTGACGAAATTTTACATAGCGTGTCGCTTGTTTCTACATCATTAATACGTATTTTGTGATACGATGCAGATAACTGTTATGTGAGCATCATATTATGTGTTATGACACAATCACATGGGCAATTTGTGTAATGGAGTTATATATCCGAATGTTAAAATAAACCAAGTTTACTATATACTTACAGCATTGTACGTATAGTTTTATCATCTTGGTTTATAATCTTTGGTCGTGCGCTCTATTCGAAAACCGCACGCGCGTCTTCTCTTGTCATGTCGTTTGTATTCCGTTTTGAATCTTCGATAATACTCGTAATCAATCGTGTTTTAATCCGTGTTTCGTAATCGCCGGCCCTTTATACGCGCGCCGCAGCAGTCGCGGGCGGATATCCGGTGCGGAACGACGTCCGGTAGGCGAACGGTGGACGGAAACAAATCGTCCGCACTACGGTGTATGTATGTATATAAATGTAATGTCGATTAATCGGCCGGATAAGGATTCACCGAGCGTCCTCCACGCAGTAAACCGAAAGTCATGCATGATAAATAAATGTTGTTGTCGAGGTCGTCTCCGCAAGCCGAAAAAGTACCCCGCACCATGGAGCACGATTTTCATCTCCGGGGTCGGGGTGGATCGTCCGAAAGCTCCGTCCGCATAGGAATCGATTAAGTAAATATATAGCAAAGACACTCCTTACATGTAACACATCACTCAGCTGTACACGGCTAGAAGTATAAACCGGAATCGGAAAAAAACACGACTTTTATGTGAACACCATTGTCTTCCCTTGATGAACCGCATTTCAATGTTTGCGAAGGGTCGTGTTTCCCTCAGTACGCCCTTGTATTTACATCATCGTAATCGTCCGTAGTTTGTTGCCTGCGACTTCGGTCAATTTATTTTACGTTGACCGCTTCCCATATTATATTCATCGTGAAAATCTAGATATCTCGATGTAAAGAAAATACCACTACATAATTGTAACCTCTGAGCACCCTGTACGTAGTAGGCGTAAAACATATTTTTGTTGAGGCCGCATTCCATCTATGCTATTTAAACCTATTATTTGGAAAAGATACTAAAAAAATTGTAAATATAATTTCAATATTAACCCTTCTTGAACGGCTCTAATTACCAAGTCCCACGTGTTACATACTGCAATGACCGCTACAAATCAATAATACGTTTTTTTCGAACATTTATTGAACCGTTTGGATCCAAAAGCTATATTTGCTGGTAAAACTAAAGGCAAATTAGCATAATTACAATACAATAGTAAATTATAAGCGACAGTTTATTAGTTAAGTTAAATTATCAATGGAAACGTTTGATGATTTTACAATTAATGTCCAATCACGTGATGAACATATTTGCACGTCCACCCAATACATTCTATAATCCATAGGGACTAAGCAACATAAGGTGAGGATGAGGAAATAAGGAACGAATTAATATTTTTGATTTAAGTGTTACATTTTTTCGTAATATTGAGTTAGCTTTGAATACGCAATTAAAAATGCGCGTTAATTAGTACGTATAAAAAATATAATTTTAAATATTTATATCAGTAACCATACCGAAAAACAATATGATCGAAATGCGAATATCATGCAAAAAACTGAAATTTAATATTACTTAATACTTCTAAGCCATTTACATGTTGTCGCATACATTTGTCGTCGATTACTGCTGTTGCGTTTAAAACGTTAACAATAAAACGATTGTAATGTTCAAGTACATTACGCTGACATTATAGCAAGTTTTTTACACAAATCAACTACAGTACCCGTGTATTCAACAAACAAAAGAAATTGAAACCTATACATTGTAATTTGCATTATCCGTTCGCGGTTTGGCAATAACAATAATACGTATTACGTTGACGATACGTTTATCTCTCGTGTCGTTAAATAAAATTAGTACCACAGGGCGTGTACGTAACGTTCGGGTATCGGGTAGGTAACACGAAAAAGGTATAATATGTTTACGTACACGCGCGTATAGAGTCGGTGTCGATTATATATGAATATACAGGGGCGGCGAGGGTACGCTAGCTGCAGGATCATATTATGTAAATCCCTTCGGTTTTTTCCCCGTTTCACGTATATTGTGTAACGCGGTACCGCATTATTTAGCTCTCGTTGTATTTTATTTATAGACAGCCGGCAAACGTTTGTTTTTCTTTTATTTTTTTTCTATTCTGTTGCCTATAACCGCGCGCGTGTCATGACATGGACATGGAATGAGAGAAATTCCAATGCATCCTTTCACCCTCGCCGGAATCTTATTCCCATTTATTCATAACATACATTTTGAACGTAACGCAGCCGTTCGGCTTAGATGTGCTTGTGAGTGCGTGCGCACGTGTATGAGCGTGTTTTTGTGTGCGTGCGTAGGTGCATGATCGTGAAATAGAACTGGCATGATAATTATTATTTTAATCACAGATAATGAACAGGGGTAATACGACACCAGGAATGTTAATTGACACGGCAAAAGCTAATAACCCGGTCGGCAACGTACAGTTAGAAGTTAATTGACGGTTTTTAACGGCGATTACGACGTATACGCATCGGAATCGATTGGAATAATATCTCGCGCGACACGTGTACGGATGAAAAAGGAAAAAAGTACCCATTACTAGTATGACGTAGCAGTAGCATATCGTATAATCGTGTCGCGAGCAGACTAAATATAATATCGTACGAATATGAAGTTTCGATATTGTATTACGCGAGATATCATGTTATATACTTTTATTTCGACAGGTTGAATTCCCATTGACACGCCATTATTTTTTTTTGTTCGTAAGACAACGTATGTATAACAGCTATATATGCATATACAAGTTCAGTAAACAAAAAGTTGTATCTACTTATCTAATAACATGCACATTCGATTGTTCGCTTGACGTTGCACCCTCAGCACGCTGTTTGAAGAATGAACGCGCACTGTTTTAGTTTACTCGAACCAATCGCACGCGGACCTAGAGATACATTTTTGTCTGTCGAACACGCTGCGCTTACGATACATTATGTAACGTATTATTTCACTCGGGAACTTTAACGTTACTTAAATCGACGACTGAATGAACGGGATAAAAGGCGATTAATGCGAACCGTAGAAGCTTATATTTCGAGATGATCCCTGTTCCGTGATCCACGCGTGCTCGAATTAAAACCTTTGCGGTTTCGAATTAATTCGTTCGTAATACTGTTAAACACGTTCCGAAATGATTATTGCTCTGTCGTACGGCCGCACGACGGTCGTGTTATCATCCCGCAGTGCGTTCGTGTATAATATATTACGGCGTAGTGTACATACACCGTATTGTTCCGGCGGAAATTGAATTGTCGTCGAAGACATAATGAAATATTCGCGAACGACACACGCGCCGTACGAAATTGAACGCGAAGTTGGTCGCAGCTATAGACGGGTATACCTGTACCGTTGCAGCTAATTACGGTTTTGGCGAGCGGGCATTGACGTGGGACGACCGACACTGGATTTCTACGCCCGCCGAGAACGGCCGTTTGACGTGTGTGTGTGTGCGTGCGTTGCCCCGGCTGACATTAAATACGAAATCTGATTTATTATTAAGCTTTGGCGAAGTTTCGGCTAAATTATAAAGTTTTGGATACCCGCACGCGCGCACGTGTACAAACACGCACATGATAAATATGCGTATATGCGAACGCAATACTATATTATGTGCATTTCGTTTCCACGATTTCGTGAGCGTGTGTGAGCGTGTTGGTAAGTATGTGTGTGTCTGTGTGTGCACGCGCGTTAACTCGCGAATTCGGCGGTAACCTCAAGTCCGTAGATCTGTAGGTTCCTCGTCGTGCGTCGAACATAATTAAGAACAGTAACAATCACAATAATAATAATAATAATAATGATAATTATTATTACGTGCGGCCTTGTCTCTGCGTTTATCATAAATAAAGTCTACGGCGAGGAGAAGTTTGTGTATAAAGTCAGAAAATTCTATCCACAAGTTCACTGCCAGCAGTACACGTCATCATCCTTGGCGTTACACTGCATACACTTTATACGCGCACACGGAGCTTGCAAAAAGTAACGGACAGTTTAATGCACACACACACATAACGTACGTGCGCATGCTTATAATAATAATATACAATGTAATGTATGCAAATGACTCGTGTACGGTCTCGCGGTCGATTTTATGGTGTATACGTAAAGTTATTAATTTCGCTGTAAGAATTACTCCTCGTGTGTCGCAGCAGGACTTAAGGGCGAAACGCACCAAGTATTATTATTTAAGATAAGCGGTGGCGGTGAAGAGGGTTAACGACGACAAAGAGCAAACTGCAACGATTTGCGGCGGAACGGCGGGTCGGTTTGGGCTTTTGAATTTTATGATCGCCCCATCTGTAGCATCTACCGAGTTTATATTGTATAATATATAAACGTATATCGAGCTCTTCGAAAGCTCGTCTATGGCCGGGGAATGTTCCCAGGGCATGATAGTATATAGTGTCTTGGCTTGAAACCAACTTATGAATATCGGATAAATACGTATAACAAAATAATGCGCATATATTCCTACCCACACACACACACACACACACACACATATATACTATATACCACCCTCTCACACTCACACATACAAACACTGATGCTTGTATCTTGCGTGTGTGTGTACATGACGGTACGAAAAAAAAAGAAAATATTATAATACAGTACTGCTCTCGCCACTACTTAAATAGTGATTTCATTTTATTACTATTATATTATTATTATTTTTTTATTATTTACGTACACACGATATCACCGCTTGTTATTCAATTCCCCATTATGCATGTATACTCGCTGTACAGACATATTACACTCCACCCCCCAAAGCCCCCGTGACCATCCGCTCGTGCACGCCCTACTGCTGCGGACATCTTATATATATATATATATACGAGTATATAAATGCAGTGCTCATGTTTATATATTATGAATGCTATTGAATTGTTTATTTTATATGCATGGATTTTTATTTCCCGCCTTCGGTTCTCACCGAACTTTCCAAGATTTTCGATCACCGTTCCGTCAAACGCATTATATGAAAGATGATGAACCTTTGATGAAGTTTACAACGACAAATATACGCGTGTTTTCTTGACCAAGACGGTACGTGGGCGTAAAATATCTTTGATCAGCCTACAAGAATATAATATACTACGTATAATATTTTATAGAACATCACATACGGTTCGAAGCAACAGAACCTATAAACTCTAGGACCTGTGGATTCTTAAATCATCCTTTTGTATGAAGTGCCATTTGTGTGATTTAACGGCTCGTAGTTAAAATCTATAACAACTGATGGACAAAAAAAAGTACAAGCTTGTACTTAGTCTGTTATTTTAAAATTGGATGGACCCAGTATTTCCTATTTCTCTGCCTACGACGCTGCATTCGTCTATATAAGGTCCATAAGCATACAGCTAATGCTGTGTCCATCTTCACTGGAATATAAAACACGAATGACTATAGTTATGCGTGCGCTTAAAGCCTTAAATCTGTAATTAATGTGAACACTGACTGAAAACGTGCGTTGGATAAACGCGCGTTTAACGCCCTCCATGTGAACCTAGCCTTACGATGCACACTGTTCCCGGGAAAAGACGATTTCCCAGAGAGCCGTACGTTTTCCCGGTGCGAGCGACGTAATGGAGTCTCTAATTAACATAACACCGCGTTAATGCCGGTTAGGTCTTGTGCACGTGCGACGGAGCAAAAATCGAACGCGTTCTGCGAAATCCCCCATAAGGAACGTACGCGAAGATTACCGTCGCGGTCGTGCAGCTGCATTGTGCGATCGTCGTTTCTCGCTGTACGGCTTCCAGTTTAACAACACCGTATGTTATACCGTAATACGCTGCGTACTGCCCAGCGAACGGGTGGGTTTGATGCTATGAAAGGTAACGGTAATCATAATAATATAATAACAATAATAATCAGGGTCGGCATTCTATAGCATTTGCTAATTACTATATAGGATATACAGATAAAGAAAAACTGAGCGAGCCATGACGGAATCCAAGTATGCACTTATTTTATATCATTTATTAAACATGTATGACTTCAATTAATGAATAATAATTGCTTGAATCACATATGTTAATGTTTTTTTCGGTCATAGTTCAGTACTCTTCCGCGCAATAATATTCGAACTCTGAGATTATCTGAAAGTGAATAATAATATTAAAACTAATCACGATAATAAAAGTTATAATCATTATAACTATACATGTGATTGGTACACGTCGAAGTGCAGTACACGCAACAACGTGGAGCGGGTGGAGCGGGTGTAGTGATATACACATTATTTTTTGTCTGAGCTTATTCTGAAATCAACCTCGTGAAATGTTATTTATCTATCAATTAGTATAATTATTATTATTGTTGTCGTTCTACCAAGGCCTGTGCAAGGGGATCGCCGGTGCGCACGCCGCCGCCGTGTATCACCGCCGCCGCACCATGGTATACGCGTTATCTCGCGCTCAGTTAATATAAATATGAATTTCACGTATGTGTTTGGACGAGATAAGCCTCAGAAACAAGCTTAAAGTTATCCTCGTCGCTTTTAATGACACGAAATGTTAATGCCCCGCAGGCTGCTGCTGATGAGGGTAAATCCTGGGACTGCGAGCCAGCGCCAAAACACGCGCGCACGCACAGATATATTATATTATACACGTTGTATATACTATGTGTATATTTATATATTTTAATATCACATAATACGCAGTGTCGCGCGGCATCGTTTCTTGTTGTTTTTTTTTTTTTTTTATTCCGCCATCAGACGTAAAAGCGAGATTGACCTTTTCGAATCATCTGCACAGTAAAACGTCGACGAGATAATTTACACACTCGCAGTTTTACACGAAGCGCATCATACAAATAACACCGTATATTATGTCTAATATCGTACGCGCACTCCGACATGAAAATATAATATTTTATCACGTGTGCGCGCGCGAAGATCGGCGGGTACTGTGTCATATTATAACGTTCTAAGCCGTAAATATATAATACGAACGTACACGATATTTTATAGATATATACGCGTGCCCGTGGGGATTGTAACGCGCGCTGGACGCTGCACGCGAATAATAACACTGTTGTGAATTAAACTTACCTACGCGTACAAATTACATAGGGATATATTATACAGAGGTCGGTAACCATTTTTATTTTTACTTCGTTGCCCATATTTTTTTTATAGCTTTTAAAATTTAAAAATGCGATTTTAATATTAAAACCGACATTCGTTTATTGCACACTTGCAGCGAACTGCACTAAACACATAGGTAACTCCTATAAACATTTCAATCATCGGCAATCAGAAAACGCGTTTTTCAATTTCAATATATATAACTGCCAAGTACATAAGATTAGAACTTTGACATTAATGATTGATGTGAGCTCGTGCCTTTAATCGCAAAAATATAATAGCTACAAATCGAAAACATAAAATTACTGTTTCATGTTTACAAATTGAGATATAAAATTAATTTTTTCTAAAATCTACGAGGGCAATAAAAAAAGTTCACGGGGTTTTCGGTGCCCGGTTCAGGCAATTGAGTGACCCCTTCTGTTTTAATCGTTTTCTAACACGTAACGACTACTACTCAAGTACCTAATAATATATGTACAAATTATTAGCACATAATATTACTAAAGCGAATCAGTCTGATTTTTTTCAGTGCACCGACGTCATAATATACCATTATAATATATATGTTTATCGTACATCGATTATTGTTCGTTATCATATAAATGAATTTATAGAGTAAACGACAAATAAAACTATTTGTACGATTTACAGACCTGAATATTTGTCGAATATTTTTGCTCTTACGGAGCCCGAAAAAATCTCATAAGGCCAACGCGGTTAGGAAATCTGCTGAGATTCATAGAACGAGGATGATTTTTGCGAGTCTCATAAATGCAATTGATTGTATTACAACAGGTGGACGTAATATTACTTTACCGTTTTCGTTTATACTTGTCGAGTTAAGTAATAGTCATTATTGCGCTATAATTTGCATGATATCGCCACTTGTCACCAGCTCCGGTGCAGCGTGTGTATCGCATTATATTTATGCATTATACATTTGGTCGGAGGTGCGAGATTCGAACGAATGTGTGCAACTAAATAATTAACATTCGCACAACGTTCGCGAGATGAGCTGACGATTGCTTTGTCACACAAACTCGGTGGGTAATTTGCTTCCTCATCCCTACCCTGCTGTTGCTAGTCTTTTGTGCTTCAAAAAAAATAAATAAAAATATAATCCCCTTTTGTGTGTGTATGTGTTTTTTTTTTTTAATTACCGGACGAGAGCTGTGATGTAAAAAAAAAAACTAATAATTTATGAAATATACGAAAAATGAACTAGAGTGTAAGGCAGATTGGACGGTTTTATCACGGGGTACGTATAATATAATAATGTAATAATGTAAAGCTTTAATATTAAGCACACGAACGCTCATGTATGTGTGTGTGTGTGTGTGTGTGTGTGTGTGTGTATCACGTGTGAGCAACGGAAGTGCGAATGATTAAAGTGTGTGAGCCGTTTTTGGACGAGGATTTTATTCAAATCCATGTACAAACTATAGTACAAATATTTCTAATGATCCAGTAAATAAAAACCACGGTAAGAATACGGATGAGGACTTAATGGTTTTAGCGGCGTATATTGCAATATATACTTATATATATTTTTCAATCATTTTGGTAACGGCCAGATCTTGCCCAATTAATTTTTTGTTACATTTTATAACAAAAACTGTATTTTATAAATACGAGTATATACGAAAAAAGGGGCAAACTCCTAGGTGAGACTGCAGGTCGGGCGGGAAACCTGACAGATGAATGATATTTCTGTATCGGTGGTTTAAATTTGAAACCAATGTACCATAGCACTCGGAAAACAAATGAGTGAATAAGAGGTCGGGTGGCCCAGTATATAACAAAAAAAAAAGGATTATTATTATTGATAACTTTCTATTGTTATAAAATTATTTTCTTTATTATGACGGAATTATGATAAAATAATACAAATATAAGGATTATTTCAACCACTAAAGTACCACAAATAAGTAAAATCTTTCTTGGACCTTTGAAAAAAAAAATAAGCTTTTCCTTAGGACAACTCTTAAGAATAATAAAGTTAGAATAATAGAAAACTGAATATTCTATTTAATATTTAATTTGTATCTTTTCTTTTTACTTAATGAATAATAATGTTAATGCACACATTTTTTAAACTATATTTTTTATATTTTAATTCCTTTAACCGGTCAAGTAAATAATGGGAATTATTTCTACTCGTCATTTCCAGCATGCAGATATTTCTGATTTTTTTTTATACCTTTCGTCGGTTTTTGTACAGTTATTAAGAAAACTAATGGGTATTTCGTAAAAAAACCTTCTTAGTAACAACTGTACAATTACTTATCCAATCAAAAGCCTTCTATGGTTGTGATAATCGAAAATCGAAGCAATCCTTCCGGTTAAAATCGTTTGAACACTACACGGATACAGAAAAAAGTAAAAAAAAACTCGTTCTAAACCGACACATTCTTGGTTTTGCTCAGATTATAAAACGTTGATCAAGGACATACTATTCCGGTATATTATACATGTTCCATTGATCCATTAACAGTCCTCAGAGTGCCTAAAACAATTAACATCAGCGGTTTTCTAAAGTTCATTTTTCCCACAGTGCACTTTGTTGGGTTGTTTAGGAACATCGCGTTCACTCGGCCGGCCTCGTGTTGTGTTAAACCCACGCCCGCGGTGTACAAGAGTTCGTTGGGATTCTCTTCGTTCAACAACGTTTCCGCGAGACGGATTTTTCACGTCGTACTCTCTGCCGTACATCATACGCATATTATATTACATTACGCAATGCGTACCGTTAAACTACACACGCGATGATGCACTTGCGGTCGACGGTTTTCACGCGACACACGAGGGCTGTAGTGTAACATCATATATCGTCCGGCGATACCCGGGTCTCTCGAGATATCGTTCTTAAACGGTTTTTCAAGAGCGATGAATTTCGTCCGTAGAATATTATGCGCATTTACACGCGACACAATCAATAATACGGCGGCGGCGGCGGCGACGGCGACATGCCAATGCAAATGTGTTGTTCGCGAAACGTATTGCGCGTTTAAGGAGATAAAATAACGTAATACGTTATCACGGCATTGTATCGATATGAATGTGCGGTCGGACGCGACGAAGCGACTAACTATAGACCGTGCACGATGTACGCAATGTCTGCTCCACCCCACCGATGGCGCCGAAGTTGTTCTAAGGTCGTAGAGCAAAAGGATACTTGATAAACTTACGGCAACCCAGCGGTAAAACTAGTTGGACGGATGAAAAAAAAAAAAAAAGTGGCCGATAGGGAAGATCAGTCCAAGAGTGTACCGCAAAACTTGCCCTCCATAATCACGGGTTTTGGCGCCACTGTTTGCTGCTGCCGCCGCCGATGGGAGCCTCGGAGGAACGCGCGGCAATGAAACTGGGAAGAATATACGCATAGATAACAAAGAAACGGCGACGAGCCTTTCACATACGGGGCGATCAGCATTTTTATATTACTACGGTTTTTATCATAAATTTAAGCGAGTCACAGAAAGAATCTTAATACGGAACATTTTTGGGATATTCTAAAATTATTATTATGTTCTGTGTTTCAAATATTTTTTATTTCACTAACTGATCACCCTTTACATTTGTTTCACGGAACGAAGGGAACGCTAGATACCAAATAATGGTTTGCAGCGATAACCGGACATATACTCGCGTATATTATGGTTTTTATGAATTGATGATATTTCTCTACGATAATAGGGCTTTGGTATAGTTTATAACGCAAAAAGTGAACTTATTTTAGTAATTACATGAATTATTTTTTTAAACATTTGATATCTAAAAGTATAGTAACACGTTAATTTCAATAATTATGCATACCTTCACGTATACAAATAAAATGTAATTGCTTATTTAAATTATCACCATATTTCAACAACCACTATTGTGTTACCTTATGGTAACATCACTCTCCCTATCGAGCACATGTTGCTAGGTAGGACCTAACGATTTCTTTATTATCGGTGCTAATTCGATTTCGATTAAATATTCAGATGAGTTTTTGTTTCACACGCGTAAAATACGAAATAATAGTTGACGGCGTCCTGTTTATGAGATTAAAAACAAACAGCAAATACATATAATATATATATTTCTCAACACTAAATACTTTACCGGCAAATAATAATAATTTCTAGACGCGTAAAAGTTTTATAAACATTAAAAAACTATTACGTGACACAATGGACAACTGGAGTATTCCGTGTAGGTGTGTGTTTATATATATATTGTTATACTAAACTGTGCGCTTTATATAAATTATGCTGCCGGTGCAGTGTATTGAAATTGAATTTACGCCGTAACGGATGGAATAAAATTTGATTTATGAACGCGCGCGTCGTTTCGTTTGAACAACGAAAGTTTCTCCTGCAGCCGGTCCATTATTAGTAATAACTTTCGCGGGAAAAACGCTGCACAAAGACATGTTTGATTCGCGTCGGAATAAAATATATTGTAAAAGCATTTATTGGAAACTACAGCGGTGACGCGATTCGTGCGACTACGGTATTGTAATTACAATTGTCGCTCCACCGCGTTCTGTGGTTAAACAACTAGCAACGTGTCCGTGTTCGGCGTGTTTCAGAACTACCCTTGACGCGCTTCAAACGGTTTTCGTGCGTGTCCGACGTTCACCGGAACTATGGTCGCGAAAAGCGCGTGAACGTTATTTATTCGTAAACCACTCGAAAGCGGTACGTTTCCAATTTGGGCTGTGACGGAATTCAACGAAATGTTCAAACATAATATTGTACTGCAACAGGTACCGTCTTGCGCAATAAAACTCTGTATCAAATCGTAAAATCATTTTGCAAGTACGTTTTTCATTCACAATCAGTTTATTTCGCAATCCAAGTAGGTATTGTCGTCAAAAAAGCTGCACTCGAAGATTCAACAGAACGCGAACGGGTTAGTCAGCGTGATGCAAACGTTTATACAATCGTATCAACACTTGATGTGCACGATTCAATATTATTTTTTGTTTTTTTCATTATGAGGTTAGGTTTACGTTTAAGCCATACCATGAGTAAAGAGTATGCTTAAATTGCTTAAACAGCGACTCTGTAGTATCCCGTTTCCGATCATACAAAAGCCGACGTGGATTTTGAACGTGAAAAAGTGTTAACATTAAGAAAAAACAAAAAAATTCAACCCCTATTGCGACATGATCACGAATATTAAAATATTATTCAACCGGATGATTGTGCGTTGCGATTGTCGCTCGTTTAAATGGCTGGTGCGTTTGGGCCGCGTGCATACCGATTACGCGTTCCACGGAATTTAATATTCATGTACAGGGTGGTCCACGGGAATAAGACGAAAAAAGTGGATTGACATAACTAAGTATATTTTAGACCTGGAGTTTATTGCACATCCTCAAAACGTGAGATGAGGCGACCGGGGAACGTCTTGCGTACGATATTCATTGTGGCGGTGGCAGTGAGAGGAATTAGTATCCCATCTGGTTGAAACCAAACATTCGACGGATTGATGGTTTGAATTCTTTTACATAACTCTGGTTTCAAGGGGGTGTTAATCTTTTCCACGTAACGGCCCTATTCTTTGCTTTGCTTTGTGGCGGTGGATTAGGCCGTAAAATATACCAGGCTTGTGCCTTTATTAGTACATGGATGACTTGAAATATCCCCAGGGCTCACCCTGTATATATATTATTATAATATTATAATATAAGATCTAGGCACTTGATTGGTCGCATGCGAGACTGTCGCAGTGCATACTATTATATACGTACACAGTGCAATACGAATGTGAGCGAACGGACGGGTGGGCTACGAAAAAACACAAATAATTGTTCTGCTCGACCCGCCGGAATGCGATAATAATGCTCGCACCAGGTATTTTACCGGGCAAAACGGTCTACGCTCGCACATATATATGTATTATTATTATTATTATTGCAGTGACCGTTAATTGTTTTCCGGCGGCGGTGCGTGCGTGTGTGTGTGTGTGTGTGTGTGTGTTTTTACATTTTGTTCTTCTACCATTTCGGCACACGAAAATAATTAGTTTCGTTCGCTCACACGTGATTAATTACTGGCGACATTAAACTTTGCGGTCACGCGCTTAAACTTTTTTCTCCCTCCCGTACAATTTCTTTTGGTTTTTTTTTTTATTTATTTATTTATTTTTTGTTTGTTTGCGTTTTCGGTCCTTTCTATTCGTCGTCGCCGTTGCCGTTGCCGTCGCCGTCGTCGTCGTCGTCGTTGTTATTATTATTTTTTGTTAATATTATTACTCGGCGTGTTTTGCCCTCGGGGTCGATAGACGGTTAAAAGAAAAGCACTGTCTCTAGTGTACAACCAACCGTACGTACGTACGCGGCGCGTTGTTTATACTCGTACCTTTGTCCTTGCCAACCCACGTGGAATCAAACGGATGTCGTGCGCACGTATGGTTGCTACGAACGTATTCTCGTGCGCCGCAAACCACGGAATCAACTAATAAATAAAACAACCATTGCCGATCGCACATTTATCAAACCCGACGAGGGGGCTGCGGAAATCGCACGCGAAACGTTATGATTAAATAATAACACGATTACACGGTTCAGACCAATACTAACTATATATCGTACTAAACAAGTGCTTGTTCGAGGTTCCACGCTCGTTATACGATTCAAATCGACCTGGAGAGTTGTGTAATATGAATTGTATAATTATCGTTATATTTGTTTTTTTGTCGAAAATATTGATAGTGAAAATCGACTGTTCAGAGATTCTGACTTGTCCACTTGAACTCGATACACCTTCATCTTACACCGCATATTATCGTGGTCCTCGCGCATTATTCTCGTCTACCACCAGCGATCTCGTCTGTGGTTAGGCGAAGAGTGAATAGTGATGGTTCTCGCGTCGTACAATGGCGAGAAGTACGGCGGTGTCAGGTTAGCTCTAGATAGTCACGTCTAACGCAGTATCACGTGTCCGTTTGAATCGACCGGCCTAATTAGGGTGCTGACGGTTAACGTCACGTGGTATCCGTGACAATTGATGACCACGCTCAACTCGCCGTGGCCGCAACACCGAGTTATACACATCTTTCGTTCGAATAAGATGACCGGTATCAAAATTAATTCTAGTGAATCCGCATTGTTCCTTAGGACCTCCAGTTCTTTTCAAAACGATCGTCTAATGAACTTGTAGAGGTAAGCTGTGTATCGCTATCGTCCACTAGATCGTCGCAAACCCTTTCTCCGCTCTTTGCTATTAGCCAACCCAACATTGCAGAGGTCACTAGAGGTTTATGGCAGTCGTAACTGTATATTTTTTGGCTTCGACTTGTGTCACAAACTGAATGATTAGTTTCGCCATTTTAACCTAGTGGTCGGAAGCGTTATATTTTTATTAATTTTAGTTCAAACTCATATTTATATATTATAATAGCACATAGCGGTCTACTGTTGTATCAGTTTGTACTGAAGTTCTCGGTAAAGGTCACTGACTAGAGTTTAGGCCTAATCACAGTTAATTCTATAGTCATGTAATATACTGCAGTACACTTGAAATCGAAATTATCGCTACATTTCTGGTCGGAACAACTAATACGATGATCAAACGAAAACACTGTTTAGTCAGCAAATCGCTATCCAACGTGTGCAGCGGTTCATACGTAGAACGTTAAATATGTTTAGAGTTGCATTGACAACCCCTACGGCTGCATTAACTATTTACTGTTTATCGGTGAAAAGCAATATCATATATTATATATATATATATAGGAGTATATTATCTACATCGACCGTCCAAACGCATTAACGTAAATTTATTGTAATTTAATTGGTGTGCGGGGCGAACCGAGTTCTCCCACCGAGTCATTACGCGTTTTAACCTCGTGCACCTCTCGTAGTTTTACCATTCGGCCGTCACCCATTTCCACGACCTAGGCTCTGCGACCGCGCGCACGTGTGCACCGGTCATGTCATATTATTATTGCATTATGCACGTCCCCGTACCGTAAATAATGTAATATAACGGTCTATTACGCGCGCAACGTATAGCCTTCTCTGGTGCTTCAGCAGGTTGACTGCACGTACGTACGGTGTTGGGCGTGTGCCGCGCGAGCCTTTAATGTTATTGTCCGTTTGCGTTAATCAAAATCGCGACCACGCACGACCACGAGCGGTGCACGATTATTCGAAATAATGGAAATCGGATTTAACGCCACACCCACCCCGTCCCCGTGATCACTCGCAGCTTCAACGTCGTCTAACGCGGTCATAATCCGAAAACACACGTAATACTAAACAATAATAATAACGATGGTACGCGAACTCGCGAGTCGAACGCAATGACGGTGCGTGATCGAATGCGATGACATTTTTTCGCCGTCGGATTAATGGTCTCGAACCCGGTGAACGAACAGCGGGCGAAACGACTTTACGCCGTCACCGACTTGAGATAAAAAAAATATCACTTCGAGCAGCATTCGAGCGACGAGTGCTTAAGTCTTCCGCCGGTCGTAACGTGTATAGACCGATAACTCTGTTGCTGCGTTACAAGCACGATTTTAAGTCCCTTTCGCCGAACCGTCGCCACGCGTATTATGACTACGTTATGACGTGCTGCTGCCGCGCGAAGTAACGAGTCCTCTTGTCTGGGAGGAGAGAAACAAAACTAGTCGTTCACCACCACGATGCCAATCGCAATTATTCTGTCGAGGGGTGGACCCGCAGCACCGTGGCATAGTGCATTGTGTTGAACTCATCCCGAGTTAAATCGTCGAAAAGTCGGTTTTCCCTATTCACCCATACATCAAATTTCCTTCCCTAAACTAATAACCGAATTTAACTGGCCGGGAATAATCAGATAAGGTTAGGTCAGAATGGGGGTACTTCAGCCTAACAGATTTTTTGAATTTAATACCTCACTTTGAGGAAAAACGAATATTACGTAATATAGTACAGTTCATTTATATTTCATCGTATCCCTGTGACATTCCTTTTACGTGTATTTAGACAGTTAGATTACGGTGTGTAAACGAGGGGAGTCTATGGATTTTTAAAGTATTAAACGGCCTGACGAGATTTTCTTCGTACATCGTCTAGTCCACATTGCTCTATCAATTTCAGCACCAACAACGACGTTGTTCGGCATGAAAACAGAGATGTTTCGTGATGTCCTGCGGCTGCCCTATGCTTGATATGTGGGAGTATAATATACGAGAGACATGGGTAGGTGGTCTTTTAGCGCATCTGACGTCAGATCCGCATACCACAGGATAGGAATTCGGAACTAAACTTGCACATCTCCCAAACCATTTACTTGAGGCGCCATTTTTTTTGTTGTCCTTTATTTTCGACCACTTTCTCTTCCACCAACGCTCCACCGTCACTGTCCCGAGAAACTGAGCGAAACAAAATAACTCACTATGACCCGCCCTCCCCATCCGTCCACGTCGCAATACGAATACAAAGGTTCGAGTGTGACATGAACGCAATAACGGATAATTTAGTATAATAATAATAAGCGCTCATGTGTGCACCAAGTATAACGACGTTTTTTTCTACGTCGCAGTTGCGTCACACTATAAAACCATAACATTTGTCGCTACCGTTAAAATTACTGTTATTGTTTACATCGCGTCACGATAATTATGGAATATGTTTCTGCGCGTTCGTGGCAAATGACAATCATTTATTACGAGAAAAACCAAGTAAAGGGTATGCGCGTATGCGCGATTTTGAGAGAAGAAAAATGTAAGGTTTGCGGAAATCGTTTGCCTGCAGACACTTCATTATTTCGTTTATTAGAAGTGGTAACGATTAGATATAATAATGGTGATTACCAAGGATTTAAAAACAGTAAATCGAGACGCGCGTACTTCTCTATCACTCTCTCACTTTCTCTCTCTCTCTCTCTCTCTCTCTCTCTCTCTCTCAACGCTTAGAGATAACGATGCGGTTACGCTGGTCGTTAGCGGTGCGTTGAGTTATACTGGCGAAAAGGAAAAGAGGAAAAAAAAACTTACAACTGAAGCAGCCACTATATTGTAGAACATATAGGTGTGGGTACTGGTTCCGCGTCGGTAAAATATTCATCGGGTGAAACTCGTCTTTGACTTACACCTCTGCGAACTGCAATGATTTACTGCGAAAGCGCGTGGTTAATGAGGGTCTACTGTTGTAGTGCTGTTAATATCCTTGTGAGGGGAACCCTTTCGGATGCATCGCACCAACAAGTTTTTGCATCACGCCGCAGCCACCACCACCACTGTAATTATGACGTATTCATAGTCGGCGCGTATGCGTACAGGGGTTTTTTCGTTGTCCTCGCTCGCTTTATCATTTAAACTTGCACGCGTACGCGTGTCATATATACATAATTATATCTACATTGGTTTTGAGGAATATTAATATTAGTAAATTATTGTCCGTGTTTCGCGCTTGCTCGCATGTTGCGTTAATAATATTATAATGTTGTTGAAAACCAGCCGTATAAACTTCGAACGATCGGTGCATAATTTATTCGACCTTATACTCGTATGTGTATACACTATATAATATACATGATGCACAGTCGAGTTTCGCCAGGCCACGGCAACCCGACCCGGATACGTGAATCCATGTATCCATCAGTGGCGTGCGTACGAGCAGTATAATTGAAACTTACATTTATTATACGCAAAAAAAAAAAAACATGTCTCTCAACAAAATATTGATACTCTACATTTTACATTTGTGTACTGCAGTGGGTAAAACGTATACATATAAATATATAGATAAGTCTACATGATAAAGTTATATTTTTTCGTAATAAGGTCTTCGCTTCGTCGTCGTAGTACATGTAATATTGTATACTGCGTATATTTTACGGGCGCGCTAGTTCAAATTTACGTTGAAAGCATTAAATTAAAAAAGGTCTCCAGAGTTTGTTTGTTTTTCCTTTCCTCTTTTCCCACCCTTTATGGTCTTCTATCCCCCTCTTCCTTCCCTTCTCGACCTTACTGCGTTTCGTCATTTCTCTATCCCTCTATCTCATTTTATTTTGCATCATTGTGTTATCCGCGTGACTAAAACTCGTGGCGAGACAACTGTCATGATGGTTCGAACAAAAACTCGTTTCCCGAAACCCGATCGATCTCATTTACTGAACGTGTTTAGGTCCTCTCAGATATATATAATATAAATATATAATATACACGTATAAATATATGTATGTATGTATATATATACGTATGTATATATGTATTTAGGTATTTACGTGACGCATCCACCTAGCAGTGTACTCAGATGTTCTCGCGAAGTGCTCTGGGCATCAAATTCGGAAAAAATAATGCAATTTCTGTCGTCTGCAGATCCGCGTGCATAATTCACTTATTGCAAAAAACTAAAATCGAGAAAAATTAATACATTTACAGGTTTTCACGTGGGTGAACCGCTATGATGTTATGACAAAAATATTTCAACGTATAATACAAACACCGTTTTCCAAATGTATTTGTGTCATATGTATAGTATCGAATAATTTTGGCGATACAAGGTTCGAAATTCGTCAGTTAGGATGGTAAGGTCGTACAATAGTCGCAGTACAATCGGAGACCTTGTAATTCATCCTCTTCGGAGATAGAGCTCCGTGCAAAACATGAATCAGAACCCACGATAAAACTTAAGATTTTCACAACGTATTAGAATCGTTGTCGATAAGTGTTCGGAAACACTGAACCGAAAAAGATTTCTATACAGAAAGTAAAAAAAAAATCGTTGCAACTATATGTACGAGTGTGTTTAGCTAAAAATTAAAAACTCATTTTAACACTGTACAATGTGACGCGACAGCTGCTTGTAAGTTTGCCATTTCTGTTTTTTTCACTGCGAACCTAATGAAAATTTATCTGAACAAAATAACATTTTCCAACACTTGATATACGAATACAAGCTATACATACAAAATTATAAATCGTAAATACGTATAATAGCATCATTCGAGGTGTAAAAGTAGACTATATCTACCTACTAGACGAATTATACAACTCACAGTTAATTAATTAGGTGTCATGTACGCGTAGGTTCGGTAGACATTTAAAATTCAAGATTTCTTACTTCAAACGATATTATACACAGTCTCGGCGAGGGTCATCCGCATACCGTATATTATAATCAATGCAATGATGAAAGTGAATATTATATCAAGCTTAGTGACGAAATGCGTAGCAGCGTTAAGCGAAATTCAACATCAAATACGCTCGTTTAATGACAAATTGAATACGAAGCTACTTCGTGCGGTGATTATCTAAAATCATATTATTACCGATACCTTGTCTCTTACATTTCGGTAATACAACACAGTATTTTGTTTTGTTTTCATCATGATATTGTTTGCATGACAGCGCGAGTGCGGTTCACTTCGGTTCAATCACGATTCATTATACATGTTCACTCTTACCACGATTTTACTATTTAACAATATCGTGTTTACGGTCATTGGTCATTAGTTGCATTATCAACGTAGCTGTCTGCAATTGATTGAGTTTGGTCTTTGGCAATTAGTTCTGGCGAACAAAAAAAAATCCATATGAGTGCTCCGTAAACAGTATTACGTTGCTTCGTCGTTGTTCGTGAATTCGTGTTAACAAACAATATACATTCAGTGTATCCAGTAACGATGCGGTCATATTTATAACGTTTGGAAAAACTCAACTGCGTTTGTGAAATGGCGTGTCGGTAAAAGTTTGTGTGAGGGAGATAGAGTGAGTGAGTGAGTGGGCGAGAAAGAGAGAGAGAGAGAGATAGAGAGAGAGAGAGAGAGAGAAAGAGAGAGAGAGAGTAAGCGAATGGTGTACGATAATTATTTACAGAACAGAAATTAATTATTTCTCTTTTTCTGAGTTTTACAACAGTTATTATAACTCGGCTGCACAATAACAACTGCAGTGCACGGAACCCTTATGCATTCGATTACTACACCTACCTATGCGTTCCCGCGGTGCTGTGTGCGAATATGATTGTGCAGTTACAATTAATACGAGGCCGTATAAACGATATGCGCGGTGGGAGCGACGGAAAAGTCATTGGACGGATTTCGGGTACGGTACATGTGTTATTTATAACGATGCGTTTCGGACGTTGCGAGTGACTTAACGGCTTCTTCGATCGTGTTCGTTTGCGTGTGCGGAAAGAGCACGAGGGGGGCACACCGGGAGGCGAATTGTTCCCAAGAACTGTTGGTGGTCACCCTCTCCGTCAACCACTCGTCACGTACGGTTTCCAACAACTTTGTGCGCCGCGAAACGCAGCAGAAACCGTCTATAACGACATGTAATACAATATAATATAATCGAATTAATTAAAAAATAAATTAATATCGAATTCGAACTTTATCCTGTAAGTATTGAACCGTGGCATATGAGACTTGATCAAGATGTGCATTTTCCGTAAATCAAGGGAACT
Organism: Periphyllus acericola; assembly: GCA_949715065.1. Classification (NCBI taxonomy): domain Eukaryota; kingdom Metazoa; phylum Arthropoda; class Insecta; order Hemiptera; family Aphididae; genus Periphyllus; species Periphyllus acericola. Next base: position 6,671,494 of record OX454269.1, on the reverse strand, counting down.
ATGCAAAATTAATGGTTATGGTAAAAACACTTCGGAGTTATGTCGAAAATGTACTGCACATCATATTATGTCATGATTACACTAATGACCAATTTTTTAATTGCCATACTATTCCGTAATATTTTGGTATGAAGTATTTCTTTTTAATAGGAATTTCAAATGTTTGTTGAAGTTTTTATCAATTTATTTAAAAAAAAAATTGACGTACAATTTAAGTATTATTTATAATATTAAAGAAAAATTATTTTTAAACAAATACAACTCCTTACATGCATAATGTTCCATATTCGGAACAATTATAAATGTATTTTTTGAATGTGTAAATTATGCTTACATACTTGTTGCACATTAAACATTTTCTATTTTAATGGAAAAAAAAATTGCATTGAAAAAAATTAGAAAGCAAATAATTGATTCGTATTTTTTTATGAGTTATGGTTGAAAATTGGCAATGCTGATTTTTCGGGCTCAGTAGATTTCTTTTAGTACCTTAAGTGTTTTACGAACAAATTTTTTTGAGAAAACGCCAGGTGAGTACAGCAAATCGAGAAAACAGCGTCGGCTAGAGCGTTTAGAATCGCAACGGAACCGGGTGTAGAGAAAAACAGTGAGTACAGTCGGATGATCGTCGAGTTCTTCGAGTTTTTGAAAGGCTTTCGAGCCGGAACGACGTCGTGTTTAGGAACTGCGGTACACTGCTTTTCACTATATTATGTTATATTTTGTTGTCGCATGACGGCACTGCAGTGGCATGATGTTTATTGCTCGTGAATTGTTTGTTTTTTTTTCAGTATCATAAAAATATTATTGACCGATACAGAGAGAGAGGCAGAGAGAGAGAAAGTGAGAGAGGCAATAAGAGAGAGAGAGATTGAGAGAGAGAAAAAGAAAACTCTTGTCGACGCCAACGCACGAGGTCGATAAAATTAATGACTGCGAAATTCTTTGGAAAAATGTTTGCGGTTCGAACACACGGCGTAAAGTTTTATTATTAACGACGCGTCTGCGAAGTATCGTCGCGACGGCAGTCCCTCGTCAATAGTCCCCTCCCACCCTGTACACTGTTTGAGAACATACACATATAATATGTACACAAGATTAATTAAAAAAAAAAAAAAAAAATTATAATAATAATAAAAACAGCAAATAAATAAAGTTAAGCTCGAGGGCAGGTATATTTTGTGTACAAGTGCGTCGTGTAGCTGTAGTTTGAGCCGTTCTGCACGTGTGCTTCACCTCTCTCGGGCTTCGTCCGGGGATTAAAAATCGAATATCGTTTTTACGATGTGTGCGCGCGATGTTTACACACACACACACACCCGCCGGACCAGAGATCCCGTCAAAACAACAAAGCTGACCAAACGGTCTCGGAGATCGCGAGCGTAGGTCCGTAAAACCGTAGAGTCTCAGTTTTATATTCGTCTCGAGAACGCTATAAAATCTATAACATAATACGATATTGTTATCGTGTGTGGGCGCCGTCTCTCTGCTCGAGACTGTTTCCAATAATACGTGCGCGCCCGGGTTACAGCGTTGTCGTACCACGACCGGATGTCCGTCACTCCAGCATTGTCGTGTTTACATTTTGAAGAAAAAATTTCACACAATTATGAAATATCATTTGCAATTAAATTTTACCACTATAAACCATTCTTGTAACCTACCCTATACACTCCTAAACACAATTTTCTTAAGGCAGTTCCAAGTTGACGTCATTCCAGAACGACCGGGCTCATGTTGTAATGTAATGTGGAAAGAAGAGTGTGTTCAAGCGTCTGGACAGCAACAGCTTCACGTGTACCAGGAAAGGAAAAAATTAAAAATTAAAAATGCGATTAATGAAATTTAAAAATGAAAACCACCAAATTTTTGAAAAAGTAAACCCTATAAATCGTCCTTTGTTATACCGTACCGAGATAAAAAATTAAAAGCTTAAAAATATCTTAAGTCTTACACGGACGTGGCCCCATTTTCGGCAATTAAATCGTCTTAGCTATACCACATTCAAACATAGTTGGTTTTTATAGAAATTTTGGTCTGGCTTGTATCTCTCCCATGGTTGAGTTTGTACTTAATATTCTGCGTCGTTCAATTATGTAAATCTATCGACAAATACAATCGTGTACAATTTTTCATTCTCACCGAATTCATTTTTTGTGTAATACCGTTTTATTTTTTGGGAAGCAAATCTGAACTAAAATATGTCATTGAACATCGAGGGAGTCGCTGAGTATAACAGTCGATTGAAATAATACGATGTTGTATTCAAAAGTTTTGAGGTTTAACAAAGGTATAAATAAATTTATAATTTCTTCTCATATTTAAACGTAGTCGATTAATCATCTTTAATCGTCAAACCATAATCGCACCTTCGTAGTATCTTAACGAGCACAATACTTCCGTCCAAACAGCTATCACTCTTCAGTCTTCTAAAAAGTCGCATCAGCATATTTGAATATTCATATTCGTACGTATATATTATATTATAATATAGTCGCACGTTTAAAAATCTCCCGCTGCTATGTGCCCAAGTCGGTCACACCTTACATTTTGCACGCTCGGGACAGCGGGGTCGGGGGACTGGCACGAATCACGCTCCAGGGGCGGTACGTGATGGCGTGAAAGGTTAGGTTAGAACCGCCGAGGTTAGAACAATATAATACTTTGAACTTTTCTCCAATGCGAATACGTGTTGACAATATGTCGTAGCGCTCATTCACTCGTACGTACCATTATTATTATTATTATTATAACCGTTTTCTTTATTATTATTATTATTATCATCATTATTATATCGTCGTCGTTCAAAACGGGTGAGGCGATCGAATCGGTTTCGCGTGCGTATAGCAATACCCGCTGGGCCGAACACGCATTATGGATGTCATCGTATTATCGTTTTACAGCGCTGTGTGGATGAACTTATGACTTTTGAGTTTTGTGTCACGTATAGAATACCATATAGACTCGCGTGACCGGTGTTATGAAACACCCCAATAGAAGTTACGCACATTTCGCCTCCTTTTGACGAATTTCTTTATCTTAATCTAGGCGGCGAGGCAGTTTTAGACATCCAAAAACGACCGAGTATTATACGAATTAAATTTATCCGTAGTCAATTTTTTTATGAGTCATTATTTAAGCGTGTTTCAATAATTTAAAGTCGGCTTAAGGTTTTAAATATGTAATATAATAACCCTACGTTTTTAAACCCCTTTAAATTCGTTTATTTTAACATACATATAGCAACTTGTAAGACTCAAATTGAATTCATCTCGTATTTATTTAGGTAAAACGTTGGAACGTTATTTTAATTTTTATCCGAGTTATTATTATTATTATTTTTTGTCCAGTCCTAACACCGTTCGTGACCCGGTCCACGTATACATTTTTTTTTTATCTGAATGTCACGAAAAATATACGATTTTACAGCTTTCGGTTCGGAACTTTTATTTCCTTTTTACCAAACGACCAACGGTTTTCTGAAACGATTTTCTAAACTCCGTTTTGACCACGTACAACTTCGCATTTTATGATTGGAGACTGTTGGTCGGATATGTGTTACATGATATTACCGGAAAACAATAGCTTATATAGGTATTATAATAATATGTCAGTGTTCCCAAACCGTAGTATTACAACTAGGAGTATAGCCATGAAATAAATATTAGTTTCACTTTTATTTTTAAGATAGACCAGAATAAGATGTAAGTCGTTTGCGTTTATTAAAAAAAAAAATAATTATAATGGAACGTTGGTCGCAAATTGGAATACAACTATTTAATAACCTATTAAAATGTATCACTGTGTATTCAATGTTTGATATAGGATTTATAGTCGATTCTTGCTACCCTTGATACATGTATAGAGAATAGCTAATTTATCGGGTTTAACTACGATCAGATATGACCATGATGAAATCGGAAATGCCATAGGAAATTCGTTAAAAATTATCGACAGAACATTCAGGGATACAGGTACCTACTTCATACATAATATAGTTCTGCCTGCACGATACTGGGTTATCACTTCGTTTCATTTATCTCGATATAAACCACTACTGACGTGTTCGTGTAATAATATGATTATAAAATTAAACTCAAAAGTTGTGGGTGATAAATCATCACGATCAACTGGGTTTTATTTGAGTACGTCCGTGTAGTTTCGACGTTAAAAAAAGAACGCGAAAATTTATTGAAAAATGCAAACAATTCACTCTTGGGTATCTTAAATCCTCCATTCGGGCCCCCGCATTAAAACGATAATTCAGCGGTTTTTCAGTAGCTTACATAATTTTCGGAATAACCGCTCGAGAATTCCAAAAATAACCTCTTCGTAGTACCATAGTTATTTGAGTCGAATTTCTGAACTGGTATTATATGAAACTTTTATCAGCTGCACACATTCCACTGGTAAAAGTGTTTGCGGACGAAAACCTAGGGGCGTATGAGAGAGCGATGCCAAGGTGTAAAATCGAAAGGAGAATGCTGAAATTTGGGAAAAAAACTTGTACCTTTGAAAACCAATACGTTCGCGACAAGGTCATAGCGAGTAGGTATACGATCGAGATCCGTAACGCCAAAGGTGAAATCCGTTGCACGTTAAATGTCGACATAGGGTGTGTATGTGTGTGTGTGTGTTTGTATGAATAGTAGGGGAAGGCGAGCGTAGGATAGTAATACAATAACGCAACGCGACCCGGTATAATATGTAATAATAATATTATTGACCCAACGGCGTTGTAATGGTATTATACTGTATTATAATGTCTGCGTGGCATGCATATTGTTTCCAATGTTTTCTTACAATTGTTATCTATTCATCCGAAATATTATAATAATACGGTATACCGACGGCGCGTAATAAAATAAATAATTGGTCATTAAACGTGCACTACGTACAAATATATAAGGGGGGGGGTAGGTTTATGCGTTTGTATGCACGTGTATAGCGGGTTAGATACCCGGTTAGATACCGTGGGTTATAATATAATAATATTATACACGTACGATACCGCGAACACGCACTGCGCGCAGCTATACACTACAGAAATGCGATGCACACCGAATACGATATTATAGCGCGCGGCAGTGGTTCGCGTATCTCGGAAGGGCGGTTTTTTTCCTACTATCTCTCTCTCCCTCACCCATTCTCCCCCAACCCTCTATCCCTACCCCCTGCGCTGTATGTGTATTGGATTGTTTTAATTCGCGCGGCGCGTAAACCTAGTACAACACGATTGACCGCGATCGTAAAATACGCTTGTTTTTCAACGTTAACTGCGTGGAAAAAATAAATAAATACTACCAATAGTACGGAGTCCAATTACGCGGTTTCCATCGTCTAGTGGCTTTTTAACGTCGGTCGATTTTGTATAGGGTTCGACGAATAGCGAACGACGGTATTGGCTGTGTGTGTGTTCGCCCGGGTTTTAAATTACTGTGCGTTAGTACGCGAACGCACTTGCCATAGCGTAACAACACTTCGTTATCTCAATATTATAATTTGTATATAATATACACACGCTACCCGACGGTATTTTAATCACTTCCACTCGTTCGTCAGCTGTCATCTGCACGAGTTAAGTTACACCGGATACCAGAAGACCCTTTGCAGTAATTTATACGATCAATGGTTTCAGAGGAATCCAAAGCAAGTCGCCAAAACAGCAGTCGTAAAGTACACCTTGTCGTAGATCCATATTTAATCATAGACAAACGGAAAACACTTGCACTGAGCTCATTCGAAAGTGGGGCCACCAACGAGAGGTGTACAAAATTAGTTGTACACCTTTTTTATCATGATTTGGGAGTGAACTTGTTCAAATTTGACGTGAAAACATTTAGTTCTCTATTCGAATCGTTAAAATTAAAAATTAAAATGGTTATTTAAAAAAAAAAAGTTTACTTTATAATCCCTGCAAGTACCAAATTTAAAACAATTAATTAAGAGTACTTTGAAAGAATAATATATTTTCTTGTATATGAAATAATTATGTTTTTATCCGTACGATATTATTTTATGATTCAACTACACGTAAGCAACAAATAACATGCTCCAAAGTTTTAAAAATATATTAGATATGCATTATATCTTAATATTGAAAGAAATAGCCTCGAACGATTTTTTTTTTTAGTTAAAATTAACACATTTTACTTATTAAATATTCTGTATTGTTTTTAAGTGTACAAATTATAAAGTTATTTTATGTTGAACAGAATTTTTTTTATCGGACTAAAACCTTGTTTACAAAGACCTCCATAAAGTTTGATTACTATCGCTGGTGATTTAAAAGTGAACTTTTAGTCTCTTTCCAAGCGATCGTAATGTTTCCTAACATATAATGAAAAATGTCACGACCTTATCTTCTATAACTGATGTTTGAAGGTTTTCTTAACTCGTTGGGTACCCAACGTATCTTAACTGGTGGTCGCAATGTATTCGCTATTATCAGTGACGAAGCGTTCCGTCGCAGACGACAGCTGAACACCAGCACTTATAGAAAAAATATAAAACATAGTTTTATTTAATTTTTTTTTTCATTTTAGAATATATATGGGCTGATCCTTTTTCACAGTTAGAGAATAAGAGTAACGGGCTTACATATAAATTACCTACATAATTACAAAATTACATTTTATGATATATAATGTATATATTACGTACGCACAGGAAGATTACAATTTCTTATTAAAAAACGTATTCTGATCATTTTCGATTGTTTTATCGTATCGCGGCGAATGCGGTTCACGATCTGTATACGGACTTAAAGATACGTTTAATTGTTGACGATTCGCGTATAGAATCACAGTCGTACGAAACGTGTGTTAATAAATAAATTATAAATTTGCTGCACGATCTGACAAAGTTCCATGGGAAATACATATGGGCGGAGGGGGGGGGGGGGGTTGTGGCAGGGAGGAACCATGTAACGTGTACACCGTACTCGTGCATCGTAATAATTCTTAATTGAAAACGTATACGGTATACGTATGTAAATATATATATAGTTTTATAATCTCTTTTGCTCGTAAGCGCACGTACATATAGCGTTATGCATTATTATCCGGCACACAGTATTTCTTATTCGACGAGTATAATAAATACCCGGCGAAACGCGGCGATCAATACAACGCCGTACGTAGAAAATAATGTTCGACGCATGTTATTATTACTATTATTATTATTTTTGGGGTTATTTTTACAACTATCGCTATTATTATTACCGTATTGATACAGGTTAGCGCGCGTGTGTTCCGTGAAGACATTTTTCAATTGAAAATAAATCTCTCGTGCCGCAGCGACAACAAACGTAATATTTTTTTCGCTGCGATCTGTGGCGTACACATGCTATGTATACAATTGTAATATAATATACGTCATGTATGCAAATAACATTTATTTGTTGTCGCTTTTGTATTTATTTGCTGAGAAAAATACGCTTTTGACGATTAATACGGAATAATACGTTAATGGGTGTATATATAATATATATAGAGTCAACATAAACTATATCGTAACTTCGAGACCGTTTCGTCGACCATTTGCATCGTATTGATTTTGTATCTTTTTTTTTCTATCAAATATTCATAATCAGAAAGAGACATGTGTGCGTGTGCGTTCGGTTGATTTAGGAGACATTGACAGAGATCAAAAATCGAGAAATAAACTGCTGTATTTGACAGTTATGAATAATCAAGAGAGATTTATATGCTGCATCAATATATTGACCATCGTCGAGTGCTAATCAACGAATGCGTGTACTCAGATGTGATCGACGGGACGTGTTATATAAAAATAATATGTGAAATGCATGGATTGAAATTGGAACGGTCGCATATGCTCGTATAAAACCGGCCTTAAAGGAACCGGATGTATACAAATATAACGCGATTGGAGCGTACTGAAAGCTCAGTCTATAGCGAATATAAGATAATCAAGTCCGTAGCCGGTTGCTTATTCGAGGCGTAAGCCGTTTTCAAAATCCAGCTTTTAAATACAGTACCAAAGTGGTGAAGTACGAGTATGATGAAAGTTTTAACTTTCGAAGAAGAGGCCTGAAGGTTTTGCCACTGAGCAACCTCCCTCCTCATGCTCATCAACGTCATAACGATACCATTTAAAAGCATATTTGCTTATTGAAAATACTTGTTACGGATTGTGCATTTTCTAATTTAATGAAAAAACAAAAGCTTTCAAATCGATTGGTATGAATCAACCGTTCATACGCGTTTTCAACCGCATTTAAAGTCTATCCAATGCATTTAATGCGAGAGTATGTGATGCCACGATGCATATGCTGCATTAAGTTGCAGTGCGAATGCATTTTGTAGTGCGGAACACGTGGGTCGTTAAACAGATATCCAAACTCGATCGATGTATGTTGAAAAGCGCCGGTGGTGTATACTGCAGACTGCTACAGTTGCTTCCCGACGGGATAGCTACACATATACATATATAGATGAGAAACTCGTGTCAGACAAAACCGTTATATGCTTTAAAATAGACATATGGCGAGTATATAGTTATTGTATCTTGTTTTTACCTTCTTTTAACCTTCGACGTGATGTAATTTTGGATTAGGCAAGGTAAAGGAGAAGAGTGAAAAGAACACGTTAATGCGAGTTTTTACAGTGAATATATATCACGGGTTTACTGTTAGCCGAAACCGCCTTTTTATTCCGGTAAAGCGGACGGAAATTTCATTATGACGGTAGTAAACATAAAAGAAAAGCATGTCGAAAGTGCAAACCGTTTGTGAGTGGAAAAGCCGTGAGAACAGAAATAAAATATATCAAAAGAATTGGACTGCGCGCGTATTATATTCGTTTTGCCACTCATGCGCAAAAGTCAATCAAATACCGCTGTACCGGGAACTTTTCGGCTTTCGCGGCAAATGCGAATTCCCACGCGAAAATATTTAAATCGATTACAGTAATACACCTTCCGAGTTGTCGAATTATTGTACATAAAATACGAGTCGAACGCAAACACTTGCCAACGCTCGTGTACGCACATAGGTGGAATTATGTATAATACCTATGGCTGTGCTTCGTGTTGTTCGTCTCAGTGGAGTTACCCGAGAACTATCGGTTACGAAAACGATACGTGCAGCGTTCGCTCGCCGATCTAAAAGCGATCTATATACTGCACACAACTGCAGTACGATAAAGTGCATGTCGTCACCGCAGAACTATCATTTCGGTTCTATCAACTTTTCAGGAGGAACAACAAAAACCGTGACGTTGCCAGGCATTTAAAATGTTTGTGTACACGTTTCAGTAAGTTTACATGTAGCGTACCTGTCGGTTTTTACATGTACAACGTGCACTCGGATTTTTTTTGGATTGGCCATCGAATGGTTCGTATGGGTGACAATTTACGATTCAGATGTGAAGTAGGAAAAAAATATCATAATATACTGACCGATCGTAACGAACATTACCGAAACGTCTGATTAGTAGCTGCAACCGTATTGTATATAATATACATATGTTGCATCATGGTTCGTCGTCTGTCTGGTAAAAAAAACATACTGTTCCGGCCTATGATTGTATACGTAAGATCCCTACTATAAGCAATTTTGCACAAGACTGTGCGTAAAACGTCACGATCGGAAACACGCGTTTTAGAGAAGGTGAAAGAGATGTTCCAATATTTTTTTATTTTTTTTTTAAAAGTGGTAGAACTACGTCTGTGAACAACCGTTGAATACTTGTTAATTTTTCTGCACAACCTCGGAGATCAGGCGCGGTTTGATAAATATGTCTCGTCTGCCTATCCTCTTTGTTTTATTTGTAACTTCAGTATCCTGGACATACAAATTATGTGGGCAATTTTCATAGAAAAACATACAAATTACATACTAAAATGAATATATAAAACAATTTTAATATGTTTCATAGGGTGGGTGGCTAATGTGACTAACTCGCACAGGAAAGATCACGAGATAAGTTCATTTTTATAAGCAATTGAACTTAGTGCCTTCCGTTATGCTTTGTTCAAATACATTTTCAACGTCATTTACAGTCCTCAAACGCATAACTCATTTTTTAACACATATCATGTGCGGTGAAAAAAGGCTCAAGCGTTAGCCATCAGTATGTAGTATACGAATATTGATAATTTAATTAATTAACTTAAGTTCATTATCCAACTGCGAGACTTTCTTACAATTATTAAACTTGGAAAATATAAAATCGTTATTTTGCTGCATATTCCATTTGTGCGATTAGTTTGCGTTGGCTGGCATAATCAGGGACAAACACTACAGATATATTACGACCGTTGAAAAGGTGCGAAACAGCAAATGGTCCCGCTGGCCATAACTGTACCGCGACGCCTCCGGTGATGACGCACCTTGCATGGTCCTTTTGTTCCGCCTAGAAACCAGATACCGGGTAAATGATAGCACGATTCGTACGCTTTGAATGTAGCACCAATTCTACAGCACGTAAGAATTCAAAGTTAATCTTTAATTCCCCTTCACACCCACTCGCACAAACGTGTCCGGACGTCGAGCCCTAATGAAAACGCATTGTTATTGTTATCGAAGTTTCTATTAACGCGTAATTTTCTCCCGTATCCGTCGCGTGTACTGAGCCGTACTGGAAAGTCCAATTTATACATTATCCCTTGCAGACCAGTCTTGTAAATTGCGTTTTACGGTCCGCACAAAGTTCTAAATATTATTATTTCCAATAATTTTTGTATACTTTCTTAAATTATGTTTGACATAAATTAAATTTAAAAACAGTTATTAAAAAGAGTATCATAGACAATACCGTAAGACATCTTGATCTGGTTTTTTTAACTGGAAAAACAATGTTTTCCGTATATTTCTAGCTACATTTTAATAGGTTTGGAATCCAAACTTTGGATCATCAATGTATATGTAAATATTTATTTACCAGTCACACTCTGAACCGTTACACTGCATAACGGGATATCGTTTCAGATAGTTAATAAAAATGGTCTTCTGTTATCAGCCGGTAACCGTAGACGTCACCACTCGCATCATCAAGGTTTTGCAAATAGCGCATAGTATAATTCCCAGCCCCAATTATATCAGTATCGCGAGCTGCAGTTGCCCACTACACGTTCAATGCGTATAATCGCGTTCCCGTGGGCTTATTATTATCGCACAAATCCACCGGAACGATGTCGCCGAGGACGAGAATATATATATAAACGAATACGCCCTGGGATATACCTTAATCGCAATTTATTTCAGACCGTCCGAACGGCGCTCGTCCGTGGTAAACGGCCCGTGGGAAATCTGACACGGTGTTTCAACGATTTGTGTATTATTAAATAGACACGCACTTGCTCGCGCGTCACATCAGTAGGTACCTATTATGTGCGCCTACCGTCAGACGTTTAACCGTAACCACGGTATACTGTATACAGTTGTTGGCCGAGGAGTACTGCGGGTGCGTTGGAGGAGTGGACAAGTATCCCGCAGTATATAACAGTACTACGTATTCCGACCGACCCTCGCTCCGCCTATAAAACCGTTTTGAAAAGGAAATTACGATTTCTCGACCATACTATTTATATATGTATACCTATTTAGTATATATTTCCTCTTTTCTTTTTTCTTCTACCCCTCTATACACTTGATTAAAAATATAAACTTACCGGTATACCGGCTCCTGATGTATACTATACCTATTCCGTTTCGAATTCAGTCGACATTCGCGTGTTCCCGATAATTGAATCCAACTATACCGCTGTCCGCTGCTCTGAACGTATTGGTTTTTTCAGCGTCTACAACCCACAATATCCGGTTCCTAATATTTCTTTTTCTCTCATCTAAAGGCTTCGCCTTGTCGCTGTCACTGATCTTGTCTGTTTTCCGTGCTAATCTTTCCACCGTCTCGTAACGTTTTTCATTTTGTTTTCCAAGAACATTGTACAACTCAGTCTCGTTCGGTCTCACTCGTAGTTTTCCATTTATTTTTCCTCCAGTTTTATTCAAAACAAAATAGTCACAATCCACAAATCCTCCAATAATATTCGTCTAGCTTCTATATTATTTTAATGATCATCTCCATCTTGCCGTGTCAACAACAAACATTGATTCTGGCTTCTTTGAGATTATACGACAGAAAGGGTCAAAGTAAAGGCCCACTTACGTACAGTGACTGTACACTACAAACGAAACAATTGTTGAAATATAACCGTATGTATTCATAATATATCGCTATACGTGTCTGCTTAAAAAAGCTTATTGAGCCTAAACGTGTTTAATAGTAATTATTCGTACCCGTTGCTGGTATGGATTTAAATTACTTCAGTTGCGGTTAGTGCGTACCGTTGTGAACTCATCGTTGTCTTCTTCGCGTTTATTAGTACTGTTGAAGTTTCTAGGTTTCTGAGTTTTTCGCGATCGGATAAGGCAGCAGCGTTTTCCCCGGGTAACCGCCGCCGTTCACGATAACGCAACGGGTACAGATGCACGTGCACGCATCGTAGCCGAATAGGCGGGAAAACTACGCAAATTTCTGTTTTCTGTCAACACACCAGTGGAATACATCGCATCACGAACGTTTCTAATAAAAAAAAAAACGAAAAAACTAAACCACCGTAGGCCGCGGCTTGCTTTGTAACCCCCCCCCCCATATAATCCCACGCCCCCCGATTACGTTTACGTAATTATTACAACGATCTAGGTCAAACGACGCACCGCGTTCACACTCCGCTAAAACGGCCGCTGCGCGATAACACTACGGGCCTTTGAACCAATACTATTGTATTGTTGTAATTAAAAGTGTCTCGTGGTTAGTTGTCTACAAAGGAATAATATAGGTTATGATAGGTCGGAGCCGGTCGCGTATAATATGTTTGCGCGTGATATTATTACAATCCACCGCTGCACCACCGATTTTCCAGGAACAAACATCAAACGCGAGTGACACTGGTGCAGCACCGGTAGTCGAGTACGACCATTGATTTTGTAATTCACTCCGGAACGACACTTCCTCGAGCATAATAGCTATTATATTATTCCGTTGCCTTTGAAACGATTATATTTTCAACTGCGCACGAATGGATCAGAGAGGGCCCCGTAAAATAATTACGTTCATTCGGAGAAGTGAAAAAGATAAAGTAGAGGAAAAACACAATCGGGTGAGAATATTTTTTTTAAATTAATTATTACGAGTGATATATATATATATATATATATACACCAAAGTGAAATACTGACTACAGAGAACACCATTGATCAAATTCGAATTATAGTAATTATTTTTACTGTTTCAACTTTATATAATATTTTTACAGCAAACATAATTTCAAATTTGTCTTTTACTTTCATAAACTTTTACTTTCGTCGAAAACAAAATAAATACAAACGAATCAAACGACTGTAAAAAAAATTTAAATGGTTAAATTAATCAATCGAAAATGTTCAAAAATACAGTACAAATTTTGAATATCTGAAAAACTTTAAGCTCCTAGAACATTTGGTATACTATAGTTATGTGAGAAAAATATTCAAGCACAGATAATAAAAATGTAAAATCATCAACGATAATTTGAAACGAATTATGTATTTCTTATTCTATACACAATATTAGACTATAAAGAGCTTAAAATTAATAATTCTTTTAGAAGGAGCACGTTCTATTTTTTTGGAGTTGTTATACATACTAGTCAAGGTTTTAATACTTCATAATTATTAAACGGTTCTTATCAAATTATCATGTCCATCACGATATAGTTATTGTTTTACCAATGTCAAAATTGCCCCCCCCCATCATACACTGAGATATTCAATCATACCTATGATAAAAGGTACGTGTATTTTATATCACGATAGCTTGAGTTAATCAAAAACAATGTACAATTAATAAGGTTTATTTTTAGTATGATTATCACGCGATTATCAGTGAATATATAAACTACGACGCATTGATCACAGGTGTAAATGTTGTAGAAAAAATTGTTTCATACCTAATTAGTCATGATCAAGTGAGAAAAATTTGAATTTATTACATTTTTATAACAAAAACGAAATACTTTTAAGGACAATGAAAATGGTATCAGTCGAATAGTTACAGTTATACGATGTTGTCTATCAGCTATCCGATCTGCAGCGTACGAATGAGATGCAATTATACTGCAAAAGTAACCGATTCGAAATCGATTTGCAGTTGCCAAAAAAGTAACGACTACCAGCGCGAAAATTCGACCAAGTGAATAATCACTTAAAATAATACTGCAAATAGGGAAAACGAAATTCTACGAATTAAATGATGTTAAATAATTGAATGTTCATTCATCGCGGCCGTATGCATTTTAACCAGTCAAAACCTATCGATTCAACATAAGAATTAATCACGTAACCACGTTGTACCTATATATTGGTATTGGACGAGACATCTTATGTTTCCAGTTATAGCAAAACGTTTTTCGTTCAACCGTTGTTACGATTGTTTATCGATAAATAGACTCGTTGCGTACGTATATTCAACGTTTACACTTTGCGTAATGGCGGTTCCGACGAATAAACCGTTGTGCTCCCAACAGTCATAATGCATAATATATTATGTACATGCACGTATAATATATTTTACACGTCACAACACTGTGTAGTTAGCGATAGAGTAACGTTTTACGTATTTCGGATTAGAGAGAGAGAGAGAGAGAGAGAGAGAGAGAGAGAGAGAGAGAGAGAGTACGCGTTCGAAATATCGTTTCGAGGGAAAAAGGAATCGTTCGGAGCGCGAGATCTTTCCTCAGCAGCACCACGGTTGGTCTCGTCCATCTCAAAAATCAATATTGACTGCGTGGCAATATCAATAATGCTCGTGTTCCGTTCCGCTCGTTGTATGACGGTTAGACCGCGACCACTGTATGGTTCGTCGACCACTATCGTGGTATCAACCACGGGCCGGTACACGTTTTCGCACACAGGATCCCCGCTGAGAACACTATGACACCAGTCAGGTACACGATGATATTTTATTAACTGAATCGAACCACGGCGGGACAGTGCGCTCTTGAGTGGGTTAGCATAAGAAACGAATGATGTTACGAACTCGGTTGTTCGCATTCAGATTCGAGTACTAGTAGTGTTTACGGGTACACGGAATACGGACTCTTTGATCGTTCCTCGCAATCATAACTTTGGAACAGGAATATCAGGAGAGCAAACCGAAAAAATTGAAAGTGCGCCAATGCCCTGCGAACGTATAATAATCATACGAACCGAAGTACATTACTATACTCGTACTTCACCGTTAACTCATGCCGTACACGTACAATATTTCCAGATCTTCTTCTCTCGCTGTATTCGACATAAGGACGTATTCCTGTGAAGGGAGGGGGGAGGTTGAAGAGGCGATGGTCCCCCACCACCCCGGGCCCACTGTTTTTATTTAATTTTTTTCGGTTTTGATGTTACCTCCGTTCTGAAGGCTATGTCTTATCACACACGAGTGTACACTGAAGATAGTATACAACACGGAGTATTTTGGAGAGAGTGATAACGGTTTAAAGGATTTGTGTGATAGATAAATTATAACTTGGTACATAATTTTAAAAATGTTAACACTCTTTATAAACATAAAATATGTGTATATATTAAAATTTTCAAATTAAAATTGAATTAATCGATTTTTTTTCTATATTATCGATGTATTATTTTGAAAAACATATGGAAAAAAAAATGTTACATTAGTAACCCCCCTCTCAAAAATAGGGCCAGGGATGTCCTTATTTTAGCATTGTAAATATGGAGCACGAAATAGGACGAATGACGCTAAAAAAATATTAGCTTAATTATATCAATAATTTAAAAATGTAATATTTTAATAAAAATAAATACACAATGGGTCTCGTAGCATTATAAATATAAATAATTTCAAAATATACTATTTTACGTCACGGGCAAAGCGCATCCATCTAGTGTCCAGTAAATCAGTACGCGATTAGGTGTGTTTTTTTTTTGCATATTTCGGTTTGCAAACTTTACTGTAAATTTAAGCCCCACGTTTAACGGCGGAGAGAAATAATATAAGAACATTTCCATACGAACACGAGTACGCGTATTATACGATCATCGCGATACTGTGGATAATGTGTACAGTTGATATTCGCGATTGAAAGTTTCGACTAACTTGCTCGACGATCTCGCCGTTCCTTGATGTAATAATAATACATTCTTTGTTCGATTTGTACTTAATGCGATCACATGTTTTACGATCCTCGCGTCGTAAGTCGATACCTTACACGCGTGCCCATGCCACTTACAAACCGCAACTTTTTTTTTTTCTATTAAGCCCGTTACAACACGTTAACTGCAAATTATTTGTGTATCCGTCCGTCTCATATACAATTGCATTTCTTTTTATGCGAAATCACATTCATCCGAGCTTTTATGCACAGCAATAATAGTGATTCAACAATGAAACAATAATAATAATAACAAGAACATCAAGAACAACAACAACTCGTTTCGTTTATTTATTCGCACCACAAATGAGATTCGGTTATTTTATTAAACCATTGACTATATATATATATATATTTATATCAGTATCGCGTCAGTCGTTTCAATACACACAATATAATATAATAATCGTACAAAAGGTCGGCGGTGGCGGCGCCGCGCGCGTATTCAATCTTTATTTTCGCCTCTGTTTCCACGTTTGCGTTACGGATTTCGGTTCTTAATTTTATTTATGTGTTTACACGCGCCCCTCGCGTAAATAATAAACGAACTCGGCGTTCTGCGCATTTATTGATGTACCTGTATACAACGGCTTCGGAGTGCTGTCACCCGCAAGGACACTCGCGGCGCTGTTATGGCGACCCAATTTTCCCAATAACCATCCTTGGCATAACATTCAACTGAAACTTTAGGCTTGGACTACTGAATACTGATAAGTGCATCGTGTTATCGAAATCGTCATCGTTGCGTTTGCGGCCACATAATATTTTATATTCTCACGCGTATCTCTCTCTCTCTCTCTGAATGTATCTTTTGTTACCGAGCGTACTTCACAACGCGGTACTTCGACGTAAAAAATTATGTCTTACGCGTAGAACAGCGTACGTCTAAAATTATTTAAATGTTGTGGCGGGAGAGGGATGGATGAAGGGAGGATAAGGGCAGGGTGAGGTACACTACAATTTTAGCATCCGCCCAAAGGCCGTCAATCGTCGTGCCAACGCAGATAATGGTCTATTAAACGCAATAGGTTTTCGTGCCCCCCCGCGATGCGTTAGCCCTGCATAGGAGTGTTTTTTTTTCACTAGTCAACAGAAATAAATGACCACGTGCTAAACGACAAGAATAATATTATAATAATATTATATTATATATTTTAATAATATTATTATTAATACACGAATCATGAATATTGTTTGATACATCGAAACACTAGTCCTGCGTTCCATATTTTGCACACGCAATTATAATGACTAGCAAACCGTTATAATATTGTTGTACAAGATAACAATATATACTTTTCATTGGTTGACGTTTTGGATTTATCGACAGTAATGTCCTGAACAAAATGCATCGAGCGCCACCCTCGTCGGAGGCCATCTCATGTACCAGTATATAAAACATAACGTATGAACTTGGCATACATTCGAAGTATACCTATAACTACTCTATCGTACCGACAACAACAACAACAATGCGAGTGCACTTGCCTCCAGGGGATTTTTCGCGTGAACGCCATTACTTGATATTACGACCTGGAGCGTTCAATCTTTGTCCAGGACGTGAATGGTAAGCGACAGTTCGCAGGGATAAGGATGGAACGAAGAGCAGGTGGGCCGCGTAAGGAGAGCTATAAATTTCGTTTAGGCCACGGCCATCACACCTATATTTTAACGTTTACATAACTTATATCTATATACATTATTAATTCCATCCGATTCCAATGCCGAAATAAACAAGCGGTATATTATGAAAATATAATATACTGTTTTTTTATTTTTATTTTTTTTCAAAGGATGTCATATTTAATTTGTTTTCCCTTGAAACCACCATAAAGAAACGTTGTATTGTAACGACGACCAAAGGGTCTTAACAAAACACAAATATAATAGTACAGCATATCCGCACAGCTATAAATCGAAATACGCACACATATATTAAAATAACAATCCGTGTTTATATGGAATCATACCCTTGTAGCTGATCCAAACAAATGACTCCGGAACTCGATGTAACACAAGTAAGTTTTATAGGCTTCAGACTTTGAGTCGTCGTCATTGTAGTCGAAATCGTCGGGCAGCTGATTTTTTATATAAACTCACACCGCGTACACGACGATAGTCCGTGGTGCAGACATTCTCTGATTATACTGTAATTTGATGTACAAAATATCTTAATTATTCAGTCTGGACATCGACCATTTATTATGGTTAAAACCAATTGTGTGAAATGACCTCGACGAAATGATAATTTCGAATCACTGCTGTAACTAGACGTACGGTTTGTATTCACGATTATACGCGTTACCCTTTGGTCTGGTAATGCCACTTGGTACCGAATATTTTGATTCCACGTCTTACAATCGGTTTTGCCACGTAACGGTTTTCAAATAAAAATCTTTTCGCCTGAATCTGTTCGTAATTTGAGTGCGTAAATTAATTCTTCGGCCGCATTAATGTGTAGATAGACCACAACATGTTACACCGCAGGAAGCATAAACGTAAATAATATACCGAGATATAATAATGATTATCGTCGAAACGGATCTAATGCAACGGGGACCATCGATTATTATTACTATCATGATTCTCGTAAAACAAGTGTCTGCACAGATACTATAAAAGTCAACGTATAGCTATGGGTACTTGTTTCGCAGTACCATGGCGCTGCGCAAAGGGATAAAATCGGAAATGTGGTAATAAGTCGATCCTAAGTAGACCGTTACGGAGCACTCAAATCGGTTTTCGAATCCTTTTTCAAACCGTTATCGCACGACTAGATCAAGATCGATCGGTACGATGAACCGGGTGTGGACTCGATATCACTATACATCACGTGTAGTGTAAAGGACAGACAGAGGCGCAGCGGATCACGGACGCATCAAATACCGGCACAAAGAGTGTTGCTATTTATTTATCTTAAACCCGTCCTCGTATGTGAGCTTGACATTTATTTATTTGTTATAAGTTCACGTGCCACGCCCTGCTTTGTATACGTTAAAAAGTGCGTGAATATAATATTTAAAGAGTAATTGTACTCGTGTAAAAGCTAAAAGAAAGGGATCGACGAAAGATATAGGAATTAGAAGTACGAGGATTTAGAGGCCTCGTTGAATGATTTATAACGAAAACAGCATAATTTGTGTGACGCCGTGACCGTATAATATTATTCCAATCAAAATACGAGTTCTCGTGGTTTCCCGATCGTCGAAGCTTAAACATTGTCTGTTTGAAGCTTAGACAATTTAGCATTTTGGTACACGCTTTTACTAGGTATTTGTACCGAGAATGTAACCATTATTTCCTCCGCACGCCATCATGTTCTGACTCCGCGCTATACGATACGCGTAAAACATTTCGTTCGTCTGCGGTACGATTGAACTCTCGCTCGGCGCGTTTAAAACGATTTTTCGCGTACAAAACAATATCATTACATTATGACCCGTAAGTACATAAAGTGCGACACGTGCGTTTTATACGGAATTTGCTATCTGTGCTCAACCCATTTATCACCCGTAGCATGTTATCGTATTGATACGCGAGGAAGAAAACGAAAACGGTAAAACTTTAATAATATTGTCGTCCCTGTAGACGCGGGGCCAAGGGTGGTAGGGTGAAGCAGTGTATTATATATTTTTGCCGTGGTGGCTGGTCGCGGCGGTGGCAGACATTCCATTCGATCCGCGTCGTAATCATACACCTCTATAACTCCAACCGTTGTTAATATCGTCCCCGTGTACGGATCGTAAATTGTTATTACTAGTATTATTATTATTAGCACCCTGAAACGGTTTGAAACCCATAGCTGGTGTTATTTTTTGCTTACGGTTTGACGGTTGTTACCTAGTTTAACATGTTCGTCTTCAATTTCAGTGGCGTATCATACAGTTATCTCTATTAGTAACTTTTTTTAATAATAAACAATGTAAATTTAAACAACCGAAAAAATATTAAACAGATTAGCTCAAAAACGACGTTCGATTGCGAATAACTTTGACTCTATTCCAATGGTTGTTTATATCTCAGATTTATATGCGCTTACTTGATAACCAACTCATTTATCACGGATCAAACATCTAAAGTATTTCGCCGATTTTGAACGGTGCTTGTTGTGCTGGACATTGAATGTCCGTCTTCAAACAATGAATTCATATTGTCCGTCGACGTACCACTGCCCATCGATACAATTCATGTTTAATACAAAACGTAATGGAATTTGGCGTTCAGCCTGTGCGATTACGTACACTTGTAAATAAGTACGGTGTAAATCGAAAGTGTTATATTTTTCATAGTCATCAAAGTAATTTCTTTGCATGTGTGAAATGGTTTGTGAAATAGTGTTTCTCCGTGTCGCGAAATCTTAGTAACACGCGTTGAATCCATACCGGGCGCGGCAAAATATCAACATTTACTCACATCGAGCGTCTGCAGCAGCACGGTAACCTCGACGGAATTTTTTAATTTATATTCCAGTCAGCTAAATAGTCAACAACAAGCGAACAATGCTCATTTATTTTTTTCGTGTTCCATACGCTTTCGAACCGCTGATAAAATGTATTATCGATTCTATCCAGCCGAGTCGTGCGTACAAATGCACAGTGTAATGCACGTTATTTGCGATACGCTCACCGCGGCACACGGTCGGAAGAATTTCGGGTTCGTAGTAAACAGAATGAATATCTAGGTAACAGCGATGGGAAACAGCTCGTTTTTCTCGGAAAGAGTCGGTAAAAGCCGTGGCTCCGCCGTGAAACGTATTATTTTCAAAACGTATACCATACAGCCGACCGTGTCGTATAGGACTACGGATAAACTGATGTTCCGCGAACTTTCACCGATGTCGGTGCGTTCGACAGAGTTCCCAATCCTTTGATCCTTATATTCTAAACGACCGTGAATTCTATCCGCATCGCACACATATTGTTAATATTATATGACGTATCTATATGGCTATATTAGTAAATATTTCAAACAAATCGTGATAAAGGAATGATCAATGAAAAGGTACCTGTTTTCCTCGTACTCAATTCGGTGTTCCGAGCAGTAGGTACTTGAGCGATGCAAAGGTAAGATTGAAGGGTGCGAAGTAGCTGGACGGAATAACACGGTAAGGTTATGGTTGGTGCTTTAGTTTTCTGTAAGGGATGACCACGGACCACCCAGAGAGAAGAAACGACCAACGCCCCCACCCTTATCCAACGTGTATACTCGGAACGTAAAAACAACAGTAGCAAAAACCACCACAGAGAGCTGATAATGGATACAGTTCCCTCCTTAAAAAGTAGACCGATAAAAAAATATAAGTAAGGTTCTCCGTAAGCCCCTGAATTATTCGGAATAAAAAATATGTACGCCTTTTCGTACACACGCGCTAATGGCATTGAGCCCACTCATTTCGATCGAAACCGTTCGAACAGTGCGACGTACCAAAAGCGTCCATCGACGATTTGTCAACTATTGGACGGGCATTCGTTCTCACAATTCGTACACTTCGTGGTTGTATTTTATTGCTCAAATCACACAACGGCACGCGCCAAGGTTCGATGTTTGCTTGCGATGGGGGGAATCGTGAAAAGAGGAGCAGGAGCAGGATTTAAGGAGGAAACATTTTACGCACGGGCACTGGGCAATATATATATATATATTATGTAAAACTTACTCCCAGCATTCGTACATTGTAGTATTTACGTGCGAGCGCCTAGGAAACACGACGTAAAAGTTTTCAGTCCGCAGCCGGTCGAAATTTAATCATTGTTTTATTGTTTTCCGTCGCCGGCCGTGGCGCTTTAATAATATACACAAATGATAAATATATAGAAAACCGGTCGAATCGCTGTACAAAGTGCACACGTTTGTACATTATATAACTGTAATATAGTTTAAAGCATTTTAAGTTGAAAACATAGTATAATATTCATACACGCCCATGGTGTAAGCTAATAGTACTACAAGTTATTTTATCCATGATATTATATTATAATTTCGGTCGCTATAACCGCTGGTTTTTTATTTTATTTTCGCTAGTCCCTTGAACGTTTTCATACCACAGATAACGACGTGCACTATTCGTGCATTCATTTTTCTTAATGGTTATGGTACGAATAATGTGCAGTGATTTACTTGTACTTCAAGTTTCGCGATTGAACCACGCACTTGAACGCCATTAGTCTAGGTAAAGAATTATATATTATGCATATCAATATTAAACATTTGTGGTTTCAAAAAAAAGTTAAAAAAATAATTTTACGTAAAACGTGACCTATTATTTTTCTTTATCTTAATATTAACTCATGAAATGCGTCTTCTATAACTGACCGATACATACCACTTGCACCAAATAACCATTATTTTTATATTTATTTGAATCGATCAGTAGGTACTACTATATTTGGCTTTCACCACGTTCTGAAAGTATAATTTTAATTTCGTTATTTTCAATTTTTTTTATAAATTTAACAATGAATTCTTAGTTTGCGCTATCTATATATTATACTGATGACAATATGTACATGCTTAATTTTGCTAAGTGCAATACATTTTAATAATTCTTATTATTATGGAGTAGTAACAATGTTATTGTGGTGGCTTAATGCTAAGTGTTTATTTAAACAATTAGGTTGTGAGGTTGTCCACGTCTAAGGCGGCATTGGAGCGGTGGTACTATGTTGAATTGGTAGTATATTTATCCTGTTGACTTTTAAAGAAACTTGAAGATCCAATGTGACAAATTTTTGATGTGGCCCTGGAGATATAGAATTCTTAGGTCTTTGCGAATATTATGGTTTCTTAAAAACTGCGGACTATTTGCTTTTGTTATTAAGGTTTTGTTTTGAAATATTTAAAGTTTTCTTGATTGTGTAAGGGCACATTTGCCCCAAATGGGAGACACGCATAGGTAATAATAGCAAAAGGCGCAGTATTTCATTAATTAAGTAAGGAAAATTGTTTTTCTAAAGTTGAATTTTGTTTAAAATAAGAGACAGAATTGTTAAGCGTTGATTAGCTTGTTGAAGGTTTTCCACTATCCAAAATGTGAAATACAATATCTTATAGAAAATTACAAAAAAGTAATAACCTAAGCGTTATTTGCGATTGCTGAACATCTGACCGTTATTTATTCACTCGTGTCTGAAGCCTAAAATATATATCCGTTGGACATGAACTCGTGGACATATGGCGACTTTGGAAAAAAAAAAATATTTCACACGTTCCCACAATCTGACCGCTGTCGATCGTTCGATATAGTCGATGGAGTCAAACGAAACACGATGGAAATGCATAGCATAATACCGAGGTACGTTTTTCATAACGGCCAAGTGTGGTCGACAGGTTTGTCTTGCTAGAACGCGCGGTTAGGCGTAAAAGCGTGTAAAAATAATATCTACCGATTCAAATACAATATTCAACCTCGTACGCAAGCGCATTATACTTATAATTTAAATGTATTCATACGGACGGAAAACTGTATACACGCGATGCAAAACTGTACATCACGATTTACATACGTACGTATGCGTATAAGTATACCGGGCATAAAACGTTTCTTCGTATTACGACAACAGCAGCAACAATAATATATTATGTACGCGATGTATAAATATCGTTAAATAACGGTAAAATGAATGCGAACACACATATATATATATATATATATATATATATGTATACGAGCAAATGTATATATATGTGTGCGCAGGAAATTTGAATTTTGTAATTTAAATAATTTAATTTGCCAATACGGAAAGTTTTAAAACCGTAAACATAAATAAGAGTTATACATTTAAATTACATAATATTTACAACCGGTGTGGCATTTACGAGTGGTGGTCCATAATTCATTAAACATTTCAAATTTACGTTTGAAATTATGTAAATCGCAACGCTGTAACCTTTCGTATATATTATACTACCGCGGTGGTGCGCCGCGGTGTTTTCGGTCCCGTGTTCCGTGTCGAGATACCATGATGCATTGGGAAATTCGATTTCGCTCGGAATTAAATAATTAGAAACTCGCGATTGTTGTAACGTTATACGACGCTCGCAGTACCGTCCCCCTCGCAATCAATATTCAAAAAACCGGCCGATTCAAATCAATCGAACACCGCTGCGTTTTATCGGCTTAACTTTTGTTTCCACACATACCACCTCCCGGTTTCCTTTATAATTCTGGAACGCTCGTAAAACGTGTGGAACTTACCAGACATTTGCATCACGCTCGATCAAAAAGCTCGTGTAATAAATATACGTCCAAAAGGTATAAAATATGCTTTATCGTGGCATTTAATTTCTTTCATGGAACCGTGGAAGGGTGAAAGGAACTTGGAATTGCTTTACCCGTGAACATTGTTATCTGTACGGCCATCGAGTGGACAGTTCATACGAGATGATGCATCCACTGGTCATTTATGAGTTCAAAACATAGGAAATGCAAGCCCGTGATTACGAAATCTGATAACATATTGTTAATATTGATGGAAACGCAGTATTGACGGTCGTAGTGTTTGAAGGTAATAATAAGTAATTCGAATCCATCCGATTGAAATATCGTAAAAACTGATATGAAAAAAAATAACAATATTAAAACCAAGAAGTTGTAACGACCGAAATTGATAAATGCTATTCGTCTTAATGACGACGATAACCAACCTGAAAAAACCAAAAGGGTAACATAGACCGAATGATACGACGAGGAAATCTATTTCATGATAACACGCCGTCGCCGTCTTGGTGAAATCGTTTGAGACGAGCGCGAGCTTCCCGAGAAATCAGGTCAGGTCTCGTAAACATACACACACACGGACTCACACGTGCACATACGCACGCACACAAGAACGCACACGCACACACACACACACACACACAAACACACACAT
The DNA here is from genome assembly GCA_949715065.1 of Periphyllus acericola. Lineage (NCBI taxonomy): Eukaryota > Metazoa > Arthropoda > Insecta > Hemiptera > Aphididae > Periphyllus > Periphyllus acericola. The sequence goes on along the minus strand of OX454269.1, from coordinate 6,646,445 downwards.
GCACGCACGCACGCATGTACGCGCAAACGAACGCAGAAAAGGGTGACGTCGGATGCTCGCAAACACGGAATACTCGAGTACAAGTGTTACAGGGCGCGGGAACGGCGGCGAAGGATTCTGTTTGCGGTTTCATCAATCAAACGTCCCTGCTCCCACCGCCCGAACGTCAACCTCCGCTGCCACCGTCACGGCACGCACAACAGTGCTATTATGTCAGCGTTTCTTCGCCGAAAATGGATATCGTATGATCATCTGTAATTCAGATTTCCTCTTCGCGATACGCTTCTGACGGTAGCAGAGGGTTGCGGTGGCGACGGCGGTGGTGGAGGTCCGGCCCAGACATCCTGCACAAAGTCGATAATGCCTAGCTATAACTACGAAACGCACGTGATGATTACGGTGGTGGTGTTGGTGGTGGTGGGTGAAGGGGTGGTGATGTAGTCGCGATGAAAATGATAAGACCACCGCGATCGAGTGTGTGTACATGAAATTCTGAAGGGAATTTTTATTTTTATTTTCCCCCTCTACCGTTTTTCCATTTTCGTTTTCTCGTACGTACGTGCGCCGAAGCGTAGTTTGTCGTCGTATATATTATTTAGAAAACCGCCGCCGCCTCTGTTGTACATAATGTATATATATAAATATATAATTACATACGTATACGAGTATTTACTGTGGGTGGATGAAAAATCGGTGAACCGTCAGCGCGGGACACCTCATTTTACTTAACGAAATAGTTAGAATCGGAATTTTAATGATTATTTTTTTTTTCTTACATCCCTCTCCCACTCATTCTCATCCCGCCACCATTCCGCCCTATCGCTCGTCGGAGCCCGTTAAAAGGACTGTAAAGTTTTAATTAGTTTCGCGAAATAGTAGACATTCTTGTTCGTATAATAAGTTTACGCTTGTATACTCTTGTGCCCAAGAGAGTAGGACGACGCTGCTCTGCCGGACGTCAGCGGCGGTGTTCGCGTTACTTCACGCGAAAGAATAGGACTTTACGTTTTAATTAATACGGCGAAACGTATATCTTAATAATTCTCAATTATTCGCACTCATCGGGCGAACGCAAATACGTACGGCGACACACGGTTTTGCGGTACATTGAGTTTTGAAACGAACTTTATTAAACGGTTATCGCGTGACGGCATAACGCACACGATTACTTCTCAGAGTCTACAAACATACCAGTATATTATGTAACACTGCACCGCGGCGTACGGTGTGATACAGGTGTGTATGTGCGTGAGTGTACGACGTGTGTGCTCGTTCGATACCGTTTTATTTTTGAGATGACGAGTGACCACACGGCATGTATAATACGGAAATCAAACGGAAATACTAATGTTAATTTTGCTCAGGAAACAAAAATCCGACCGATTATTATTTCCATTCATAAAGCACCACACATTGTGCACGGTTACGCGAAAACAACGTTCGAGTAGTGAGCGATTTTCGGAATCGTTATTACGTGTATAGTTTAGCGTAATACGTTTTCGTTTAGCTGCAGGTCTTTAATTCCTTTTCGGACGTATTTGATTTTACGATTGAAACGTGAAGCGTTCCTGCGATCGGACAATTAACGCTCGCCTATAAACTGTTTAACGTTCACGATTAAAAATGTATTGCCATTTCGATTTCCATTATTTAACGTGTAGCTACACGGTTTAAGCAGCGAAGTTTGATTTCGCCACGGTAATGATTGTTCTCCGAGGACGGTAATTAAAAACGAATTCGTATCGTGCGTAATGAATTGCGCTCCATTTAAGTAAACTGTAAATGTTAAATGATCACTTTGCATTTTAAACGTTGATTTTAAACGTGTAAAATAACTAGGTAGTCTTGAATCGAGAACCTTTTCGGCGTTTAAATATTCAAGCTTCTCTCGAAAACAATTTGTGTTTGACAAAATAATCCTTAAAGCTCGTATTAAAATTAAACAGTCGTTACATAATATTTATTAATCAATCCACAAAATATTATCAATACATGAGTATTGCGTATACACACATGCGTATGCATTATATTATAATATCTACAAATTCAAAAATATCAAGTTTGCCTGTACATGGTAAATTTTAATTCACCATCTATTATATTCTACGATGTTATTTGCATAATTTACATTATCTTTGTATAAGTCAATATAATTTTGGTTTAGTCGAATATCACATATAAATTATCATTTATAGAGACTGTAAGTTATCTTATTCTAACACTGATGCTCGCGTATCGTGCAACGTGGAACTCAATTTTTAGCAATATCTACAACGCAAAAAATAACCGTTCGTGGCATCAACATGACCGTTGTGCGGAGTCAATGGCGTGTATCTGTATGTTTTTGTTTGAATGTGTGCGTGTGTGTGTGTGTGTGTGTGTGTGTGTGTGTGTATATTACCGATCTATATTACTACTGTGAAATGAGGACACCCACGGTCCTTAAAGTGAACAGAAATACAAAATACGATTCGCTAGTAAATTAACCACTTGCTGGTTGTACGAGTATACGCGCAAACGTGTTGATATAAAATGATTATACCCATTGTGCATTCGTTTATCAATTATTATCGGCCATGATCCATTTACATCAAATTCCTATAAGTATTATTATTTATTACCATCACCCTACCTAGTTATAATACACACACACGCACATAGAGCGGCTGGCGATCCTGTGTATACACGGTCCTATAAATTGGAGAGCTGGCCTATAAACACACAGACATAATATTTTTTCCAAGAGGAAACTAGGTCATCCGAGACAATTGTTTAGCCTCGATATCAATTAGACCCATTGTAGCTTCTTTACGTACCTTTTAGTAAGTTTTTTTTACAAAACTAACGAAAGAAATTTAAATGACGCAAACGTTCTTCAAACAAGCGTTTATTATGATGAAATAATAATTTTCTTTTTACTCCACTTAAATTTTTTTTTAAGGCTTACCCAAAGCCAATTTACCTGTCTTAAATTCAGAAGTTTCACAAAGCTAAGTGTTCTGTTTTTATATTAATATAACATTGACCGGTTAGCTTATTGGAGTGTGATTTTTCATAAATTCAGTTTAAGATGAACTAAGTGCTGGGTTTTGTGTTCTAACATGAAATTGGGATTCGAGCATATTTGTTTAGTATAGTCTATAAATTAACTAAATCGATTTTCACTCGAAATCCACTTTCGAGTATCTAGCTACGATTTTCCGCGTATATAATATACGGAAACATTGAAAACCATGACAATCGTGGAAAAATACCTAGACATACGCACCGTTGTATAAAGTTTCGTCGAATGATTGAGTCCTATTTACTACGTATTACGGTATACCAGCTAGTATAAATTATACGAAGTGGCTGACGGTCTGCGAAATAACATGCAAGATGACGTTATAATATTATATTGTAAATCTCCACGCAAGCGACCCTCAGCCATATAATTTCTCGTGTATTTGCACCTACCTTTGTTTGTACGCCCTGAGACAACTATCTACTTCCTTTGCTATTTATGTCTTACGTGCGCCAGCGTGCACACACACACACAGACACACAGACACACACACACACACACACACACACACACACACACACACACACACACACACACACACTCACTCACGAATTAATACACGTTTGGTGTTTCGCCTGATGCCCTACGGCAAACTGATGACGGCTCGTTGGAAACGCTGCAGCGTTGTGTACACCACGATCGAGCGTCTTGTTGATTGACACGTCACGCAGCACCCACACCTCCGCCCGGGTAATCTAAGGCTACTCCTCCGAGAACGATATATTATCATAATATTATGCTAAACGCCGGATCGTGTTATTGTTTTGACAGCATCAGAGGTGGTGGGCCGAACCTGCGACGCTCTACGTGCAGGGATGGTTGCGAGAAGGACGGGAAACGAGATGAGATTAGATTTAACGGATGGCGTGCGATCCGGGTGCAGACTCGGCGGATTAAAAGGACATATTATTACATTACTCGCGCGGGTATAATATTATATGAACATTGGAGGCAGGATGGGCGGGATTATTGAAATAATGCGGGTGTATACAATTTCAAGGTGGTGTTCACTCTTAGGGATGGAAGCTGGGAAGGGGTCGGTTTACTCTTGCGGTCCGTGGACTGACGCCATCAATCGCTGTACGCGTTCGCTTTCGTACACTTCCGACGGTGCGGAAGGCCGGTGACAAAACTATTATTGTTTGCGCTTTCCAGCCAAACGCATTTGTACATACATATAAATATATATACCACCTTTACGCTGTATATTGTGTATAATATAGCAGTGGTTCTCAATCTTTTTAGAACTCAAATTTTTCCCCGAATATCTAACGCGACCCACATGGTTTTACACTCAGAAGATAAAAAAAGTTGTTCTAAGAAACCAACATTTTTTTTATAACTATTACTACTCTTTTAGCTTTTATACAAGGAGTATAACTTTTTAAAAACAATTATACGAAGAATCATTATAAGAAATACCCGTCGGTAATTTTCAAGACCAGTAATGTTTTATTCTCATAAAATTTATAATTATGTAGTTTAAAAGAACGTACGTTTCTTAAGATATATACAATTGAAAAAAAACACTAATCGTGACCCACTGGTAGGTCGCGTCTCATAGTTTGGGAAACACTGGTCTGTTGTGTACCCGTGTGTACATGGACCACGGTCGTTCGTAGCGTCGATCGGCGTATTTGTGAATAAATATTGTCGTCTCACCGTGGCGACCAGTACGCCGACGACAAGTCATCGGACGGAGCAGTTTCCCAGCCGCCGGCGCTAATAGATTGTTACGCGGGTACCATGGCGATATTTTGATTAATAGGGATGAAATGATCAAACGCGAGTACGACACGGGCGGTAAAATAAATCATAAAACTTCTGCTTGCGTGCACGTGTATTAGTTTGTCTATCGAAAATGAGCGCGCGCGGTACGCCGCCGTTCTACCGTCCCTCCGCCGAGCCCCTTCTGACGTACGTAGGTACTTTTTTTCCGGCCGCTGGTTTTCACCCAGCATGGTTTTAACTTTTAACAGTTCGGCTTGTGCGTTTTTATTTCGCGTCAAAAAAATGTAAAACAACTTTTGTAAAAAGTTGTTTTCTAAATAAAAAAAAAAATGAAAGCCCATAATTAATTTCCTTAGAAGACGGAGTGTCAAAAAGTGTGTTTATTGAAACTGCGTATACTTTTAGTAAAAACAACAATTTATTATCATTATTTTCGTATTAAACGTAAAACGAGAGTTTTTAATAATATCATTCGTGAGGTGCACTCGTTATGAAGAAATAATGAAAAGTTCAATTAATCTTTTAAATGTAATATATATATTTATAGGTATTTTTTTGATTAAATCGTAACGAAAGAAAAAGAGTAAAAGTTGAAATGAGTAAATAAAAAAAAACCTTTAGTATTTTAATTGGATGGAAATGTTTTTATATTTTTTCTTAAATATCAGATATAATTGAATACATTATATAAGGTCGTACACAAGTATACATCGGGACGATTCTACGTAGCTATATATTATAAAATATTATTATTGTATGCCTTAAATATTTCACAACGTAAAACCATGTAATAAGAAAGATTTATTGATTTTGTTTCAGGTAAGGGACTTCTCATTTGGTAAACTTACACAATTTCCTTCACCGGAAAAGGTCTTCACTGTACGATCCTATATGATCGGGGTGAGTGTTAAACGTATAAGAGAGACAAAATATAGCGAACACGCGGTATGCCGACCGACCACTGAAGAATAAAAACATTCGTTCACGATTTCAAAGATTTAAGAAAATACCCAACAAACACACATGGGTGAGAACTATTGAAATTCTAACAATTAAAATAAACTCCGCGTGTGAGCGTGTAGGTGAGCTTTTACGCAAGGGTGTATGCGTGTGTGCGTGCTTGCGATACGAAAACGAAGAAACATTTAGAATCTCAATTAAAGCGTTTATGTAGACGCGCGCGCAATATTGCTTTTCACGCGCGCAGTTAAGGAATTTCCAGCGTGTATATAATTAATATATTATTATATTTTACGTACACATACATCCGTGCAAAGTTGGTTTCTCGAGCCACTACTGTTTACGTACGCGCACACGTACACGTTTCCGTTGAATTTCCATACGGATTTTCATTAACGATTTCGTAACTAAAATTATATTCTCGCCGTTCGCGCCGTGCACGTATGTGTTTAATAAATAATGTGCGCGTGAATGTGTGTGAACTGTTATTTGTTAAACTCTACATTCTCCGCTGGCCCAAGCCCCGTCTTCATTACGGTTTCGGCTAGAAGAAATACACTCCTCCGGCCACCGTCGAGCTACCCATATCTGCCAACTCGGTCCGTTCCGTTTACACAGCGTATAGTGTACAGCACAGTTGACCGCAAAACTCGAAACGCGTAAGCCATTTGACAAATCCGTCCCGAAGAAACTTTTCAATTCGTACGCGCGCCCACCCGATCCCTCTATTTATATATATATATATATATTTGTGTGTGTGTGTATGTGTTTGAGTTTGTGTGTGTGTAGGCCACACTCGTCTCGCGCTAGCAGTGCCCTATGCCACCACCGTTGCCGCCGTCCGAAAATGTTTTCACTCGAAACTTGCTCGACGCCCATAAACAATGCACAAAACTACGTGAGGGTTCACGCAGGGCTTATATGTTCGAAATTCCTGGAAATTGAACTTCTTGAACCGGACTGATGCGGCTCACATCCCTGCAACGACAGTGTCAGCCGGGTAGAGTTACACGTGGAGGGCGAGCGAATGAGTGGACGGAGGGTGGATGGATGTGAGCGAAATGAGAGACTTGTGGCGGGCGTGATGCGGGCGAGTGGAGGGAGAACGAGGGAGAGGGTTAAGCCTTTTTTTTATATGCACAACAACGGCGGCCCCGAACATCCGCCGCCGAATGTAGCTCGCAACACACGTAGACCGAGAGATTTATGTATAGACATTTTATTACTTTCCGAATACGTCGGGAAACCTAAGGAAAAGAAAAAAAATTACGCCCCCGCATGTGAATTCTAAAAACAAGAAAAATAGATTTTACGTGAACTGAAATGAAAATTATTCGAAAATCGTATTACGGTTCTATTGTGTACATTTGTACATCGAGTTGATACTATTCATCAACATTGACGTGCTGTACCGCTGCGCAGGGGTCTCCAAACTCCGGGCCGGCACAACTCCCTAAATCAAATCAACTGTCGATATATTTTCGGAAAAATTTATACGGGATGTGTATATAGGTACGTATTATGCCATATCCGTTGTATCACACTGTTGTTGTTTCAACTCTGATTAGTTTTTAAATAATTCAACTCGTCTTTGAAAAATATAAGCCGTGAAAAATCTTTTGTATTTTTCGACGAGACAAGAAGAAATAACATGTACAACGTAATACACGTTACGGCTATATAGTCCGACGTGGGCTGATGTAACGTTAGCCGCCGTGTTATGGCCAATGTCAAGTGATAATAATCGATTCATGATATTTATTTTACCCCGAAGAGAATATAAATTCATTATATGATGAAACATAATTAAAAACAGTGTCACGTTGTGAGATATACAATCATTTTATTTTATATAACAATTAATTATAATCTCATTGGTTTTATTTTGCTCCCTAATACTGTAGTATTCGTAGTGGGCTGGTCACTACGTTTCTAGACGCATATTTAGTACAGATGGAAATATTACCGCTAGCGACTTGATGTTAAATTAATATTATAGTACCGATTGACCGTGAAAGTATTATTTTATACAATCGTTGGTGTTTTTTTTTTTAAAAAATCGTATCCTCATAATAAGCCTAATCCACGATGCGAATAATATTGAACTGTAACTGAAAAAATGAACGTTGACAATTTTCATCGTGTTACAGTTCATGTTGCACACGAACGGTTTTTTTTCATATCCTACCGTTCGTCGAAACCCCGAAAAATGATTGAAGGTCGATGAAAAAGGAAAAATAAAAATTAAATTAAAAACAAATCAAGGATAAATTATGCCGTAACGGTTTTAGAACTGCTCCGACTAGACGAGTGTAAACATATTTTCTTCAGACGTATTCGCCATAAAATCGCAGCCAACATTCAGCCATCGACCTATATGCAATAAACTACTGCCACGTTACGTGTACACGATATACACAGTCCATATTCCATAGCGGCGGCGTTTCAGCAGCAGATAACTGCCAAGTGTCGAATACTCGAACGTCGATGCTCATCGTCGTGATTATAATACGTGGTATTGCGTCCGCTGATTGCCGAAATTGAATTCCGTCGCCACGTAGAGATATTTTCGTCAGCACAATTATTGTCCCCGGACCACGGGAAGAGGACGGTTGGAAATTATTGCAATTATAGGTTCGTTACGCGTACGTGTCGTAGTCGTCGTACATGTACTGTACACGTCCGTAGCGTAAATAGTGTTCGCTTTTGTCGTCGACGCACGTGATTCCAGTTCGGACGCAATATCACAGTGACCCGCTTTCTTTTTTCCACAACATATTTGGGGGGGGTCAGGTCCCCGTGACCGTCGATGCCATATTTTTTTTTTTTTTTAAATAACTGGATCGGCGGGTATGGTCGCATTCGGCTTCGTCTCGCAATCCGTCAATAATTATTGTTATTAGCGTCCTTTTATCGTTTCTCGGTGTATCATTTTATCCTTTTATCCTCTCTTACTCCTCGCGCGGTTCCTAAAATATTTCTAGTGGTCCACAATCAGTCTCGTTATATTCGTAAATGTACTTTCAAATGTTTCACCGGGATAAAAAACTGTTAGATCTAAAATTTAATTTTCCTTTCCAAACGAGATTGCATTTTCAATCCACGATTTATCTATTTAAACACTTGTTTTCGATCTGAAAAATATTATTTATAATTCAATACGAAGAGTTATTAAATAGATATAAAAATAGAATACAATTTAGGCTTGTAGTATTTTCTAAGTCATCTTTATTACATTTCGAGTTAAAATCACAATTTAATAATGAGCCATCTTCATCGATATTGTGCAATGCTACACATGACAAGCATACTGATTTTATAGGTGCTGATCTAATACCTAATATTCGTTTTTATAGTTTTTTCGTAATATTTTACCGATTGTCGATTGAAAACATGTTTTACATTCATTCACTTAGAACTATACAAATCATTAACATAAAATATTTATATATATCTATAAAAATATACATGTATTTATAAATATGATAATTTAGAACTAGAAGCTAACGTTCATCAACAAGACTCTATATTCGTTTCTATTCGCTTGAATGTAGCAATATTGCCTAAATCGTACGCCGTATCTCTTAATCTGTTGTGTAAGAAAAATGTTATTTCCATCTCGCAAGTCACATAATATCTCTGTTTGATGTTCGTTTGTTAGTTTTTTTTTTACGCTCGGTATGATTAATTTATTGCGTCTCCCTGGGGTGGTGTAAAAAAATAAAGCGTAACAGAAAACGAGCAACTTATTTTTTTAAACGGTTTATTTTTGCGTCTTGTGCCTATTATTAAAATCCCATTATTTTTTGTACAGACAATTCTTGTTTAAAGTTGTACGACAAAAAAAAAGTGCAGACTCTAAAGTTGCAATTTAATCATTTTTTATGATTACGTACGTAAATGTTGCTAAACGAGAAAAAAATTACTGCGCGTCTGAAGATATTAACTTGTGTCAGTTGCATTAGACGCGGCAGCTACGTCGTCGTCGTCGCAAACCGTGTTCACACCACTCGCGTTGAACAGTCTCAAAATGTAATGACAAATAAACAAAAACCGCCGACAATTAAGCTGAAAACTTTAAGTTTCCTCGTACAAAGTTATATAATCTCTGGACTCGAGCGTTGTTCGCTTTGCGGCTCACGTAAAAAAAAAACCTTCGTTTTTTTTACATCGTGCTTTACATAATACTTACCAACGGCCTTGGTCAATAGTTTGTATGATGCGTGTTCTTTGATGTAACGTTTGTGGATCTCGTCGAGTATATTATTATGATGCGCGTTACTGCAAATGATTAACTTTGATCAAACACCAATGGCCGTGCCAGTCAGGCATTCCCGAGATGAGCGTAACCGGAAAAACTGTTTACACGCGTGTACAATTATTTGACCAAACCTTAACCGGCAATCGTGTTAAACCAAACATTACGATCACATTAAATTTATACTACTATTGTTAAATAAACCGGTACGCACGAGGGAATGAGAGGAAAGGAAATCTTGAACGTATGAAAACAATAGGTTTGGAGAACGATCCGAAGATGAAAAGACTGTAAATCTTAATGCAAGCAACGAGACGCACAGAAATTATGTCGATAACGCAAAATGGCTATGGACACTGTAGAACACGATAGCGAGAAGAGTAGAAAATTGTATCGCTATAGCAATGCTACGGGACCAAAAATGAGTCGTGGTCGGTCGACTGAAGGTGAACATTCTGCGTAAGACCGTATACCAAAGAAAAACTAGAAGCGCGACACTTATGATCGATAATGTCATAATTATAAAATCTGTGGAGGCTTTCGCGTGTTGTTTTAATCGAAATAAAGTACGCGATAACTGACCTCGAGAATTGTAACATTACAATTTGTTACGCTCATTGTTTGGGGGCCGAAGCGGATAGTGTTATTTTATCGGTTGATTAGGATAAAAATCGTTTAAAAATACAAGAATATTGTATTATATAAAGTTAAGTTGACGAATCAGCCGATACGTGTATGCGATGATATAGTATGTATCCACCTGTAAGGGTGAAAATGGGGTTTCAATTAGAGTTGGTGCAGTTTAGCTTTGAACTTTCGGTTTCTCTCGAAGAGTATAGCTTTTATGTAGTAATTATACCCCGAGGAGAAGAGAAGACAAACCGTGTACGAACGTCACTCGCTGCTGCTTCGGGGACTATGTGGACTCGGAAATGGCGTGCCTACGACAAGCGTCCGTTTGCTCAACGTCTGCCGGATACAGTGATGTCTTGTCGCGCACAGGAAACTTGGAACGCAAATAAATAGAGACAGAGATAGATAGATTGAGAGAGAGAGGGAGAGAGTAATAGCGTAGAAAAGGAATAAGGATTCCCGAGAGAAAAGCCACGCGTGGACGCGCGCGAGAGATAGTCGTGAGGATGCTGTTGCGCTCCGGGGGACGTTCGACCCCAATAAATATCGACGAAATTAATATTTCATGATTCGCCCGCGTGTAAACGTATATAAACGATGTATTTATATGTATAGACGACGACGACGACGACAAGGAATTCTTGATAGTACGCGTGCGCGCGTATGTGTGTGTGTGTGTGTGTGTGTGTGTGTTCGAGCAGAGCACGACTGCTTTGCTGAAATACTGCCGAGGTTAATGGCTTGTCGGCCGCGTCACATAAATCCCGGGCTATTATAATATAACAAACAAGAACAACGGCGACGACGATTCTCCGCGAGATATATTATATAGGTACATATATACGGTTGCACGCGATGTAAGGGTAAAACGCGTTCGTTCGGTCCGTTTCACCTGGGGTCCGGTCCATATATATTATTATTATAGGTACAATTTGTGCGTACGCGTGCACCCCGCAGCTGCCGCTTCGACAAATATATAGTAGTGCTAGTGGGCCGCCTAAGACGACAGTGGTGTCGACTGCCCGGCACATGTCGTTCGGTGCGAGAACGTGTATGATATATTATTATGCACGTGAAACCTGGTCAGTGGTGAACGCGGCGACAAGAGAAATATTTCCGAGAGATAAGAATATCCGTATTGTTCTAATAGTACATGGACGACGGACAATGTGTAATATACCGGTATGGGAGGGGAACGAACGAACAAGTCGATCGTACGAAAACTGTTTAGCTTCGGGGTGCTCGCCTGGAATGCAAAGGAACCGTATAGCAAACCGAACGCCATAACCGAAACGCTGGACGGGGAAAATACTCAGGGATGGCCAGAGACGGTGACGCGTGTAAGTTGCGGATACGAGGATGGAGCTCTCTGGGAAATTTTCCGAGCAACAACAACGGCTGACGGATTAGACCCAGACACCGGCGGAGAGGTGTGCGGTGGACGTAGCGAAGGCCCTACATGGGCTGTAAAAGCTCTGAAAGAAGAAGATATATGTACGTAAGTTCGGCGCGTGTATAGAATTACGTCCTGCACGCGACAGGAATAATGTATGCACCTAGCGAATCCTCCACCACCGCCACCGAACTCTAGACGATGTTTTACGACGATGCATCCTTCCTCGCGCGTCCGACGGATAAATACAATATATTTCGAACGTACGTTGTGCGTATGTTGTTATTATTTTTTTCGATCAAGGGTAAACTACTGTTATTATAATGCAATAGTAGTCTCCCACTCTCTATAGCTGACTACATCGTTTGACGCTAAATATCGTGTAACTGACATTCCGATGACGAACCGAAACAATATTTAGAACGTACTAACTGTTTCCTGAATAATATTGAAAATTATATTTTTATAACTTCCCATAATATTCCTGGCTCAACTTTTTATCCTAAGACAATATTATACGGTTAAAATTTTAAAAATATGTAAATAATAATATTACACAAATAATTGTCGTTTACGAATCGAACAATTAGCAACATTTAAAAATTTTAATATTTATTTCTGACGAAGATCAGAACTCGAATATTTGTTCGATTTCTTATTTGGTTAAGCATTAAAATAGTCTGTGTTATAAAAACAATGTGTTGTCACTCATTGCACTCGTTTAACATCAGTGGGCAAGACAAAATACGGCAATAGACATAGAATATATTATCATTTTTATTATTATTATAGAATCTTATCGTGAACTGTGTTGTTCGGTGCCCGGGGCTTTAACGACATCGCCGTTCCAATAACGATAATCCAACTCATTGTCAGGAAGGAAGCATAAGAAAATAAAAGAAACAACGGTATGACGATAAACGATATCTAACGCCGGGATCACCGCTAGGAAAGGAAGAGAAAAAACACGGTCTTCGAATCGCCAGGACTGGATTTCCTTGACCGGGCATGAGCATTTGTGTAGATGTGTGTATGTGTGTTTTCCGTTTCGTAAAACTGCTGCAACACCCGTCGTTGTTATCAACGGTAAATTCAGAACGAACGATTTCTTTTTCTCCGATTCAGCAATCATACGCAAATTTCCCCGTGGGTAGTTTGAGCATACTCGTATACATGTGTTTCACTCCGAAAGGTTTCTAGCGATTATCGTAACCCAAAGTTTTATTGGAAGGCGACCTATTCAACCTTTTGTGTACTCGTAATGTTGTACTATAATACGAGGTGAGTACGTGAGCGTATCAACCACGAGCGCTGATATCAAATTAGCTAACGCTTAATACCCTAGGGCCTACACTAGAGCAGGTGTGGAGTCTCTTAGTTACGGCCTGAAGCTAAAATACTATAGTGGATTTACCTGTAACATATTAAAAAGAAAAAAAATGTGTGAACGATTTATAAAAATTGATCTGAGATTTTTTTTTCTTTAACTTGTAAATGCACTCGTTACCCTTATTATAAAAATGTACGAAACTTCTGGGTCGGGTGAGACTCCACGGTAGGATTAAATACAGCGGTTAGTCTTTTAAACTTGAAACCAATGTGCAAATGTAGTTAATGCTCTCGAAAAAACAATACTGAGTGAAAGAGGTTCGATGGTTCAGTCTATGTTTCTAAAGATGGTCAATTTGGCAGTCAAACCAAAACTACGATTAATTTATATATGGTAGTATTTAATAATGGAAAAACGCTGCGATTATAAGAGACGTCACTTTATACAGTATAGTATTCATACCTTTGTCGATGGTAGAAAAACGAATGGATTATTACAAAACCTGTCGGTACGATATCATTTTGTTTGGGCTTCGTGTTTCGGTACACCTAACTCAGTGGACTAGTTTATTAATAATCAGCTCTTCTCTCTCTATCTCCTTTTCCGGCTCTTATAAATGCACATGACGTTTATGATGTCGTTCGCTGCTTAGGTGGCGAAATAAACAATTAAGGAATTGCTCTTTCCCTCTCACTCTATCTCTGTTTTCTGTCTCTCTCTCTCTCTCTCTATCTTCGTCTTTCAGTTTCTTCCTCTCTCACTCACTCTCTCTCTCTCTATCTCTGTGCTCATGACGCAAGGCTGTACCCTCCTCTGGACCTGCGGAGACGGGCGCCTAAAACTTTGCGTGAGAGTTATTTATGTTTTCACTGCGTTTCGACGGGGTCGTCTCGGTGGCAGGGTCGGACTTTGCGATTACAGCGCCCTGTTTGAACGCAATATTACACGGCTGGTTCCATATAATTCATGTACGAAACGCGATAAACTTATCTCATATTTTCCGGTCGCATATGTTCGAAGCGAACGTAAGCCTAGACTGTGAAGAAGGGTGGAGGAACGTGGGGTGATGACGGCGGGAAAAAACGGCTGGTGAAATAACTGTAAACGGTGTACAATAATATAATGTAGCTTTCACGCGATTGTATCGCTCACACGTTACTTGACTAGTTCTATAATAATTATACTTCTCCCACGGCTGCCGTCCATTATATTATTATATAGGGTTGGAACGTAAGAGCTTTGAGTGCGCACCACTCAAAATATAAGGTAACGATTGGAAGGGGGTTGGGGGTGGGTTGAGTCTAAATTCGTAAATAATTGCGCGTGTGCATAATATGTGTTTTTTTTCCAAGCGCAAACTCCAATGGATAATGCTTGGATATAATTTGATAAATGTGTTGGACTTATATTGTTTTTATTTTTTCATATATGTATATAACATTATACAAGAATTGACAAGTTAATGCCATCGACGCTTACTTATTCCAGTTTTGATCATTATTTTGTTTTTAGTTATCATTTTAAAATACGTAAGTATTCCGAGCATCGGTTTGAAATGAAGTTAACAATTAAACATATAGTTCCGAGTTTACTTCAATTAATTTCATTTTAAAACGGCCGATTGGACTTTCTTTTAATTCTATTCTATCTGAAAAAGCAAAAAAATGCACCGCGAACTAATAATTTTCATACGAAACAATGGTTTAAAGTAATCTGATGGATGATAGGTTACTATTCAATTTGAAAAATTATACAGTTCAACTATATTTTAATATTTTAAATAAAATAGATAAACAATTCCTATTGCAATAAGTCTGAGTTATTCATACCCAGTTAAATACATACGGATAATTTATTTGACTATTTGCATATTGGTATAGTTTATAAATAAAATCAATATTTGACAAATTTCCCTAAAACTTCTCACCTGCTCTTATATTATTTATATATATTATATAACTATATAACAGTAATACAGTTGGCAAGACATTGTTTTAAAAAAGTCATATAGTTATCATCATACTCATTCTATCTAAACGGATCTTTTAAATCTTTAGGCTAATTATTAATCAAAACCAATAGCTAGAGTCATAATTCACGATGATACGTAACTAAGTTGTATTATTTTTTTAATCGGACAAAATATTCAAGGCGCAGTCGGTAAATTTTCTAATTATAAATTGATATGATTTAAATACTTTTCAATATTGAACTGCCTAGCCCACCACATCATGAATGCATAAGTTCGTATCGAAAGCAAATGTATATTTAAAGCATTAAATCGAAACAAATAAACGTCAAACATGTGATTTCACGAGATTTTTTGAGTTCTGGTATAAACTAATAACCGTCATAAAATAATAGCTAATAAAAAATAATCAATAGCGTTTTTCCTATAACATCTTAACGCGGTGTGTTTGCCCGTGTTCTACGTGTTACAACTATTTCAACGTATGATTATTATAATAAAATATTGATCAAATTGTATATTTTATTATCATCTTCTTTTTGGTCTTTAATTATATATTGTTTATTTGAAGTTTAACACAATATTCAGTGTTATAAATCATAATCGCCCTATCTCATATACTAGTATAAGGATTCTCGTAGACCAGCGGTTTCCATCGGTTTTAAATACTAAATATTTATATAGAGCACGTAGGGAAATAGTTTACTGAAATGTTTCCGTACTACGAAAAGCCACATCGAACGAAACGGATTATCTTGTAAATAAATTCACTGTGCGGTCGGATTTTGATATAACTGAACAAACAAGTGAAATATTATTCAAAACCTTGAGGAGGTTTTAATGCTATTGCCGAAGTCGTAATCCTGTTTTCTTAAACATTACGTCTTTCGAAACACATATATTACGCATAAACGAACGCGCTCCGTCTAATACCATCGGCCGCGGCGGTGGCGGTGCGTCATTAGCATACCCGCATGGACGGATGATTGCGTACGCGCAACGCGTTCCCCACAAATTTTAATTAAACGCAAACTTTGTTTTATCGAAATATTTTTTATCCATAAACGCAGTACAGTAATCAAAATAACAAAAGTAATAATAACAACAAGCCACCGGTCCGATAAAACGCGCGCACACAGACACATTTAATACTTGCGGTGATCTTTAAGGTTTCTGTGCGCAGTATCTATGTCACAATGCGCGACGCCGATGATATCATTGCCACCATTTTTATCGTTATGACTATATTATTATTTTCCTGGCAATTCCTTGATTGGAATTCCGAGATTTTCGATCGCTCGGCCCCCCACGGCGTTTCATATTCGTTTGTTTATAACACCACGATCCGTTAGGTATGGCGTGAGTGTTGGTATGTGTCATTAATTCGAAGTGTAAAAAAATCATGACTGAGAAGAAAAAATAAACGTCTTAATCATACGTAAGACGTTACCAACTGCGGCGATAATGAATGCATCTCGGTTATAATAACACTCTCTGAAACGCCTATAGCACAGAAACTATTCGCGACAAATTCGCTGCGTCGGAAAGAGCTTTTCGTCGTGGTCGCAGTCGTTACGAATTCGTCGGGTTGTAATTGAAATATTCGTATACCAACGCAGTAACGATTCTATTACGTCGCAACTAGTTATCTATACGCATAATGTGTACGCTGACTTGAAATTAGGTTCCTACCATTTGCTATTTTAAGGCCTATAAGACTATGTGATCATAATGAAAGTGGACGGTGTTTATCCGCGTATCACGCGTACCCAAACTCCGTAATACTACGAGACAGCCCTTTTTTTATATTCTATGCCATTGATGATTACTTGACTTCATCAATAAGTTGTCATACGCATTTGTATTTTATTTGTAATATACATAAAATTCTATAAGCCATTTACGATACATCACCATGATTAAATATATTCAAAAGGATCAAACTCCTACACGGATATCTAATATTTAACTGGTCACCCCCGAACACGTTGCACACGACGGTGGTATAAAGCTAAGAATCCAAATGGTTTGGACGGGCCATCGTTATACGACTTGTCACCGATACACCCGCTAGAACCACTACCCGTTCCTTTACCGCTTAAGATGCTAAGGACACGGCTCGCCAGCTTTGTAATAGATGTATTATAATTTTTCAAACGTTTAGCCACAGATTACCGTCAGCGTAAACGACTTATTTGCCGTACTTCAACGGTACGTAATGGTATTCCACGAACGCCAAGTTATAACAACAACAATGATAACTTATTGTCTAGAGGGCGAAGGGTAAACCGCGGTTGTTGAAAAATTGCAGTCGTGTTTTTTTTTTCTTTTTATCGATATTTTCGCCTAGAGGGAGAGAGAAAGCCGCTTATAGTTGTAGCGAGTTAACGCCGTGTATATGTATACAATATGTACGTATGTACACATATGTATACATATACAATACGTAACGAATAAATAAGAAACGAAAACTGTACAACTTAGCTAAACGTTATAGCGCGAAACCCCGAAAATCCAATAGTTTGAGCGAATCGGAAAATTTTTATTATTAAAATTAATAGTCGAGTGGCTGCGGGGATACGGTGTTGGATATATGTTTGCGTGTACGTCTAAAGCAGCTCATCGCTAAAAGCCCATACACATCGGATATATAATATATACGCGCAAACAAACGACAAAGAATTATTTATTGCCCCGCGATATTCCGTAAAATAATTCTTATATGGAACGCAAGTCGGGTTAGTACTCCAAGGCTTAGTTTATTCCTCTCTCTCTCTCTCTCTCTCTCTCTCTCTCTCTCTCTTACCGACCCATCAGTTGGTCCTCGGTTTTTTTTTTCTATGGTTTCTTTTCTCGTCGTCCTACTACGTCTCTCTCTCTCTCTCTCTCTCTCTCCATCGTCCTGCGTTGCACCTGCGAACGGGGTGACGTAATCGTAATGCAAGGCCCCGCTTTATACAGGACTGCGCAGTGATTTATGTATATAATCCATAATTCACACGGAAACACGCTCACAAGGCCAATCTCGGTCGGTATAGAAATTTCAAGCACGCGAGATGACGAGAGGGTATAATAATATTGTTGTTTGGACCATGGGAAAACGCGCGCTACGTCAGAGGCAAACAGGCGATTAACTCGCACTAATTTCTCAGGCAAAGTTCGTGCTTACACTGTATCGTATAGCCGTGTATGGCACGGGGGTGGAACAGGCCATGTAAACGGGGTTTTTTTTTTGTCAGAATGGGATAAAAATAGAAAATAATTTCAGTTTTTTTTTTGATTTTTTCCCGTGACGTACAAGTGAGACGCACGAGCAGATACCATCAAGAAACCTTTTACACAACATTTCATTATTTATTTATTCAATAAAATACGAGTAAAAACCAATATATGCAATGAAAATTAACTTAAAGCATTTATATATATATATATATATATATATATATATATATATACATTAATCTTATAAATAGATAAATGTAGATACATTTAAGGTAAAAGGTAAAATAACGGTAATTATAATTTTAAAATCAAATTTCAGAGAACCGTTTTGATAAATTTAATTTATTACCCGAGTGGTTCATCGGGTAAGCATGTTTAGCTATAGCTTGAATAGGGATCATAAAAGGGAGCAGTAGACCAAGAGAGAATTTGAGGGACCTTAAAACGTACTTTATAGATATTAATATATTATTATTATGTAGAGAATAAGAAATGCTCGCATACAATATTGCGCGTATCGTGATAAATAATTTATAAGGGTCGAACGATGAAGTTCTCACCACAGACCAAAAGCAGACCGAAAACAAACCGAATAAGTTACAGGCAAAAGTTTCGCCTCATAATTATTTCGGAAATAATCGAACGGAGAACATTTCCCTTCGTTCACTTTCATCAAGCCAGATGGTAAACCACCTCCCCCTTCCCCGGTCCATACGCATAGGGGTGCGCAGAGTGGGTACCTATCGCGTAACGTCGCATACGCCGCAATTTTTCGATTGACTGATTAAAACAAAAACGAACCGAGAACACATCTTTGTTCCGTTATTACACGCGAAGTTAATCCTGCCCCGGAACAGGTGGGGGTTTTGTGATTTTGCGAAAAGTGATCTTAGCCGCTCGACGCCAGTGCTGCGCGTGGGATTTTAAGCCAGCACATAACAACATTAAAGTGTTAAG
This sequence comes from Periphyllus acericola, assembly GCA_949715065.1. NCBI lineage: Eukaryota > Metazoa > Arthropoda > Insecta > Hemiptera > Aphididae > Periphyllus > Periphyllus acericola. The sequence continues at coordinate 6,626,928 of OX454269.1, read as the reverse complement.
GTAATAAGTTATTTTTAAATGAACATGTTATACTTGTGTAGTATCGCACTTTATTAACGCTTTACAATCAAATCGACATAGAAAAACCCGGTAAATGGACGTTGATAGTAACTTGACACAGCTTCTCTCCTGAATGGCTGGACTTTGGTGTCGATTCGGAGCCGATATACATGCTGCTTGAGCAGATCTTCTGGCTGTCTGTCTTTTGTAATAGTTGTTGTTTTCTTAACTCGTCGGTATCTTAATTAATAGTATTGTTTAGTCACATACTTTTCCTTATCGATTATGCGCTTTTTAAAGTTTATAATTGGTTGACTCCCGGGCCAGAATTTTTGAAATGAGTGAACCATTTGTGGTCAGTAAAAACAGTTTATACATCAAAATGTCCAGAAAAATAAACTGAATAATATTTTTCGTGTACAATTTATGGTGTTCCCATTTGAAAAGAACCAAGAATTTGTAGCCACAGGACACTTTTAAGTTGGCATGAAAATAAAAATGGCTTAAAACATTAATTTGATGGTTACTTGAACATTTAAAAAAAATTCTCATTCAAGCACTGTATGTTAATAAAAACGGGTGAGCTAGGTTAAAAAATCACCACTGTACAACGACTAGGTTTAAAAAAATTTTTTAAATAGTTTCATTTTTATATCATATTATTTTTCGCAACAAGCATAATATCGTGTTAAAATACAAAACAAAATTATGCATGATCAGCATGGCCATTTAGAATTGGAATATGCCAAGACAGTAGAATCGAAATTCATGGGCGCCTACAAAAGACGGTGGCAATGACGAGGGCGGTGAAAGACGGTCGACGTACTCTTTAATATATTGTCGAGAGTCGAGACTGACCGTTTCGACGAAGTGTATTTTATTCATTCGTCTGTTTGTCTTAAAGTATTTTCATTGCATTCAAACTATTTTAGTATCGAGAAACTTTCTGTATCTTTTTTAAAAGATTGTTTTTTCTTAAAGGGATCTTTGAAGTACAAATAGTGGTATTACACGCAATATCATTGTGGAAAGTGATCTTTTTGGTATTAGGACGGTGATTTCTACTAACCTTTCGTACAGGGCTCGTATTAGCAGTCAGTTGTTCGAGTGTAAAGTGACTAGAGTAACATAGGGAAATACCTTAAGTATTTTCATTAGACAATCTTTTTGCGCTCGTCTTCGTGGTCACCAAAAAAAGGAAGTTGACTTAAAAATGTCTTGCTTACGGTCTGGACGATAACTTTTTCGGTGGTCCAAGTGATAGAAACGAAGTACAGTATCTGTTATAAACCCTCACTAATTCTGACAAAGATAAATACAATTACAAACAACATAAGTGAATAAAACACATAATGTTTTATCACATAAAATACTTATGATATCTTAAAATGTATGAGGACAGAGTGTTTAAAAACTCTGATCGAGAGATAAGTGTACTTAGACGTTTTATATATAAAGCTTATGGACTGTTGTATGACATTGGATCTTTATATTGTAATTTTTTTTCAATTTCCCTTACGTTTCTCAACTCTATATAAAAAATATTTATCCCAAAAACAGGTTCACAAACAACGTGAGAATTTATTTTATAAAGAATAAAAAAAACCTATAATTTGTTAACCGTTCAGAGATATTAACGCAAATAATTAATCCACTAATAGATAAGTTCAAATAGCTTGTCATGATTATTGAATATTCAACGTGACGCAAACACCTATAACACTTAAATGATTAACCGTATGTTCCAATATCGAAATAATGATTTCGAGCAGGATCCGTCGTATAATTGAAAACACCGTAATCGTTACCGTCATTACTGATAGGGTATTATTGAAGTAATTGAATAAACGCCGGGGTAACGATAGAATTATTTTATTCGATTGACTCCGATTGCAGCGAAATGAAGTTAACGGAAATTGACAGGTAGAACTAGAAGTGTGTGTGCATTTTCTAGATGCTTTCAGCGTAACGAAAAATGGTCTGGGAAAATCGGCTTTCTACTCGTGTGTGTTTACGATGCTACGATGTCTACGATATTGGCGGCGGCGACAAAAGTATTAAGCGCTATCGAGGGAAAAAATCACTATTCCCATCACGTCATATTTCAAAAGATGTTCCCGTACGATATACCTTTTAACATTCTTCCGATGTATCGGTTACTGCTGTTGTGCACACGGATATAACGTACTCGTATACGTATTACGTGTATATTATGTGTGTATGGTACACACAATATGGGGTCGGACGAAAGTCTCCGAGCGTTCTACAAAAAAGATAACATCGTTGACATTTTTTATTTTTTTTCTTCATTCTTATTTTTATGGCCATTTTGCCGCGTTTTCCCTGTTAGTTTTTTTGACGTAAAAAAGCCAAGCGCAGAAACATATAATCTGTACGTAGTAATCGTGAGAACGACAAATCCCGCGGGACACGGTCACCCATCCTGGATTAACCGTATACCGACGGCCGCAGGGGCTTAACTCGGCAATGCGACTGGCGGGAGACTTAAGCGAAATGACTTTTGGGTCACGTTAACGTCTAAACGTCCTTCTCGTTTGAATTAAGTATTTAAATCGTACCCGTACACACACACTTGCGCGCACACATTATGTACACACACACACCCGCAAGCACACAAACACACGCACACACACACACACACATATATAAATTTATACTCCAGTGGTCCGAGCTATCGGTATTTATTCAACCATTTTTTATTCGTATTCCAATTACATGGGCGTCGTCGTCGGCGTATCGTACAACTGGATCTCGCCGGCAAACACTCGGTCGGGCTATATTGTACGTTACTGCTCTCCGAAACCGCATTACGTTATCAGTCATGCTATCGGTGTATTGCCAATGCGAAACGACAAAACTACGATGATCCATAACAACAGCCGCGTAGTTTATCTGCGATTTAACGTAAGGATCTCCGATGACCTCGGTACGCGAGCCGATAAAAGTGTCCGTATCAATTTATCGTGTACACGCGCGGCTATCGGTTTTGGACCGCTTGCGACTGCACGTGTTTCGATGGACACTCCGGGGACCGTTTCGGCCGTCATGGGAAGAGTCTTATCTTAAGACACACGGTTGGTACAGTTTTAAAAAAATTCAATGCATCTAATTGACGGATCCGACTTTTGAGAATACTTTATCGTGATTACTTCTCCGATGTTCGTTTGCCAAGTACGACGTGGTAAAGTCGTTGATTTTCTCATGGTTTCTGCTGTGGGACCTGTCGTTCTATACAATCATATCGCATGATTGTAACCACGTGTAACGGCCTTACCTCGAGTACATTTTCTCGGTGCAACTTTACAACATCATAAAGCTTTTGCGGTGGTCCTGAAAAGGACCTTTTTACGGTCGCAGCTATTTGCTTCGTTACAAGGTTTAAAACGCTTCATATTACTACGGGACTATTCATAGAGGATCGAGTGACTGGGAAATCATGATTCAAGGTTAGGGTAGTAAAAAATGTAATTTCATAAAAAGACACATGTTTTCCCTTTTCCATCGTCGAACGCGTCTTACAACATCAGGGCGCTATTATTTATTATTTTTCGCGTTCAAGTCGTGTACAATTTTTACACTTGCCGTGTAAGCTATATGCTATAAAGTGCATAGCTCAGTACATATAGTGGTATTAACTGTTAAAGAATAGTAACGATCCATAAAAATAGTTAAATATTGGTATCGATTAGTGAAAACTAGGTTAAGAACACAATATCGCTCGCAACATGCAGAACTATGTTTATAAGTTTAACCATTGTCTGCAATGATTTTAAGTAGGACGAAAAAATGTATTTCTAACTTGGTTAAACTGCATTACACGAATGTCAGAATAAATAGGGGTGAGGAGATCGTAGGACGCGATCACTACTAGGTTACTACCACCAAACGATAATTTATACTATCACAACTACTCGCGTTATTTCAAGTATTCAATACGTACGAATCGATCGATATATTCGACGATGGTTCAAAGTTCTTTCCGTATCGACCGGCCACCAACTGAAATTATTACAACACGTACGAACCACCGCAAATTATTCTTTTGTGCACGTAACAATGTCGTTGTTGTTAAACAAATATAAATTAATTTAAAAACACGTAGGTACAACACGTGAGCAGCGTTCGTAGAAAAATCGATTGAGCGATTCCGTTTCTCCGTAAAAAGCAGACGGAACACTTTACACTACCGACGGCGTCGCCGACATATTAGCGAAAATGGGCGTATAACCAAGGCGCGTCGACGGTAAGTAGTTCGCAAGTACTCGTCTCCGAAGAAAATAAGATTATGAATCCACTCGTTGGATTTTACCCACTTTTACTCGATTTTACCCACTTCATAATAACATATCTGTACGCACATGCACATTATGCATGCTGACGGTTCATGTTGCATAAACACTTTCGTATTGCGAGCCACAGCAAACCGCTTCGTTCGACGCTAATACAAGCACCCCATCACTACGTAATTATGGCGACGAGTGCCGAGGGGGCGGTTTTCAGTGAGTCCTGTATATTTTCCATCAGTGAATTGTTTAAAAATTGCAAATATATCTGTAAACATAACACATTTTTAAAACGCTTTTTTACGATGCTTTCAAAATAACATATTATTGCGTTTGCGATGAAAACACTTTCACACCCTCGTTTTTGTAATATATTTTATATACATGAATCGCACCCCTCCTTCAACGTTATTTTCGGTACGTCACCGCTTTGTATTTGTGTGTGTCGGAGACGTGTCATGAGTAAAAACTTTCCGGCTCACTATAACACGGATCACTGCAATATACTTGTTATATAATTTGAAAAAAGAAACATCTCAATCCCCACGCCTTAATTCTTATAATTTTTTATTTACTACAGTTCAAAAGCACCCCTGGAACCAAATAAATTCTCTGCACGTCACTCGGTAGTAGGTATGTGTGTGTACGACTAAGCCTAATGCGCTAGTGCCCTAGTGGCTGCTGTTGCCGCAGGACTAGAAAACTGTATAATATAATATACTCCTGTGAGTTTATAATGGTACGCGTGGTATACGTGGTAGCGTATTACAGCGTTTTATACCGTTGTAGTCGCGAGCTGACGTCTTTCCTTTTTTTTTTTTGCTTGTGATTCCTCACCCCTCGTCATCCTTATACGCCTCCGCAGCACCACGAAATGTATACAATATTTACTTTGTGGATTATAATACTTATTGTATTGTTTTCTTTTCTCTTTTTATTTTTCGGGAAATTAATTTAAAACCCAAATTCTATGTAAATAACAACGCAAACTTTACGCATTAATAAAGATTACCCGACTTACTAGTTGTATTTTTATGATAAAATATTTTCGAATCGTAAAATATCTTATTTATTATTATTTTTTTTTTACGTTATGTTGTTCAAATGAAATACTAACGTGGCATAAAAGAACCGTAATTCCCAAGTGACGTCCCTAGAAAAAAATAATGACAACAAAAATAACAATAGTAGTAGTAATAATAATAAAATTTCGATGATGATAATATTATAAAGACGAAAATTTGTTTTCGTTGCGCGCAAATTGATTTATTTAAAAAAAACCCCAAGGTTAAGTATCCTTAATGCGTCACTCGGAAAATCATTTGATATTCAGAGCAGCAAAAAGTTGCTAGTGTGAAGTTTTTTATTTATACATTTTTTTTTTTTGCGCGAATTTTTATTTTTATTGACATTTTACTACAGTGTACTTCTTCTATTACATTAGTAATGCTTGTTATTACGAGCACGTAACTTTGAGGCCAGTGCGTACACGTAGCAATATTTTTCTTCTCTTTAAGTTCGGCGTTGTTACGCCTCTGTACCATAGGTACGGCGTTCCCCGAGATACTCGCGTATTGCGTCGGTATATTATTATACATATAATCGATTTCAATAAATATTTTCCCAAACCCCGTTCCAATACGAAAATATATTTAAATGCGCATGGGAAAAAGTAAAAAAATAAACCAGCCCATTAACAAATACCTGCCCAACTTTGTTGTATAAATGGACCAATAATGTCCGTAATGCCGCACTGCATGTTGTTCGTAATGGCATTTCTCTCCGCGCATTATTAAAACTTCCACATACCTAGTAGAGAAAAATATAAATTACATCGATGAGAAAGAGAGAGAGAGAGAGAGTGAGAGAAACTAATAAAATTCCATACAGCTTTTAACATTAATTCAATTTTTAAGCGTAATAGAACGTATTCCGATAAAAATAACTAACAACATTTCTTAGGAAAAACAAAATGAGAAAGGTTAATTTTTTACTTTATATGCTAATTTTTTTATAGATAATTATTATTTGTTAATAATTTTTTTCAATCTCTTTTTTCCCGTCGTTAATCAGATAGTTTACACATAATATTGATCCACAGCTTTAGAATGTATTTTATTAAATAATGATATTTATAAGCGAAGTCTCACAATCGTGTAACGACTGTAACCCTAATTTATTTGACGCATTATTAATTCATTTTATCGCATCGTACGCTTTGACGAATTCGAAAACATCTTCAAACGAAACCGATATTTTTAGCAAAGTCCATGATCGAGTTAATAAATACGTCATATTGATACTTATCCAATTTGTTTGAAATCAAATTCGTTCGGTTTTCGGCTGTAAATCTTGGTAAAAAAAAAAAAAATTAAATTAAAATCAATTAAATTTGTATTCCGATTTTGACGTAATCATAATTTTTTTCCCATTGCATTAGGGGATGTATTTGCAGATTTCCTAGATGTGCGAGCGCTATTATAATAATATTACAATACGTTTCAGAAAGACTCGGGTTTCGCGGATTTCGGAGCAGAGCTTGCGTTATTATTATTACCGTTACTTCCATTAGCTGGCGTTTGCGTATGCGCGCCATCCAGGTGCCTTCGACTCCCAGCGCGCGTTTCGGATTCGTGCATATATCTGCCACCGTTCTCATCTGAGGTCAATTGGGGTTTTCCATTTGCCCGCGCCGCGTATGTTTTTTTATTTCCCTTAATTCGATGTCTCTAGCGGTGTACCGCCGTTTGACATGTCATTTGTTACAGCGGTACAGTAATCTTGCGCGCATTTCTTTTCCGAGACCTTGCCCGCAGGATTACAAACGTGACATTAGTCATTGTTTCCGGTCGTGGTGTCGTTTTTTTTCCCCCTACGCAGTTATTGGTGGGACAAAATCTACTTTCTATTTTCCGACCCAATATATACGAGTATAAATGTTTATGTATATGTGTGTGTTTATATGTTTATAACTCCGCGACGTGAACAACCGGATCCCTGTCGGTTTTAGCGCGGATTGAGATTTACCTTAGAGTATGAGGCCAGTATTATGTACTGTGTATGGTTTTCGGGTCTTTGATTACGCGTTATTACGCTTATTGGCCACAGTCGAATTTTTTCTCAACTTTTTCACAAACAGTATTTTGTACAGAAATACTATTCTTCGCGCGAATTTCAAACCCGTAAATGTTTAAAATTATCGACGGTAATAATAATTATGAATACTTATGATATTAGGCTTGATTTATCGGAACGTCGGCGTGACGGCCGATGTTTACCGGTTGTAAACTGTGTGAACCCCGGAAGTAGATTAGGGTCAAATCTAGATTTAGGTGATTAAATTTTTTCATAGGCAAGCTTTTGAAATGAAAATAAAATCCCGAAGATATTTATAAAACATAAAATACTTGTTTACCTCTTTTCACTCCATTTGAGGATGATATGGTTTGATCCTTTCTTATAATTCCTGCCCTAAGCAATTACAGTTATATACCATCAAAATGTCAAGTCTCGAAATATAGCGGTTTGATCCGAGCGTTGATGAGTAGGATCGCTCGAAAGACTAATTATTCACCTGATTGTCCGCGTTATGTTGTACCTCGGATATCTGTTTATAACTATGTTCGTATTGCAATCATAATGTTTCAGTGAAATCCTATAAAAAAAACTATGTGACGACGAAAACCATTACCGATTTCCATTATACCTGCTGTGTACAAAGTTCCGCCATGTAAGTACAATATTACGGTTGGTTCTGACGTGAAGTTCAAGTGCTTGGCGTCTTATTTTCAACGTTCGTTGAACTGCGATGCTACTTTCATATACACTCACACACAGTAAATAAAGTTAAAACTAAAGGAACACAAATTCACACATACTGATCGAGTCACACGATCTCACAGAAGACTTCACATTCAGATAAAAATCATAATCACTTTACTAATGTATTTTTGGATTTTGGATGTGAAAAATACCCTCTCTTCTTCGGTATCTTCTCTATGTTTCACAAAACTCCCGTACCTAACTACACACATTGTTTTGATATATTTAATAATATTTTTTTTGTGATGATTAAACTAACCTACTAGGGAAATATTAAGTTTAGTTTGTAGCATGGCGGGGTGGAACGTTTTGCCACAGTCAATATTCAGTGCTACTGTTAATCACCATTCGGCACTGCTAGTAGTCGGATGGGTGACCACATGACTCTAGTGACATTTTCCCTTCCTACACTATACCTACCAGTTTAACCTTCTGCAATACCCTTATAAACAATCAAAAAAAACTACAAATACAGTTGCCGGGTCCTGTCCTTGAAAAAATAGATTAATAACACAAAAATATTGTGTTTTCATGTTTCAAGGTGTTGCGTTCTAAATCTAGTGTTAAACGTTTTTGATGTATTGTGATATGATATAACGTTATTCTCGTATTATAATGATTTGATATTTCTACTAACCAATTGTACTACAACGCGCGCGTACACATTTGTTCACAAAATGTTCTTATGGTTCGTCAAAGTTTTAAATATTTTAAATCTCCGGCTAATATACTGTTAATAACTTATTTCTGAATCGCGGTAAAAAAAAAACAAATACCTTCGGGGTACAAACGTAAACGTCAAGATTAAACTAAGACCGTTCAAGTACACTTATCCAGCCGCAGTGACTTTTATCTTTCCCAAGTAAAACTTGCGGTTTTCCGAGAACTCTGTCGTGTACTCAAAGGGAATCTTGCAGTGGAGTTTTCCCGTAAACCAGCTCAGGAGCGTTTAATATAAACGTGTACCGATGTAACAGGTGATTTTTATCGCCTGAAATTTCAAACCCCCCTCCTTCCATGGTAAAAATATCCTCGGTTATTGTTATCAGGGATGATTATAGCCTAGGATATTTTGATATCCCCGGAGGAGGGTAAATATATACTAGGACATTATATATTACTCCACAGGTCAAAGTATCCTAGGATATAATTACCCCCGATAAAAATAACCTACAAGGGTGGGGGTAAAACTTGTTGAGGGTAATAGAATCCTAAGACACCGGGACAAAGTCTGGAGAAAATCGCATAAAACGACAATAACGACGATTTCGAGTGTTGGACGAACATTTTTTCTTGAATGTTTCCATAAAAATTTCGTTCCACGTGTGCCTCAACGTCGTCGTCGTCCGTGGAGTCTAGGACAATGATTTGATATCTGCAACACGTGTCTACCGCGGTGCACAGAACAGGAACGCTGCGGCATCGGATTCTCGGGGTGTTTCGTGAAAACGGTGTGCAGGACGCGACGTCGAATCTCGAGAATCACAATTTTATTTCTGCACGACTTGTTTCATGAGAGATGAACTTACCTGACCCGAAGATTTTCGGATTTTCGGTTTTACTTTGACGCAATCGGTATAATACACGCGGATCGACTGGAAGAGCGCAGAGACGCGCGCCGCGTACGCACGAGTATACATACATACACGTATAGTGTTGGATTTATTTCAGTTCGCATTAGCCGATGTTTCTTGTTTCGATTGTATCCAAACCACCTACGCAGCGCGTACACACAGCCCGGTGGCTTATGTACGTGTGCGGTTTATACATGTCACTGCTGCAGTGCAAGGTGGATTCGAGCGGAAGTACAGTACACGTACAGGACGACCGTCGGTGCGACCGCGTGTTCTCGGTACGGGAGAATCTATAATACAAATAAAAAAAAAAAAAAAAAAAAAACGGAAATAACGAGTCGACGAAAACGGCGGATACGTGATGTACGAGACACTGCGGGACTTAACTATATTCGCCGCGTATAAACTGCAGCGGTGCGTATACATGTATACGCTTCGCGTCGTTCATTGTTTTATCATCTATTTCCTCCGATAATTCCCAAAACGATTGCTTACATCGAGTTTTGTATAACGTTATACCGTACGTGCTATAATAATAACGGCCACGTAATATGCGATCCGGCTTGTCACCGTGACACCGACGCGGGTAGTCCAACACTTGCCGTTGACACTATACGATTTGAGCTTTCATAAATCTTCAACAAATTTATACATATATATATATATAAAATCAGATTCCAACGGCGTATCAAAAACGTCCTGATAAATGGTACGCGTCTTGCTGAACGGCGGGTAAGCTGCGATGATATATTACAGGCGGAAAACCGTTCGGCGATAGGTGTACCGCCTGCAGTGTGTAGGTATAGTTCTGTCAATGATCGACTTTTGTTTCGTGAATCATATTTTGTCCACATATTTACTTTCTTAATGGCTGTCATTGCCATGCTCGTCGTACGGTAAAATAAAACGCGATTGACAAAACATAAAATGCGCGTACTGACTTGTGCAAAATTTGTCCTAATCCGAGATAAATGTGAGACCGATGAAATCGACAGCGATATGAAATCGCTAATAACGCACGACTATTAAAATCAAATCATAAGTGTCACATATTGTTTGCAGGGTCAAATGTCATCAATACTTTGCTTATGTATTTACACCGAAAAATCGTTTCACGTTCAACGTCAATGAACAATATTAAAAACTAATATTTCTGCTCTCATCAGAGTACACCACATAAATCTATTTTTGATTTTATAGATATTATGTTTTAGCTTTAATATATTCTCTCTCTACATAATACATATTATGTAAATAGTTTTCTGTGTATAGTTATACTCATCCTGAAATTCTAAAACGCAACAAATTTTAATATCGGTAAACAAATAAAATGAAAGGTTGAAAATGTGCAACGGGTGGAACGTAACACGCGATGATGGTGTTATTGTTCAACCAGTATACCGTAATTTCTCCTACTAAACGTTGTACGTACCGTGTGTAAACAAATATTTAGAAATCTTGAACAAAAATGTAATAAAATATAGTATTAAAAAGAAAACCACATAAAATTCAAAACTATTTAGTTACATTTTTTAACTGTCCCCACAAAAAAAAAAAAAATTTGGATACGACGCTGTACGTGTTAGTATTGCGTTTTCACGCCCTTCCTGCTGTTTAAGCCAACCAGTCTGTTTTGCAAGCGATCGCGGTAAAAGTTAATTTCGATGTCTTTCGGCTACAGCGGCTCGCACACTAGCGGTTATGACACGACCGCGATGGCACGGTCGGTTACCTCCAGGCGGTATAAGTCGTTTTACTGTTGATGAAATTACTCCAGCCGTTTCGTACACGTGCGTTTACACACACACACACACATACAAATACACACACATACACGCACCCGGGGCCAACGCCAGCCAGACCACGTTAGGTCCGCCCCTCGCATACGCTCGGTGTAGAAGTCGAGCGGATGAAAATAGCGGCGTGGGTAAAAAATGATTATGTGCATGCAAACAGATGGCGGCGGCCCGTCGGTAGGCGTGTTCGCTCGCGGTGGCGTATATTTTATATACACATAAATACGCGAAACTGTGGCGATTATAATGATATATGGGACGCTGTCGTCGAGCGGATGCACAGATGCGCCAAAGCACCGCTCATTACGGGCCAACAATGGGCTCGGATTATTTTCTTAGACAATATAATAATGGAAACCACCCGATCCCCGGTCCGACCTCTTCGACGACGTTGTGTGTGCAGGGTGGCCGGGGTTATAGTCGAGTAGTACTGTTTTCTTTTGTGGGTCAGACGAACGTCTAAACTCTCCGACCCTTCCACCGGTTTCTTCAGCGTACGAAAGCCACTCTCGTCACGCCTGCACCCTCAGCGACGTAGTACCTCTGATTATTATTATTTCTTATTATTGTTACTTATCAAGTAATTCGCCGCGAAATTGGATTTTGAGAAATCACCAGAACCGTTCCTACCACCCCGTACCCGTCGTAAAACGAGAAAACAGTAAGTAGAAAGTACCTTACCACATTGTATCGCAAAATATATAGGTCACGGCGTATTTACACATACATACACACACACACACACACACAAACAGAGTGGCTGACGGTCCTGTGTATACATGGTCGTATAAATTGTAGCGCTGGCCAATGAGCGCGAAGTACCCTCGGTTCGACCGACTGCGTGGGCGGTGGAAACGGAATCGAATAAATGTACTTGCGACGACCAACGTCGTGTAAACCGTGTTTATACACTTGTGTGCGTATGCGTGCGTGAGTCTGTATGTTTGTATACAGTGAGTGGTACAGTTAGCCGTAACTAAATAATTCGTCCTCGTTCGTATACATGCAGTCGTCTCCGTCGTTGGTTGGCACGGTAACCGTTGATAATAAATATGACGTTTAGGACACTTTGGCGACGGTGGTGGACTTCAATATGTCATTTCTTACGCATTCGCAGTTCGAGAATTTGAGGCACAGTGAGTGTCTTAGACATATTTTTTTCCGTTCATATTTTTCGAGCGCCATCGGAATAATATTTCGTGAGAACGAGAATCTTCGATCACGGACACTCGTCAATCGCGTATAAGCAAGACAAAACAGCGAACATTAGCAGTCGGACAGACAGTTTTGGCATTTATTGAGGTCTTTCTGAATGTCGCGCACTTGAACGAACAATTTGATACAGAATACGAAACCCCGATCGGAGACTTAGGCCGAGACTGTTCCGTTCGAAGCCGGGTAATAGTTTAGCCAGGCATTGTGTACGAATAAAAACACGAACAATGACGGAAACAACTTAGAGGAGTTTCGCCGGAGACCTTTCATTCTAGGCCGATTAATCCGACTCCGTGTCACCGCGACCGATGTGATCACATGATATTTCTGTAACGCGTGACCGGTGACGTAACGTAACCGGGGTCGGTGTTTGTCGGGCAAATTTGATAACATTATCACGTGATGTACCGCGCGAGATGTGTGTATCCTCGCTTAGAGGCTTGTGCGTGCGCGCACGTTCACGAAGAACAAGCTCACCTCCGCCGGTATTCTACTGTTTCGTACACGGAACCACAATAAACGGCACTTATAAAAGATAATGCTGCACATACTGTAATCGATCAATACACGTGTAGGCGGGTTAGATGTACGTACAACAATGCGCATTAATACACGCGATACTGTGTTATATTAAACATGCATAAACGTGTATACGCACGCGTGAAATAATATTAAATATTGTGTTTGAAAATGCGCTAGTGTTATAGCGCAACATGACCCCGCGGGGTTTATATCGCCGTCGAAGTCCCTTTGATCGTCGAAACGTAATGCGCCTCGGGACCGATACATGCGACCAAATGTCTGCATAGACTCGCGGGCGGCCGTCGAATAGGCGTTAAAAAGTTCGAGTCCATAGTTAAAACCCGTATTACGTATACGGCTAGCTACCGATGCCGGTTAGTCGATTAATTGATCCGCCCGCGGTAAGTGGAGATGATACCCGCATGCGTTTTCGCCGTCTTTACAAACGCGCACAGCGTTCCGCGTAGTTGACTTTAATATCACTATCCTGTTATCAAACTTAAAGGGAAGAACATCGTCAGCGCGATAGCTTATGCTTTTTACGATAGTCAATTTCTTAAGCGAGTCACGTGATTGTGTAACATATTACAACTTGAAAAAGCTCATAACTCGATAAATCATTTGAATACCGTCAAAAATGGTAACCTTCCAGTTAACCTTCTTCTCTTTGGTAATGTAAATAGGTCGGTGGTTGACTCTAACATTATAGTTGGCGACACAAATGCGGTTCTTCTTAACGAGGATCTTTCATGTTCCGCACACGTTTGTGAAGATAAAGTATGCAGATACGCGTCTTCTTAGTCGGTAAAATTAGCCGTTGTACGCACGAGGACAGGGCATTTGAGAGCTTGTTTAGAAAATCATCGACACAATCGAGAATAACGTTCGATTTTGTTCGTGTTTAGAACATAATTTAAGTATAACGCAGTATGTAAAAAACAACTGCGGCAGCGCGCATCATTATAAAGAATATTTTAACAAAACAGTGATCTGTATTAATTCGAAATTGAAAAGGACACGGTGGATAATATTTGTATGACATCCAGGTGGCCAGAATCGCTAGTTGAAAAATATATTAACTTTTTTATAACTCTAAAATCATTTTATGTTCTTCTCCGTATTAACATTAAACGTATATCGATTTGAGTTTATCACGTTTCACCGCTATTATAACTTATCTAGACGTGTTGACTAATCGTTATACTCATGGACCGTATAACGTCTTTCTTTATAAGGTTTATACAACTACGCTGTGCAAATGATGATTTCGTAACGTTTCAAACTCATTGTTTTCATTATAAGATCTTTGACCAACAGATTTTTGGACATTTTTTTTAAAAAGAAAAAAAAACGTCAAATTGACTCTTTTTTTTCAAGTGGTGTTTGGAAATGAGGAAACCAAACAGTACCTACAAAAAAGTGCGGACGCTGACGTTTTCAACAGTTTTTATCGATTTATTTCTTCTGCCGTACGCAATATTTCATTTGTTTTTTACATACATTTTGTACAGCGCTACTACATACCTTTAATACATATATTATATAACGGTTCTGCGACCTTTCGTCCACCATTATACCTTGTCTGTACCGGCGATATAATATGGACTCGACGACTCGTTGTGTAGCTATATACAAGGTGTCCCACCGGGACTTACACATAGAGATATCTAACGTGTTGTTGGAAATAATCAAAATCATTTTTTCATAAGCTTTTCTGGGCAAAGGCAATTTTGCTGACAACAGTTTGGTAAACGTAAGTGTATTATTAAAGAAGTTAAAAAAATAAATTTTTATTTTATAATTTTTGTGAAACTTAAAGATAATCTTTTTATATGACTTTTTTCATAAAATTTCGACAGTTCAACTTTCAGTATTCGTTGAATTGATGATTTGTAATATTTGTTCGTAGTTTACAAAGTCATAATGTAAACTATTATCACCTCGCAATTTTTTTGATAAGGAATTGCAGATAATGTTACTATTATTATTTTATATTGTGTAAATACTAAATAGCACACTGTTTTCTTGTAAGCTATAAAAGTTATTAAAAATCATGAAGTTATTGAAAATTGAAAGTTGAACCATCAAAAATAAACCCCATAAAATGGCTATCTTCAAAACGCATTAAAGTTACAAATTAACAAGTTAATTTTTCAACTCCTTTAAACACCTCTGTTTAACAAACTATCGTTGGCAAATTTTCCTTTGTCCAGCGATGCTCATAAAAAAAAGAATTCGATTATCATCTCGATTGACACGGGATTTATCGCTCTGTGTGAGCCTAGTGAGACACTCTGTACATAATTGAACGGAAACGTGGCCGCCTAGAGTGTAGCACGGTTCGCGTTACGGTTATAATAATGATATAACGATATATTATAGTGTATCGTTGCATTACACGACGACGGCGGCTGATTAAAATCTAAGCCATTTCGGATTCTGAGCGATTTATGTGCATCCCGCGGACGGAAATCGCAAGACGACCGGTGCACTTGGATGGTAGGATTCAATCGCTGGCCGCAGTTTTCTCGCGTGTCACGGCCTCGCGGGAGGGGCGCGAATTTTTTTTTCATTTCCATACGAACCGTTTCCTTTTGAAAGGCCAGTCGACGAAACATCCGGGAAATCGGGTAACGGTCCTACATTATTTGTGTCGTTCTCGAATATGTATTCCTGCAGCGTGAAGCTTAAGCGCAAACGTACAGCGTTGAATCCTTGGTTATCCGCGGTACGAGATGTGTATAGACTCACACAGGACTTACTCTACTACGCTCCGATCGAAACGAAATGTTATATTGTATCGTAAAAAAAATGAAAAAAGTCAATTATAACACGAAGTATTCATTTTTTTTTTTTTTTTTATAAAAGCAAAATTAAGAAAACAATCGAAACCATTTACCTCATAAACGAATTAAGCCGAAACGTAACAAGAGAACGTGCTTTATATACATCATATAGTACACCGTGTCTATACACCGTGTGGCAGGTATAGGTCAAATATTTGGAGCGATCGGAACTTTATGTCGCAAAAATATACGCGATAACACAACAAATTATTTAGTTACAGGCTATCCCGTTTTATCCATTTTATGATTTTTTTTTTTGCGGTTTGCTTTCTTTTACGAGAAAAACGATCACGCTGTATGTAATGATCAGATATTAAGTTTCAACGTATATTTGTTATTAGCGTCCGTAGTACGTTAGCATTACTGATACACCGTATACGCGTATGTAGGATGAATGGTAAAGTAAACCTAAACGATTAACACGATCGGCAATCATACATACGAATCGCGTGTGCGACCAGCACGTCAACAGCAACGAATGGGAACATTATTAACTATATTGATCACTTCGGTTGAGTTATAGCCAATAGGAGTCCTACGGAAGATTTTCTTTAACCGTACAAACGTTCGTTTTCGTTTCGGAGCCAGTAATTACGGAACGCCGGATAATTTATTAATATATATTGTAAAACCGAATCACGTAGTATATATATATATATAAATGTGTGTGTGTGTGTGTGTGTGTGTGTGTGTGAGTACGGATTGCAGAGGGGGAAAACACAACCGACTTTAATACCACGTTTTCTTTTTATTGATACCTATCGAAAACGAAACGGTCTTGTTCAATCGTAAATTGTTTTTATCCTCTCGCGCTAGACGTACCCATAAATCGGTCGTAAATCTGCTGGAAATCACGGCGCGATTTTGAAATGTTTTTTCCATTCAACGTTTTCCCAATAACTCTCCCCTTCTCTCCCTCTATCTCTCTTTCTCACTCTCCTTCTCTCTCCGTTTCTCTGTTTCTCTGTTCCCCTACCTCGCTTTCTCCCGCCCGAACCGCAACCCCAATACTTTCGTTTCCCCTACCACATCACTCGTAAAGTCATCCAGTCGATTGACAAAACGTTTTGTAAAAATAGTATAATTCGTGATTACGCAATAGAAGCTCATGGGTACAGGGGTTTACCGCAATTTCCCGCACCCGCCCGCACGCCAACGCGCGTTCACACGTGTTGAGGTCTCATTAATAATATAACGACAATAATAATAATAATATACGCATTAACGTTGAAAACATATTCACGTTCGAATACGCAATAATAATAATATAATCACGTGTACTACTATATACAAGCACGCATTATCCGTGTACATAATACATATATATTTACAGTTCGGAACACTATACGTACTTTCGCGCTAAACATTGATTACAATTTATGAGCGTCAATTGTTAATTGTGTACGCTGCATTAAAATACAATATACGCCACCGCGCGACACATTTTTTTATTTCTCGGAATATCAAACCGCGTAACGCGCTGTTCACAATAATGATAATGATAAAAATAATTATAGTTATGACAGTAATACATTATTTCATTTATTTTACCGGGGACGAGGAATACGCATCGAACTGCATTCTATTAAACGCACGAGCGATGCGTGCAGTTGATGTGTATCTTTCTACCAATCGTTTTGCTTATCTAAGGTTGAACAAACGTCGCGTCTTAAATGGAATCGTTCCTTTTTTGATCATCTTGTTCCAATGTCCCAAAAAAACTAGAAATGGGACCATTTTTTCCCCGTAATTTCTATAACTCTAAAATTATCAATAAATAAAAATTATATTTCAACCGGCAGTTTCCAGAATAATTGAAATATATTTAACTATATGATATGGTTTTATTTCATACAAAGTCAATGAAAATTAGTTTATGACACTATAAGAAGAATATAAGAGGAAAACATATGTACATGTCAATTATAAGAAGAATTAGAAGTACTATGTGAAAAAAAAAAATAGAAACACACAACACTTTTTAGCTTTCAGTGTAAACACAATACTCTTAAAGAGAAAAAAATGTGTACACAAAAAAGTTATTTATAGAAAATACTTACCAGTTTTATCACACATTATTGTTGTACATTGAAAAGTTCTTTTGATAATTCAAATTATTTCGTTAGACCTAACTAATAAATTGTCCAACATAAACTTATACTGTAAGAGTTCAATTTTTATTTTTTGAAATAATAAAAAACAAACCTATTGGAATGCGGATAATGATATTATTTTAAATAAATATAATCACGTAGTTAATGTTATAAGTCATCCAAAAATTTTTTGTGCCGTTTTTTTTTAAATGTATAAATGGTCACCCTAGTTTACCACGAACACGGTCTTGAAGTGGTTACGATATTATAATCATTTCTCGTGCGGCAGGAAATCGAAAACGCATCGCTCCCGCGCAAGCCGGATGCAATGTTGCAGGTATATCGCTGTGAACAGTCGAGTGTACCGAGAAAAATTCGACCACGGATGCGATATCCTAAAAATGTTAATTATATAAACTCATTAAAATATTGTAATATACCCGCGGCCGCAAATGATGCATCGGCCGATCCGACGAGTGGTGAACTACGCCGTTTGGTTTGCGAACACCGCGCGTACAAGCACTATTGGTAAATATACGAGTATACTCGAAACTTTCACCAAGTCGCCGTGTATTGTCTTAAACCTAATACTACGTTCTCGGAATCCGCTGTCGATATCCGACGAACCCGGTACGCGTGTTGAGTACCGCGGGGTATACAACCCCACCGCCGCGGATTTATTATAAAGTTTTCGGATTAATTTCGCGATATTAAAATTTCCACAGCCGGGCGGACATAACTCACTAGAGATTTTTCGACCCGGTGAAATTGAATCATCTAATGTAAGGCGCGCTTAATTTTTCAGTCCGCCGTAATTCCAACAGCGTTAAAAGTTTGTTCTGGGATTTATGCATTTTCCTGTTCCGGGCAGGTAACCAAAGGTCGTATATTTTTACCGCTTCGCCTGCCACCCGACGGCAAAACTTTTCGCTCATTGGCCAATTCAACTACGTTCTATAATGTCTAACACTATTCACGGTGTAAAAAAAAAAAAAACTGAGAGAGAACTAAATTAAAACTTAGATGTAGGGAGAAAAAAAACTCTGATTTGATTTCGTAGGAAATAATGTCTAACGCTGATTGTCGTGGTGGATTTTTCTAGTTATTCTGTTGATAATTGTTCGCCATTCAAAAGTAATACGGTTTGAAATTACATACTGTGGTTACGCTTTTATTTCGTCGAGGTCGTTACTACTTGTAAAATAATAACATAACCGTTTATGTATGAACACGAGCGTAAAATGCATATATTGTGTGGCGCCAAGGACAAAAATATTTTCCCCCGATTTATTTGTCGGACAAAAAAAAATGATAACCAAAATGTTACAAGATCGTCGAGTGTCCTAAACAATACGTGGATAAATCGGCCTGTGTGTTGTACACAACAAAAACGAGTAAAATCCACCGTTTCCCTAGTAACGATTTGATTGTCATATTAAATTCGTAACGGTAATCATAGTCAACATCATAATTTAGTATCAACCGATATTGTTTTTATTAAAATATTCACACACAATTTACTATGGTTTTAGTACCATTACAATATAAATTTACCGTGACAACCAATCGTTGTTAGGGAAAATATAAACATATCACTTGTTACGTACGTTTCTATCTACGAGTGTGATATCCGACGTGACTTTAAGGATAAAAAAGTATAGCACGACTCCCAGAGGTAAGACATAATATCAATGTCCACAAAATAAAATAATTTAATATCGTCATGATTTTTCTATAAAATATACCGCCCATATAAAACTGGATGTTTAACAATGTATTTTTATTGCTTCTGATGAAGCTTCCATTTGTAAATATTAATTATTTGAACAAAAAAATGAAAATAGTAGAATTGTAAAATTGAATAAGGTTATTCCAAAATATTATTTACATTACAGGGAATACCTAATTTGTCATTATAGCTCGCTAACTAACTAAAATGTCTACCGCTGTGAACTGTTTACAAATATGGTTTCTTGGTAACTATAAAATTACTTTAAAGCTTTAACCGTGTTTCGTGTACCATATGAGCTGCACTGTGGTAACGCGAAATTGGTCAGTAATGATCGTCGGTTGTACCCGTAACAAAAACATTTCCATGTTAAAACCATACTGATAATGCACCCAAATGTATTGAACCTAAAAATGTAATTATTTTTGACTTTCAAGACGACAAAGCCGGCCAACAGCAGTGTGGCACCTATATGTTTTGCTGATAAATGATTTTCGCTGATTTCGCGAAAGCGCGTATGTACACACACGATACGAGAAAACGGAGAGAAATTTCGGAAACGATTTATCCGCGTGACATGTACCTAATGTACGGATTGTATGTTTGCGCGTTTGTTGGCCGCTTATGATTTCTAATCACGTCGAACGCACGAGGCTAATTGCCGTAATTGGTAGTATTGTTCGGTGGATTCCCGAATAGTGAAAAAAGAACTATGTATTTCTATGTATAATATATGTATACGGTTTCTTCTTTTTCATTTATATATATACCGTAAAAACTCGATAAACCGTCACTCGTATAACCATCACTTACCGTTATCCGTCGTCGTCAGAAAAAAAAAAACGTTAATTTACGAGCGATTACGATTACTTTGATCATCGAGATTATGTTTAATCAACGATCAAAGTTAGATTCTAAGTATTATTTTTCTATTATATATGTTTACGTTTATTTTACACTTCTATTGCTATTATAATATATACACATTACACACATATAAAACATACAGTGTATTGCAAAATGCCTGTTAACCGTCATAATCCCGTTCCCGACGAATATGTCGAGCGATGGAATTATTCGAGTAAAAATTTTAAAAAAATGTTTAACTTAAAACATTAATCAAAAAATTAACTATGTTGAACAATACGTGGTAAATGCATTTAAAACAAAAATGTTTGTGCGGCCGGTTGAATAAACGGAGACGTTTTTAGAAGATTATGTTGATAAAATAAAAAAAAGTTCAAGTCGTGTAATTTTACCGAACCATAGCAATATTTATGTAAAGCTTGAGCATCGAATGAAATCAATCTATAGGATGAACAAAAAAAGGTAATTTCTAAATTAAAATAAAAACACTTTGAACTTGGAAACCTCCAAGCACTCTCAAACGATTTTCCATAAACAAAAAAAAAAAAAAAACAGAAAGAAATGTAACGCCTTGACCTACTATAGGTGTTCTGTGATTAGCAGCAGTGTTAGGGTATTACTTAACTTAATTAGTGTTACCAATAACTGAAACGAAATGTCTATTTAAGTAATTTGATGATAATTCAATTAAATTGCATTGAAAGTAATTTATATTTACGTAATGTGACTTGTTTTTTAATCGTATAATTATTTATACGAACAATACATTAATCGTTACTTACTTTTTTTTCCCGATAAACTCTAAGAACCAATCGACGTTGTCTGTAAATACCCGTAAGTCTTTAGACACTACAATATATGCCATAATATATTTGGTATATTATTTGATTTCTAAGAAAAATGCAATTTTCTCTACATCAGCCGTGTAGATATGCTGATCATTATTTTTCGTTTTAAATGTAATATAAATTTTTATAATTTAATTGTATCGTAATGGTAAACAAAATTATATGAAATAAAACGAAGAGCTATGACGGGAGTACAGATAAATCATTTGAGCTTCGACTGCCTGGCTGTGCACACCGAGTACTTTAGTTTTAATTCGTTAGTTGATAGAAAATCCTTAGTGAAGTGTAAAAATATGTCAATTTTTTTTTGTTTTTTATAAGTACAATTCTAACCCCGTCTGTAGAGCCTCGCAAGAGATATAATACTCAATAAGATATGCGGTATGAAATCAACGGCAGTTACATGGATGGTTAGGTCATTATTACCTATATAAAATCGATTAAAAAATCAAGAACAAATTGAGCGATTTTCTTTTTAAATAAATAAATATAAATATGGTATTGGGCTAGATACAACTTTTTTTCCTTCTAAATTTAATTTTGATGGGTCAGCGGGCAACGTACGTTGACTTAATTTGTTTAGTTATTTTCAATTGGTATTTAAAAAATAGTTCATAGACAAAATCAACCCATTACATAATTTCATAACAAAAAAACGTAGCATGCTTCACGATATTTTTCGTCGACAAGGTAAGTTATTTCTCGTTTATTTATTTTCTCCCCGGATACACAATATGAATCATGGACTTTCCTTGCAGGAGAAGAATATCAAGTAGCGAGCTGCGTTTAAAAATATATATTTTTACATAGATTTTTGTAGTTATAATATTTTTATACGAATATTAATTTTTGTGTACAAATAAAAATTATTTTTCACATGCACACTTTGCATATTACAGAACCCTGTTTATTATTGTTTTGTTTTTTTTCCAAAGCAGGAGTGAATATTTTGACGTTCGTCTTTTCGTTAATCGACTGGAGAGTTATGAGGTTAGGTCATGATGAAGATCAATAGTGAATTTATGTGCAATAAGAGTTGGAAGAAAGAGTAATGTAATGGGGGTCCAATAATCGATTGCTGTCAACTGATGGTGATCTTGTGATGTGCAAAACTAATAAAAAAAAAAAGGAAGAAACGAGGAAAAAACGAGAACTACTTCGTTTACTCCCACGTTTATGCGGAAACAATGGAAGCAATAGCTCACATGTAAATCTAAGCTGATTACCATTTAAGAGAGAGAAAAACAAAATATTTATTTGGGAGTCTGGACTACGGGTATAGTCATATAGTTGTGATCGGGAATCCCGACAAACTATTTTTCATCTCGTCACTGCACAAAAGCAATTGCTGATTTGGGTTTAATAAGTTTAATTCGTTTTAATTGGGCTTAACACTCGCATTGTACCGGATTTGGAGGGTTGAGAACACAAGTAGATAAACCACAAACTGCTCGTATAAATAATTCGGATTTGACTCTAAGACTGTGGAGCGCTGACGAGTAGAAATGTTTACGCATATATCACACGACTGCGAGTGCGGACGTCGAAGAAGACTCGCGTGATGACGACGAACGCGTACAGAAAACGTTGAGGCAGTGAATCACCGGGCCTCCAAGTGCTCGTGATACGGTGGCGGAGATGAGGACTTTGCAGGAGACGAACGGGTGGACTTACAACGAGGGTGTCGGGGATTTTATAGCTTGTCGGTAAGATATTGCGAGGTGCCGGGGAGAATTCAAATTACACGCAGTAATCGGCCATTTATTACCGGGTTCCTGGGTGGGAGTGAGGAGCATAGAGTTGTGGTGGGATAGGGTAGAGTGGTTGAGAAACGACCAACGTTATATTTATAGTAGTAACAGTAGTTGTATTGGTAGTATAGTATAACAACCAGAATAAGAGCTGATAGCGTAGTATATAATAAGCAATAGCAGTGAGGTGGCGATTATAGAAGTGTACTGTATATTATGTGGTCTTGTCTCGAGTCTGCCGGCGGAAGAGAGAAAATATGGAGAAAATGACCGGACATTTTGTTACCACCCTCCTTATTGTTTAAAGGATGGTCATATATAAGCGGTGCGGCCCGGAACGATTGCGAAAAAATTCCTAATATTGTTCTTTAACGTCAAAACAACAATAAAAGTACAATACCTGCATGCGTTTTCGGACGAACTGGTTCGGAGATTTATCAGTGTGTAATACACTATGGAATGCTATGCTGGAAGTTCAAGAGGTGCATCGGGAACTGTCTCAGACGTTGCAATGGAATTCACTTTTTAGTCGTCACGTATGTAACGATGCACTATCGGCAATTGGCCGTTGTTAAGAATATTACGAACGATTACGATCCATATGGACGTAATGAGCAGATGTTGCGCACGCATTTATTTAGAGAAGTATCGAGCACAGATGAATGTGGTGAAGAAAAACGTTTTCTGTACTCGGCGCACGGCCTAAAACTTAGGTACCGGAAAACTTACAGCAGATACCACGCTTGACATAAATACTGTATGTTATAGAAAATGTATGCACATCAGAGATCGTTGTATCAGTAACAATTTATTTAGAATAAAAATGTCAAGTTTAAAAAAAAAAGCAAATAAAAACGACTTGTGTACGGAATTAAACGTACTGATTTCTACGTGTAATACTCGTATATGCTCAGTATTCGAATACTGCATAATGTCACGACACGGAAAACTGTTTAAAAAAAAAGTAAAACATTTTTGCACAACTAACGCAAACATTCCTATCGCTTCTGAAATAGGTGAGGGTACGCTTTATGAGTACTTGTACGTGTATATATGTATGTGTTGTATGTTTTGTATATGTGTAAGCTCGCTGGCTGGTGAAATGGTAAGGTGCGTCGCGTGCCAAATTATATTAGGCACCGAGAAAATAAAACGAGAAATACGCTCGTCTCTTCGGCTTTGTCACATCTCCTCGTCATCGTCACGTCGCTAAGTTCCATCGCCACCCTTGCCTACCCCTTCATCACGATGGTATAGAATATATTTATATAGAATTAATTTAACGCTTGTGTAAAATATATATATATATATATATATATATAATATATATATACTTATACCCGATATCTACTTCAGCGGCATTATACTATATCTAATCGAAAATGTTTTTTATTATTTTTTTTTTAATCACGATGATCGTTTTTATAGCCACCCTTTTCCTCCTCTCACCCTGTTCTCACCATCTTTTTGCTCGAAAAACAACTCGCCATTTCACGCGTAGCACTTATTCGCGATAAAATACGTGCTTAAACTTGGTTTTCCCAAAAATACATTTTCGACGCTGTTTATTTTCGGGAGATTTTCTATCAAAATATACGTTTATATATAATGTAATATACATATATATATATTGTGTTTATTATGTGCATTATACGCTTTTCGTTTTCTCCTTCCCTTCAGCCCGCAACTGGCGGCAAGAGCAGATGACCGATATTCATAATAATTGTCGTCAACGTAATATCGTCGAAAACGCTGATAAAAAAATTCATTCGGGAAAGCGTACAACTCCGAACTCCATGTTGCAATTTAAATATACGATAAGATCGTTTTATCCGTTTATTTTTAACACGTTCGTATGTCAACCGCTTGATCTCTACGCATCGTGACGCGATCAAATGGTAGAACAGTTTTAATTAAAACAACTGACGGTGTATGATAAACAATTTATCCTCGAACGTATTATATTTTATTCATTATACCATAAAAACGCGGCATTACTTAATAAAATTTTTTCAATAAAATCCATGTGTCGTCGGTCGACCGACTTCTTACGCGCGATGTGTCATCTTATACATTTTTACTGTGTATAAAAGCATTAACCGGAATACGTGTACGTTGAATTTCTTATTACATAAAACGTGTGTGAAAATGCGCAGAACGAACGTAATAAATGTAGACTATACCGTTTCGAAAAAAGATCCGTTTTATGATTCCTTCCGTGGTTTGCTTATTTTTACGAGAAACTCGGTGTAACATGAAATTCTGATCGCCACATACACAATATATACTACTAGCAGCGTCTATTGCCACAAGCGTGTTACTTTAACATTTAATTGGGGATTTTCGTCTTAACATTTTTAATACTAGGAAGTATAATTTTTGTAGAACATAATTGTAGAAACTTGAGTTTAAAATGTTGGTTCCCCCGACTCCGGAGTGGTCATAGAAAATAATATAGATGCTTAAAAAATTTAAACCATCGCAACAGTGATATACGTAGAAATTTTGTTTCTCGATAAAATTCATAACACCGTTATTATACGTGTCTTACAAATCGTAATTAATGTCTTACAAAAATAATAACTTATTAAGTGTAGTGTAGTAATATATTTCTTGAGATAATATTTCGGCATTCAGACGTTATACCGAATGCTACGAATAAAATAAAGCCAACGGGTTTCAAAGGTTCGACCGTTGATAACCATGTGAATTGTAATGAGCTCCACGAGAATCAATCCTTCGTCCGGTTCACAATGACCCCGATAACATTATAATACAATTACATTCTGCTGATTTTAAGTTGGCTTATCTTTTCACGGTTATTGTAAAATTGAAATAACTCGTCGATAACCATCGGTCCAAAACCAACACCGCTGAAGTCTAGACCCGGCAATCTTAATTTCTCTCTTTTTCCCCCCTTTTTTTCATCGCGTTGAAACTTTCTGTTTACTTTTCGATACATTAGTGTTCTTATCCACTTAGGTCATGTTACACAAGGAAACAACCGTTTAGAACATATCGCGACGAATAAGTCTCGGTAACAAAATATCCCATGTGCGCGGAATGTAACGTGTTTTCATAACGCAGTAAATGTGCTCAGAAAGTCGTTTCGTGAAGAGTTATACGTCTCCTCGAACGATGAATTCAACAAAAAAGATGCTGATTTTTTAAAAAAAACAAAACATCGCCTTAAAATCGAACGATCGTATTGATAATAGCGTATCATTTTTCGATACAGTTCCGCGAAATATCTGAACACTACGCGCTGTAACTGCGGAACGTATTTTAATTATTAACGATTAATAAATATCGCATCGCTCTTTGGCTAACGAGTCTCGAATTGCTCGTCGAATTTGTGTTTCGAGTGTTCCACAAACGTGAAATCGATACCGCTGTAATCCGCTGTTCGTATTATGGTGCCTATTAGTACGTTATCGTTTCGGCGAGGAAAACAAAAACGTTTGTCCACGGTTAAAGCACACCACCGCGGTATATTATTATGATTCGCGTGCACGCGCCGCGTTTGCGTTTTCAAACAAACAGGATCGCTGCTCGTGGGCTGTCCGTCCAAATAAATGAAAACGAGCATGCACAATTGATGTCGAAAAAAAGCATTTTATTTAAACTTTTTCTTTATACATACTAGTATATATATATATATATATATATATATATATATATATTTATGTGTGTGTGTGTGTGTGTATGGAAGGGGTAACGGGTTTTGGTGTTAGTTATGCAGAATAAAGATGGTAGCCAAGGAGAAATATGAGGGTTGAAAACAGAAGACATTAATACGTGTACTGAAGAATAACATTGGGCAGACTGAAGGATAAAAAAAGGAAACATCTCAGGAACAGGGAGTGTGAGCGTACACACGGCGAATAGACGCCTCGGAAATCCAGCCTTTTAGTATGAGACAAAAATGTTATTATTATTTTTGTTATTTTATTTTGTTTTTTTTAGTACGCGAATAAAGAAAAATAATAGTGGTAATAGCGACAATAAGAATAAAGTGAAATAATCATTGTCAGATGTAATGATTATTATTTTTCATTATATATTATATTCTTATAGTAATTTCGTAGAGACAAATTATGGAACATAATCCTGCCCTCCCACCCGCGTGCAAATACGAGAGAAAAAAAAAACAAAAACAATACCAAATTGTATTAAAATAATAAATGAAAAAAAAAACTTGCATCCGAATACCATTTATAATCTTGTAGGCCCTGCTGGCTCTTTTTGAAACTTTTCGCGGCTCGAAAGTTTTCAAGGAAATTTATTATTTTATGTAATATGCATCATCTCAATCTTAAAACTTTTCACGTACGTCGATTGAACATCAAAATAAAGTACGATATGTACGATATATATATATGCGATTCATGATTAATCACACGCGTTTGTTCAGCATTACAGGGAGGAAACGAAACTTAGCACTCACCTCACATCGCTCACACTCGAACACAATAGACATTTTCTTTCATCTATTATTATTGTAAAATATTTTCAAAACAAAACATCCAAACACTACAGGATTTTTAACTCTTTCCAAATGACTGTAAATTAATAAAGTGTGTACAGTCATTATATTATTTCACGATTTCGACCAGAAGAATCGATTATGAGCTAGGTACATTATTGAAAGAAAATGTTGTCTAGTCGGTACTTTGAGAAGGCCATTATTTTAATTTCTCAACAGTTTACTAACGAATTAAAGAAAGTTCTTTAATTATTTTAAATATTTAGTTCTCATACTTCCTATTTACGGTGAGAGATCGACTTTAACTTCGCATTGAAAATATTCTTTAATATTAAACGGGACTAAAACCCTCTCTGAATATATCAATTTCATTAACGGGCAATCTCAGCCCAGTTACACCAGTCTTACACATTTTAATTACTCAATTAATAAATACGATTTTAAAAATATGATAAATTTGGTGCATATTTTATAACTGAAAAATCATACTTGAACATCAAATTTATTTTGATATAATTATTGTATTCTTATTACAATTGTCTATTGGTTTGATTAAAAGTTTAATGCTGTGATATTCACATGAAAAACAAAATAATCATTGTAAACTGAAAACACTGCAGATTGCTGATGAAATCAGTATACGTATATTAGCTTTTTCTCTGAATCCAAAGGACGGACGTTAAAGTTTCAAATGTGTTCGGCATTATATTTTCTTTCAAAAGTAGATTATTAGCGAATGTACATTCGACAGTAGACAAACATAATATTAAATTTATATTTATATAAATTATATTTTATATTTATTTTTATAGGAATCTTTGGGTTTCAAAAAAACCATTATTATGTTAACTGAATTTATTTTTCTTTGTTATAGAAATTTTGCAAGATCTTTTTCCATCCATTCATTCATTCATTTTGTTTGTTTTTTTTTTATTTAGAAGTTTTTGCTAATATTTTTTGACAGATTTAATGTCAAAATAAATTTTAATTATATAATAGCAATCGATAAAAAATCGATAAACCACCATTCATATTATTTTTCAAATAAATTCGAATTTATGTAAATAGAGAAATCGCTAAGTACTGATGTTGTCAAAAAGTGGGTAAACAAGCTGATTATCGCACGAAAAGTGATTTTTCTATGAGTAGGTATGTATATTATTCAAATCAGTTAATTTAGCGAAAATGTAGAATATGTAATAATATGGTCTATATATATATATATATATATATGTTATAAAAACAAGCAATTTTGATTTACCAATTATTTTACCAATTATTTTAAAATGGGTGTTAAACTAGATAATGTTAATATATATATATATATATATTTAAACAAAAAAAAAAAATTTATTTAATATTATGAAAAATAAATCAAGGTATTTGATTTTAAATTAAAATACCCAATTCAAATAAAGCAATAACATTACTCTGATCATATTTCAAGTCGCGTCTACATCTAAGTAAGATAATATAAATAATTCCCACAGGTAAATTTATTTTTGCCCTATCCAATACGTAATTTTGCGAATTCTTCATTGTTTTCGTATATTTGTAGTTTATAAGCATAATATATTTTGTCGTATTTTCCAAACGCTTTCCACTAATATTCATCTACTCGGACCACACACATTACCATGCCATCGAATATCATTTCAGCAGTAGCACAGTAGATATTGTCTAATGAAGGCAGTAGTTTATCATCATATTAATTCATGCAGATTTTTTTTCTGAAAGGAGAGCCACGGGCGACTTTTAATCAAAACCATCGGTCGAAAAGGTACGTTTAATTTAATTGCGTTTTATTTTTTTGACAAAATATTCCAGTTTCAATATTGCAGTCGGTAAATTAGGCAATTATACGATTTCAATATTTTTTTTATTTCATCTGCATAAATTTCGCATCAAAAGCAATCCGATATTTATAACAATAAATCGTCGACGCGCAGCACTATATTTTAACTTGTACCACATTATAATATAGTTAAATACTCTAATTTTCATATCTTAAAATTTGTATTTTTCAATTATTTTAACTACCCGCTCAAAATGTATTTATTTTTTAAAACATTAATCATAACCGGTGCAAATAATACTGTGCCTCTGCGCTGCACCCATAAGACCTAAGCGACATTTAATACACACATTGAAGGTATAACGAGTATACGTCATGTTAACCCTTTATATGGCACATGGTAAAATCTCATTCGATCTTTTCCAAATGTTCAGTTGTAACTTAAATGAGGTTAAAAGATTTTAAAAAAATAAAATGTTTAAAATATGCAAACATTTTATGCAATAGCGGAGTATATTTTTCACTACTGTTAGTATCGAAGATATTATCAGCTATAATGTGCAGATAGTGCAATAATTTCCCAAATAATGAATTTATTTTCCTTGTATATTTACCTGATTAAACTTAATCCGTAGACATAAAAACGAATTTCTCGTGCTCGTTTGATTATTTCTTTCGTAGGTATACAGACTTAGTTACACAGATAATATTTATATTTAAAAACAGTAGTAAACGTAGATAATATAAATATATAATCATTAAAAAATAGTTATTATATTTTCCGAATAATACATATTTCTAGATGAAATCGCAACGCTGAATATAATATTAATGAACTGTAAAAATGCAAAAATATCTTCTATCATAAAATAAATGAAATGTGGACAATTATCTTTATACCATTTTCAGTATTGTAAGTGATTTTCTACATTTTTCCATTCACACCGTTGCGATAACATAGGGATATGAAAAGGGAGTACGAGTAATAAAATAATTGGAACGTCTCATATTACTGTGTTCATCCCTTACGTATTTGGACAGCAACGGCGAGAATTTTGAGGATTCGACGTTTAAAAAGTCTTATGTGTTTGCATTCTATACATTAAGATACTCGTATCGGCGCGTTCACAATAAATCCTTAATGTTGTCAACGGTACCGCGGGGCGGAAGGAGCGGGCTACAGCATCAATTAGTATCTCGTAAAATCGCGCCTATGATGTGTAAGGATGAAGCGCTAGCTCAGCGTCGGGTACCTTGCCAACCGAATCTCAAAAACAACAGCTGGTGCTCGGGCTACACGGACTCGTGTGCGGTCAAGTGTCCGTCCGTTTATTCTTTACGATAACAATATCGCATGTACGCGCTGCAGGGTGTTCTGATATAGCCGGGGCCTGAAACGACCGGTCGCGCCTTAAGACTTTTCGGGCGGACGAGAAAACGCGAAAAAAAAAAAAAAAAAAACAAATTATACTTTAAAATTATAATCTGGCGCGCGGCTAAAAGCTTCTGGAATTCTTAATAACAGTATATGTATAGCGCCATGCTAACGACAGTACAATTAAGATTTATTATGAAATGGCTGTCTTGCGATGAAGGCACCTACCTCTCCTCCACCGCCGAGAGCGTGGCGCAGGACCGCATGTGTGCGGGCAGGATAAAGAGTACGCCACCGCTGCGATAGAGAAACGCGTTGAGAACGAGAGAGGTGCAAGAAGCTGTGTTGAGGAGAGCAAGGGCAGGGGGAGAGACAGAGAGACGGAGAGAGGAGTGAGCGAGCGAGTGTTTGAGTCGTTCGCCAGTTAAAAATGGCCATTGTTCCTTTCCGGGGCCGGGTTTTTCTCCTCTATAAATCAACGGATTCGATTGTGATTTAAAAAGATTTTTATCGTGACGTGCCGAGAAATGATAATATAACGAGTCGACGGACAATGCGCGCTGTGCCCCAGAAAAGCAGAGGCTAACTCCTCCTCCCGCGCCCCCGCCCGGGAAACGCTTCTCATTGTTTGCTTTTTTTTTTTTATATACACAAACACACACATATATACACTATTATGTAAGTATGTATGTTTTTAAGTCACAAACGCGTGGTGAATGGCTGTTCGAATCCCCGCGTAACCCGACCTGTATCGTTTTCGTGCCATTAGAAACTTAAAACAAGTAGTCTGACGAAAATAATAAAAATATATTCTACTCTCCTGCTCCCGTGGTGACATCATCGCGGGATTCTGATTTCCCAGCCAAACGTATTGTGTTTCGAGTAAATATGATCTGTTCCTCGTCTTGCTTTCCCCTCCCATACCCACTACTGTTATCAATAAGCCACACCGCCACGTTGAGTTTTTCATTATATGATAGCATTTAGAAGAGAATCGTATCATTACAATTAGTAGATTATACGGTCGCGGTATAAACGTCGAAAATGTAACCACTTGCGTTATATTATATTGATACTTTTCAATATTGATAATTGTTATTATACGCATTGGAACAGTTACAATATTACAATGGGAACTCGAATAATTGTTTAGCGGCGATATCATAAACTTATGATACCGAACCAAATATAATATTAAAGCACGATGGCGATTGGCAATTGTTATGCAGATCTTTTTGGAATAATTGAAATCGGTCGCCGATCGTTCGAAACGAATAGCATCGCGTACGGATATTTGGCGGATAATTATTATTATAACGATTCGTTTTCATCCGGTTTTACTAAAGTGCAGGAAGTCAAGTATACTGCATTGTGTTTTTATGGCTATAAACTAATCGAAGATCTCGCTCCGCTTTCAGATCGACAACAATAATATTATTAAACTTTTTACTACTGAGCGATTGTGTATGATAATTATAGGTGCGTGTGTACCGTTGCGTATAACTTTGTTTGAACCGAAATCAAAATGTAATTTCCCCGAATCGTTGCTGGTGCACCAGCTACAATATATTGTTTATATATACAAGTATATTGTAACGTGACTATGAGTATTCGCTATTCGCAAAACGATAAGGAATGTCCGTCGACAGAGTCAGGTATCTAGTGGAATCCCCAGGATAAAGCTGGCTAGACTATCTATCTAAAGTTCCCTTATGAATTTTTATGGCCATGATGTGGGAACTCCAAGGTCTGTCGTCAAACCCGTAATGTATGATGTACTTATCAGATGAGCAACACGACGGTCACTTTTATAACTTTAAGTACAATATATTGTTCTTGAATGTGTACAACATCCGATTGTTGGACCACAGCGTAGCGCAATGAGGGTCCGAGATGATAGTCGGAGGTGATACACAGGAAATCACAAGATGTACTGTTAAGGTTTTAAGGTAATCGCGCTAAGACGATAATATTACGACAGCGGGTGCTTTGCGCGTGATGATTGACGTCATGAACTTTCCCTACCCCTGTCGCACGTATAATATTGTGTATTCGATACTCAAGCCGATTCGGCTAAAACGGAAAATCATAGGAGCCGTAACAATAAAATGTTTGCGGACATCTGCCGTCACCACGTCGTTATTTTCGCCAAAATATTCTCCACGCAAAC
Source organism: Periphyllus acericola (assembly GCA_949715065.1). Classification (NCBI taxonomy): domain Eukaryota; kingdom Metazoa; phylum Arthropoda; class Insecta; order Hemiptera; family Aphididae; genus Periphyllus; species Periphyllus acericola. Next base: position 6,593,735 of record OX454269.1, on the reverse strand, counting down.
CAAATAATAATGATAATTTATCGCTATCGGTTAGAATACAAATTATAATATTTGAAAGTGACGAAGATTTTGCCAAAACTAATGACAATTAACTCACCACCACGGTGCCGTGGTAACATAATGGTACAAGCTAATGTACAGGGTGGTCAGTGGAAAACGGATGTTTTTTTAAATTGGTATAACTGGGAAGGGCATGGTCTCCCAAGATTGCTGGCACTGTTATCTTGTAACTCGGGAATGTAATTTTAGTAGCCGCGGCTCACACCGCGAGAGTTTCCATTGCTTTTTTGCAAACAATATTCCCCGGGCGCGTGACTTCCCGACATGGTGACGTTTCCTGGCCTCCGCGCTCCCCCGATATCACTCCCTGTGACCTTTTTCCTTTAGGGCTACGTAAAGTCAAAAGTAAATGTGGACAAACCAAGAAACATTCAGGAGTTGAAGGAGTCAATTAGACGTGAAATAGTCGAAATTGACGATATGGTGAAGAAAGTGATGGGCAACTTCAGAGACCGTCTTGAGCAGTGCACCACCGAAGAGGGTCGTCATTTAAATGAAATAATTTTTCACACTTAAACATTTTTTATTTTTTTCATTTTGTTAATAAAAATTACCATGTTCCTCTACACATTCTTTTTACTTTCAACCCAACATGACCAAATTTAACAAATTGACAGAGTTTTTAAATGTATCCGCCTTTTCTTGACCACCCTGTACATTTATAGGAGAGCTCCACCCGTACGTTCATCGTACCACCATCGATTGGCCGCTGCAGCAGCGCACGATATTATTACGTTCGCGTATTGCGTCGAACAAAACGAAGTCGTTTCCGAGAAACGACTAGGCGGAGTCATACCTTTTCTCTTTTCGAAATGCATCCATTCGCCGGGGCACCATACGCGAGTCGCAATAAGTGGGTAGTTAATTACGCGTCACCCCACGCGCATGTTTTCCGCGGAACTCGGCGCGTACCTACTTCAATCGTTGCAATCAAACGCATTCCGCAGAAGCATGCATTAATGTAGTACGCCGCCGTTCCCGGTGCGTAACCAAAATAAATTATTGTTTAGATCGAGGCCAGCTCAGGACCCAGGACGTCCAGGATGTCGGTGCGGGGTGTGTTATTGACGAAACCAGCACCACGCCGACGATAAAAATACTACTTTCTTCTCGTTTCGAACCCGTAAGCGTTATTTTCCGCACCACCGCTACCACGGTGACCAACTTGTGTACGTGACGTGGCTAATCGCACAACGAGAAACACTAAACTCGGTTTCGTGCGATCCTCCAAACGTAAGCGTGAGTAACGCATCCCCCATACTCACCCGGGATGTCTATCCTTTTTCCGAAGGACATGACAGGAACATACATACGTCTTTACGCACATCGCGATGACTGGAATCCACGATTGCTCGAGTATCACATTTCCGGTCCATTCGAACGCGTCATTTTTAATCCGGGATCGCGTTACCGTGACTCGGTTAAAAGTGTTCAACTCGATTGTAACGACGGCCGGCGCGGCATAGCCCGGACTTGGGCAAAAAGGAAAAGGTGCTTGCGAGCACGGTTCAGATATAAAAGTATATAAAATGCCTCAGGGCGGTGGTGCGGTGGTGTAAGTGAGGGGCAGTCACGAAGTCAATAAAGTCGCTTGGCATGCGCGCGGGCACGTGTAGTAAATTTGTTATATACGTGCACGTGTGTAACAGCGTGTGTGTATGTGTTTTTCGTCGGCTACCGAATACCACTCCTCCCTGTACCGCCCGTTGCGAGTAAACTTCAAACGTTTTTGTCCGGGGGCAAACAGCTTGTGCTGATGGATAACAGTAGCCTAATGCGTCGACGACGACTCTAGAACGGATGAGATAGGCAGACGGTGTGGTGAACTACACACATACACACACGTATACGTGCAAACACCTAAATATATACTAACAAACACACACAATAACGCACATGAAGAGCGTCCCGTCAAAATTCTCCAAGTGCGCGTCGCCCAGTAAAGCCGTCCGTATCGTATAACACTAGTATAACCATCGAAATGTCACATATTTGCGTTACGAGCTGGTCATGCACCGAACACGGTTCAATACTATATACTGGACGTTAGCTCCAGCGATCAGGCCGTAATTTTTCAAACATTTTAATTTTTTTAATTTTTTCTCGCCATTTCCGTTAGAAGTTGGGAAAAAATAACCTCATAATAGTTTTTATTTTCAAGCATTATAAATTGTACACGTTGTGTACTTGATGACATTCATGGTAAAGATACTTGAAGCGTTGCATTTAGAAAGCAATACTTATAGAAAACGGACAGTACTTCAAATAAAATACAAATATTAACAAATAACTATAATTTTGAATGATATATTTCATTACACTAAGATGATGACCAAATACTGACAAGAAATATCCATTTTTTATTTTTATTTTTTTCATATATCAAGGATTGCAAATAAAAAAAAAGTTTCCATTTCATGAAATGGTTAAGATTTCACGACAAGAACAATCTTACCAAGTAGCGAGGACATATACATATTATATTTACTCTTGGATTTAATCACAACAAAAAGCTTTTTGTTCGTAATTATTTGTTATCCGTCCCCCCAACCTTACTCCCGAGGCGTATCGCGTCGACGTTATTACTATTATAATCATTATTATTATTATTATTATTATTACGGTTATAGGGAGTTTTAAACGCGAAACGCTTATATGATGAAAAAAATTTAGCTTCATTAAGGCAAAGTACACCGCGACGAAAAATATGGAAAGATAATTTGGTAAAACGTTATTTGGTCCAAAACTAAAATATTTCACGCGCGTAATAGGGAGAACGGGCGTTCTGATTTTGTTTACGTGAAATCCCTAATTCAGTAATTGGAAAAAAGTTGTAATAAGACACATTAAAGGGGAAGTTAATGGTTTCCATTCTCTAATTAAAGAGTTTAAAGTTCTACAGTAATTAATAAAGTTTTAAGCAGTTTCGTGTACATAACGTTTTATTTAGATGTGTTTGACATTTTTATTTTTTTCCGTTTCGCTTTTTTTTCCGCCCTCGCACCAAAAACAACATTCTCAGGCCGTTTGTAAAGTATAGGTACACCAACGAGTTTCTATTAGGAACAATCAACGTTTATGATTTATATCAGTCATCACACAAGTGCATCACGGCGGGGTTCTGAAACCGCGACGTACATTTTATTGTTGTGGGAATATCACTGTATCATAGTTCACGACGCGGGTATGTCGTTGCCAATTTCAGCATTTTTTTTTTCAGAACTTGCAACCCGTGTCACCGTGAAACCTAAAAATGTCTACGTAAATGTAAGCACCGAGAGTCCGATTTTCGAATAATTTGATCAACGAACTTGCACTAATAATTGCGCCCGCGCGGATTCAGGGACGCGGTGTGCCCGCATAGTAGATCGCCGAATCTTGGCAAATATTTTTCGCTCACCACCGTCGTATTCACTGCCATCGCTTTGCTATTGTGTTTCGAGTCCGGGTTTATATTTGTTTGAATGTTTTTCTTGCGTCCATATACGTTATTTACAAAGTGTATATAATAACATTCTACGCTCCATATATATATATATATATATATATACATTTTTCTTTTTTTAATTAAACAATATAAAATGTATTTTGCCTCTTTTGATTTTCTCTTTCACGACGGCACAAAGGTTTCAACAATTATAACTGTTCAGTATTTTTACTTTTTTTTTTTTGTTGGCTACCTGTACCGGTTGGGGCGAGGTTACTTATATAAAAAAATATCACACAAATTATTGGCAATATCAATTTAATTTTTTTTTTCTATGTGTAGGGTTACGTTAAAATACGTTTAATGTGTTTTAAAAACGATATATCGAAGGTGGCCACCATCCTCATCAATGCATTGTCCATTTTTTCCAGAATATCTGTGCCTATGTTGGCAATAGCAGCGCGAATATTGTTTTTCAGATAACGAAGGGTCTATGGACAATCCGTGTAGACCAAAGATTTAAGGTAGCCTTACAGGAAAAAATAATATGGGGCTAAATCAAGCTATCTCGCTGGCTCAGTAAAAATTAACGCAATAATGCATGGTTATAATAGTTTTATACCGACACTTAAAATACAACCATAGGAAGATAATAAAATGTATCACAATAACAGTAAATAGTTATAGTTATATGACAAGAATGAGAATGTTCGTGTGATTTTGGATTTAGTGAAATATAGATGTACAGGTTATTAGGGAGATAAGTGGTATTCTTGGAAAGCAATGTGTTCTAGAGTGTTGATGAAAAGGGAATTAATAAGACTGTGAGGACAAGTGGTCAGTTTTATTGTATAGTACTATGTTCGAGGTGGATCCAGTGGGCTTAACTTTGTAGACACGTGCATACATTTTCGTTAATCCAATAACACACGTCATGCTGATCAGAATTACGGGTGACAAAAATAATATATACGTGAAAGTTCGTAAAATAATAGTTTTAGATGAAATTATTGTGTTTCATAAAACTTTATTGACAATAATCTACAACGATTGTTACTGTATTTTTCATATTTACATAGGGGAAACTTTCTGTAACATGAATAATTTCTGATCGCCCTGAGGTATAATGTTTTCATGCCGTACTTACCACGTGCCCTATCTTCGGATCGGACTTTAGATTTCGATCGAAGTGATGTGCGATATAGTTTTGCCATTGGCCGGCTATCAATCGTCCGTTTTATCTGCGCACTACATGTACCGTCCGTTATTCATTACGCTCGAAACATCAAACACGTACTGAAACTTTGGCTCCATAAATCGATTAAAAATCTCGTGTGGTCGGTACTTGGATAGGTCTCGTTTTCCGATATTTCCTGGTATTCGGCTTTTAGAATCGCTTTGAACGATCCGCGGTATTGAAGGATTACGATTACACATCGGTAAAGTTTACCACAAATGAATTACGGGGCTATTTAATCGTGATTCAGAAAACAATTACAGACATCCACGTTCGTATTTACTCTACACCAATAATACATCCACTGAACGCAATCGCTCTTTTCTCCGAATAAACAACATAGAATCGTGAAACTTCAGCCCTATATGTACAATGTACATCTGTATCAAAGTTTTACTACCGGTTAACCATGTACTAATGTAGTTGATATTTATTCTATCAATGAAGTGAGTTTGACTAAAAACTTCGATCTCGCTTATGAAATCGATCGAACCATACGCTTACTTTAAATTATAAATCATTATTTATTTTTTTTCTTTTCTTCTCGATCAATTGAAAACATTTTGTTGTTTATTTTACAAAACTTGAGCCTCGTTCGAAATAAGTTCATTTCGGATCCGATCATTTTTCTCCAACTCGAAAACATCCACATCTCTGCTGTGACCCGCGGAACTTTGTACATCATGGCGTGGGTTTTTTTTTTTATGTAAACGTTTAACCTCGAGGTGTGTAGGGCTATGGATTCTATCTAGCATTGTCCATCGTTGTAACACATGTGTACATACCGTGTGTTTCATTCGCAAACCATGTATTCACTGTACTGCGAGTTCGATGTTGGCGATTTATTTTTTATTTTTTCTTTTAATCACCGTGTTAAATGGAAAATTATAAGCGCGCCGAAAACTGAGTTCATATGCGATAAACGCATAGCGACAGTCTCTGATGAAAATAATGGTTTCCGGACGAAAACATTCCCCGAATGTCATTCGGCATTCGGTATTTTCGTAGGACGCGTTTTTAAGCGTTCATTAACTTTTATTTTTCGTGAAACGTTCGTTTTCAGATGGAATGTACCTACGCGCTAAATGAATAAAAAAAAAAACGAAACGATAAAAGTCAAAATCAAAATCAATTATCATTTCAATGTTCCGGTACGTTGAAACGTGCTACACTAGATGTATCATCGTTTTAAGAGCACGTAGATCCAAAAAACGAAATCCGACAAAAATGTTCGGGTAGGTGCTCACGCGGACGTGAGTTCGAATTTAAATTCGTATCGGGAAACGTGAACGGGAAACCCATGGCCCACGGTACGAAATATTATACGTTCTAGACGTGCTAGTGAAAGATAATCTCGGTCGGAAACCCTCGCGTTATACTTTTCTCGCACAGCACATTAAACGCGCAGGAAACGTTGTCGTGTTCTGCGTCATGTAGACTTCAGCGGCATGGTCGTTGCGTTTAGACCTACGCGTGTACCGATCGTATTAATCACGTCTCGGATTCATATTCATCGCACCGACATGATGAACTTATTACGCAGACGTCTAATATCCCTTCGGGGCCGTCAATAAAACTTAGCACGGGTGCACCGAGTCGTCAAGTGCGGTGAGAACCATAGGGGTTGCGTCGACGAATCTTCATGACAACGAAACGTCCGATAAATCAGTACGCTACCCGACAGCCTGCCGTTTAACGTCTTATAATACTAATGTCAAAACGTGATGTTATTCGGATAAATGTATCTGTAGATGAGTTGCCCGTACAAGAACCGTGTTGTAGTACCCGAAATAAGAACATGAGTTGCAGTCGTTGCGATAATATTATTTATTTTAACATTGTTGTTACTATTATTTTAACGATACATTATCGGTTTGTTTTAAACGCAACGAGCTAGTGTATACTTTATTATTATAATACCTATTTTCACACACACACACACACACACACACACACACTTTTAACACCGCGGAGACCGACAACAATCGAATATCGTCACCCTGAAACAATTTCCTTTACGATCGGATATTGTTTTCATAACGCACGTGGACAGCGCAGTACAGTAGGTATACAGTATCTCGTTTTAATCGAACACCTTTTAAGCAATAACCGGAGACATTGCACTCCAACCGGGTCATCGGTATCTACGGCTTATACATATTTCAAATATAGATGCATAAGTAACAGCGACAATGACGGACGGAAATCCGACGTGGAAATGTTGTTTCTACTGTCTTCGTAATCTCGGAAAGAATCTGATTAAAAAATAAACAGCGGCGGAACGAAACACGTGACAATAAACGTCGGTTTTCACGGGCTAAATGTCGACATTGTTGCGTAACAGTTCTACGAAGGATCGCACTACACTCGGGGTAAGCGGATCCAGACGGGCGTTGCACACAAACTGCTGCACGTGTCCACTTTTGTTGCAGCTGTTGCACCTTTAAAACCGATCTCGTCAGACACTTTTAGAATAACTAAGAAGAAAAAAAAATTTAACCACCGCCTTCTTAACTCTCGCCAACGACGGTGTTGCGGACACGTCTCGTACGGTTCACCAATAGTGTGAGCCTCCTGCCGATCTTGACCAACGTATTATCGTAACAGGTGAGATCGGTTAGCGCGCATTAATCTCGTATGGACGCACTATCTCGTACTTATCGCACGCGAAACCTACGCGCATGCAGTGGCGCACATACTACGAGTACATACCGGCTCCACGGTTTCCGTTCGTGTAGGCCGGCAGGCGCGTGTACGTGTTCTCGTGGTAATCTCGCGTGAAAGGCACAAGTCGCCGGCGCGTGAAAAATTTAAACGATTAATTGAATAGCGCTGAACTGTTTCGCGTCACACGACGACAACACGCGCACGACAGTCGGCGTACCTGAGCACGGAAGCCACGCCGCCCACTACCCCCGGTCGCGCACACGTCGAACAAAATATGTACGTGTACACCGGAAATGGGATCCGCGTCATAGGAGGCGATAGCGGTGGTGGGAAAGGGAGACATTACGTTTTATAATTTCACCCGAGCGGCACACTTCGGACAAATTAATACGAACAAGTTTTTATGGACATTGATGTGCACGCGACCATACATTCGTGATGGCGTTCGAGCGTATATCATATTATTATATGTATATATATATTGCACGTGAGATATAATATATAAAGTATAATAGGTATACGTGTTCTTCCTCCATCACTCTTTGCATGTGTGTGTGTGTTGGTCTGTCTAGGGAGGAAAAAGTTTCTCGTCCTTCCGCGCACGTTTCCGGAAACTAAAATGGAATGTACATGATAATAATGTACTCGTATCTCACGGTAACAACTTTTAATTAAGCTCGTTTCTTATTTTTCTTTTTTTTTAATGTTATTACGACCGTGTATTTTTCTTTAACGCACGCTTGATCGAATAAACTTCTACGCTATGAATTATATTATGTACATCATGTATATTCATAAATTGTACCGGGACAGTCCTGAAGTCGTAAACAATTATATAGTTTACGAGACCTATTCGTGACTATTCTCGTGTCGTGTCGATCAGTTGTAGAAGCAAACGTGAATAATGACGTATATTACAGAAATCTTCGCGCATCAAATCATTTAATATAACTGTAGTGTATAGTTATTATATTATATATGGCGAAATATTAAATATACTGCATACGGTAATCGTAAGAATAGCAGAATGTGGACGAAGTAGGGTTTAAAAGAAAAAACCTACCTGCACAACTTCAGTGTCAATAGCTGTAAACAGATTATATCTATCGGATCGTGTTTCATTGGATCGGAATCGCGGATCGATATCGAGGATAAAAGATGAGCGTTACGAAACACTATACAAAAGTGCTGCTGCTACTGTGAGTGCAGGAGACGAGTTCTACCGTTTTCGGACGAATAAATGTGAGTACCGAAACGTCGAGAGGTGCAAGGATATAATACAATATCATGTGTACATGCCTTTGGATAGGGCCGCTCGCAAAAATCTGAGTTTGTGGACGCTGCGAAAATAAGGGATGGCCGTGGACGAGGGACGAAATCATATACGTCCGGGAGGGACTGCTGTAATAACCGGGTGGAAGAGAAAGTCGGACGTAATGGAAACTGTATCTGGAATACGTATCACACGTGCAACCGATCGGGTTTGACGTGGGGAAAATGTTTCTAGAAAAAAAAAAACTAAAGTTATTGTAGCTTCTATATACGTACTCGGATGACATAGAGTCGTCACACCATATATACAATAAGTAGTGTGTGAAAATCGTATGAAAAAAAATAACATGTCATCGACATCCTAATACACATTAATTGTATATATGTATATACATACAGGGTGACCTTCTTGACCATAAAAATGCTTAAATTTGGATTTTTTTCTAATTTTCAAGTTATCACGAGAGTTATATTTTTTTATACCACCTTAAGAGTGTACTACGACGATACAGCCTACTCTTAGGTCGGCATGAAAAAAAGGGTTCTAGAATACTTAGATTTAATAATTATTTGAACATAAAAAAAAAATTTAAATATAAATACCGCCAAAATGGGAGATGAGTGTAGTTGAAAAAATAACCCTGTATATTTGGAACGAACGCTATTGAAACGCACCGAACGCTCGGCAAAAAAACGTCGCTTGTACAACGGAAAACTGTAAAACGATTTGCCCGCCCTTTATAGTACTTCCGTACAAGCACATTACGGGGGTTAAGTGCGTTTGTACGGTGAGGAGACGTCCTTGTGCATCACGACTCTCGAGGTTATGAATTCTGATGATCCGAACGCGTTGTCTAGATGATTCATGTAGAACGTGCGCGGTACCTAACGTATAATACTATTATTTTTATTATTTTTTTTATCGTCCCGTCACCGCTCGCTTAGCCGTTTCCTAAACACGCCGCAGACGAATTGGCGTTCGCTTCTCGACGATATCATAATATTATTATCGTTGTGTAGCTGTTATCGTATTGCAAGAGTTGTTGGATTTTGACTTGATGAGCAGATGAGCTGGAAATCTCAAGTTTTTCGGGACCCATGCGATGATGCAAAATGTAGGAGGGTTATATTGTAAAAGAAAAACGGATGACCCTCGTGATGCGCCCAAGAGTTGGGACGTTAACAGTTCAACCTATACTTACCTACTTGGTTATACTACTACAACGATCATCTTTAGAAATATAAACAGAACCAGTCGACCTCTTTCACTCAGAATCGTTTCAAACATAATTTATGCGTTTATTCAAATTATAACTAACTCGCCTTCGTCTCCATATTTTTTTCTCATAAGAAATTCAACGAAAAAAAACTCTTGTTTTACCCATTTTTAGCTTAGTGTTATTTTACTTTTCTAAAACGACAAAATACTTGCACCTTTTCTTTTAAATCTTGTTTTCAAACCAGATTAGTTTTCCGAAAATATATAGAAAATGTTGAAAAATCGATCATGCGACCAATAAGATTACTTATAGCCTTAAGTATTTATAAGCTTGGATTAGTGAACAAAATGCCAGTATGCTTACACTCCTGCATCCGTCCGGACATGAAATACTTATAACTTTAATAAACTACTGGTTCGATTTTCGTTGTAGTTATACAAATATTTTTTCGACTGTTTTCTCTGAAAGAAATACATCGTTCGGCGATGAAAAAATCGTGTACATGTATACAGTCCGAAGCTAATGGTTCAGTTTCTGCTCTCATAACGATTGGGATTAGCATTATATTGTTACCGCTACGTTTTTTTTTTCTTCCCGAATCGTTTTCACTTGTATCATTCCCAGTGGCCGTTAATACAGCCGTTTTTGTTCACCGTGACGTGTACGTATAAATTAGCAGAAAAATATATCGTTTAATATTACACGACTCGTTTATTTTTACCATACCGCATAGTAATCAACACGAATTATACATTTGAAATAATAAACAGTTGATTTATTACGGTCGGTGCGTTTTCTATTAGTTAAATTAATGTATGAATACATAATAAGTTCTTCGCATCGCACAAGTCGACTAGATTTAAAAAATGCTCAATAGCGTACAAGTAAAAAACGGAAGTCGCTCGGTTAACAAATCCATGGTTCTTTTCGTTTTTTAGTTTGCATTTAAGCTACTGTAGGTGAATCAAAAATAATATTTAATCTTTTATAGTTACAAGTACCATAAAATAGCATACAACGCGTCGGCGGATTGGGAATTTATAAAAAATATTATTTTCGTCGGCAAACTGGATGTAGTCGAACTGGGCACAAACCGAAAATAATATCTTTAAAAACATTGCGAGGTAATAATATATTTTGTAGGCAGTCCACAATTCACGCAAATTTTGTCGTCTAATATAAAATTAATAATAATGATAACCTATGACCTCTTCGCGCACATATTACGTACGGTCGTATTCCTTCCGCATGTTACAGCATATTATTATATATATATATTATATTTCGTAGGAGTTGTCTCATCAATTCCCGGAAGAGCGTGTCCTTTGTCACACGCGTGCGCGCCCCTAATCCATTTACGTTGACTCCCCGTCCTGCGTCTCCACCACTCGTAGAGATATACCGATAGTAGTGTGAATCCAAACGCGGTATACGGTATTTTTGTTTACCGAATGCATCCAGAGGCAAACATAATATGCTTATATACACTTATAATGTATACAAACCAGTATACGAGTTCTTCGCCCTCACTCATAGCTTCGCGCTCGCCGGCCCTATATACCTGCTCCGTTCTATACGTATGACTGTACGAGTACAGTTTGCGCCTGTATATATTACACTGACGTCGTTCCCGGCGGACGTCTAGTCAAAGGGTCGTCGATGCCACCGTCTGGCTGCTAGTCATCGTCGCCGAGTCAGATGGGTATAGTAACAATGCTAACCGCACGTACCGCAGTGAAACTAGGTTTTCGACGCGTAGCCGTGGAGTGAGTAGCACGAATTTTTGTACGGAACTTCCGTTCCGAAACGCGATGGACGAATGACGGCGCACTACGAATGCGAAAATACCCGAATTACATTTTACAATTACAGGCGTTTATATTTTTCTCCTTCTCTATGGAGGATCGCAAACATTTTTTTCATCTAAAGTCTTTCCATAATTTGTCTTATGTATAATTAATAAATTCGTACATTTTTTGTTTTTCCGAAATATTTCTGGTCGGCTACATCATATTTAGCTAAATCATACACATTTTTAGTTACAAAGATCTGCCTTATATTCAACGGTTGCAACCGTCTTGAATACTTTCCAACAGCTTGGAAACATGCTAATATTATAATGATTCCTAAGCCTGGTAAGGACCAAAAAATGCCGGTTAACTATAGTCCGATTTCGCTTCTAAACACCTTGGCAAAAGTTTATGAGACCCTTCTTCTGAATAGGATAAAAATCTAATCTACGACAAAAATCCGACAAGAAAAATTTGGATTCAGACCGTAACATAGCACAACTCTCCAGCTCCTTAACGTCATTGACCAACTCTTTATTAATTGCAATAAAAAAACAAAAACGGCAGCAATATTACTAGATGTAGAAAAAGCTTTTGATAAGGTCTGGCATGACGGTCTTATTCACAAGCTAACCTAGTTTGAAATACCATCTCAGCTTATTAACATCATAACTTCATTCTTATCGGATCGTACATTTCAAATCAAAAAGGAATCTACAACTTCATCAATCAGACACATTCAAGCCGGTGTTCCTCAAGGTTCGTGTCTATCACCCCACCTATTCACAATTTACGTTAACGACATGCCCTTGCATGGAAAATCCAAAGTTGCTTTATTTGCGGATGACACTCTCTTTTATGCCACCGGTAATACCAACAATGTCGCAATTAAAAATCTCCAAAATCAAATTAATCTTATAGAACCTTGGTTCCAAGAATGGAAAATTTCAATCAATTCATCGAAAACCTCAGACGTATTATTTTCAAACAAATCAATGATAAACTCACACGGAATTACATTAAAAAACCAAAAATATTAACTGGTCAAATCACATCAAATACATTGGAGTTCAAATAGATAGGAACCTAAATTTTTCTAGATACGCCCAATAAACAATAAACAAAGCTAAACGTGTAAAATTCTTGCTCTATCTGATAATAAACAACAAAAGTTCTGTCCCACTAACAACAAGAATCCACATTTACATAACATACATCCGTCCTATTCTCCTTTACGCAGCGCCAATTTGGGCTCACAACATTTCAAAATCAAACTGGACAAAACTTAAAGCTATACAATCCAATATACTCCGATTACTAACAGGCAGTCCTTGGTTCGTAAGCAACCACACTGTGCGCCAATCAACAAAAATCTCAACCATCCGTGAAGAAATCTTCAATTCAACCACAAGTCTTAAACAAAAAATTCTAAATTCGCCGTTCAGTCAAATAAAAAATATTAGACTAAGAAAATTCACATCCGAGAGATTTAAGATTAGACCTATACAATTCTAAACAAACAACCACCTTACTCACATCCTTAATCACTTCACACTATCTGATAGGAGCCCAAGCTCGAAACAGATTAAAGGAATCAAAGCAAAGCAAAAAAAAAAAATTTAGCTATCCAAATCAACTCATATATCTAGATCAGATATTCTCAAACTGTGTGTGTTATGATCGAATA